>JARFIY010000378.1:1397500-1881984 GCA_036346155.1 Sinelater perroti | reverse complement strand
TGGCTAAAAGGGATTTCTACGAGAAAAACAACTAATATTTAATGACCTAACAATAGATACCAGAAAACAATTTATAAAAACGTACATATGGAGCCTAGCACTATATGACTGCGAATCATGGATTATAGGGAAAGCAAACAAAAAAAGCTAAAATCCTTTGAGATGTGGTGCAACAGAAGAATATTGAAGATCTCATGGACGCAAAGAATAACAGACGAAGAAGTACTAAGAAAAATTCAAGAAAAACGAAAAATTTGGGGTCATATAAAGAAACGACGAAAGCAAATGATAGGCTACATAATGAGAATAGAAGGACTGTTAAAAATTATAATAGAAGGAAAAATATCCGGAAAAACCCAAGATGAAGACCACGCCTACAATATATTAAGCAATTAATAACAGACTCGAGCAGTGGCAGATACGTATAAATGAAAAACAAGGCTTTAGAGCGACAGACATGGAAAGCTGCGGCAAACTAGTCGATACACTGACGACCTTGTAGGAGGAAGATTATATTACTGCAGTTTAAATAACAATAAAATAAAACTTACGCTTTAAATACATATTTCTGAATTTATTTTACAATTAAATTAACTGTAATTTAGAATTTGTTTTGCAAATGACATGATTAACATGTTTATTATTAACGTTACAATAATTATTTTTTTTATTTAAATTTTATTAATTCAGCATTATATTGTTAATGTAAATTAACTTTTAAGCGCCCGTGCATACCCACAGACGGGGCCCCCAGGTGCACGGAAGACGTTCTGTGCGTGCCCATAGCCAGAACAAACTTTCGCTGCCAGCGAACGCTCGCAATCACCTACAGCCGAGTGCTTCAAGGCAAATCAGGGTGTACTTGTACTACCCACAGCTAAGTTACCCCTACAACCGATTAGGGGATGCTCGCGCGCACCATAGCCGAGTTTCTCGGTTAAACGGGCCGTCATCACGGCCAGAAGATTCCACCAGGAAATCACCTCCACCTAAGGCTCTCCGGAACGCGCTGAGGAAAGCTCTCCGCCACTCGCCACTTCCGAAGCCCGCAACACCGCTTCCGCCGTCGCCCGAGAAAAGGCTCACCAGAGGACGGCCGCAGAGGAAGACAAGGTCCCCCCGGAAGGCGCTCCGACTTCCTTCGCCAAGAAGCGGCGTCCATCCTTCCAGGCCCGGCCTCGCCCGATAGAAGTCAGCGGCATCCGTAACACCTACATCGACCCGCTCCAAGTTGCTCTCGCAGACCCCAGGAGATTCGCTGTGCGACGGTCGCATAGGTGCACTCAAGCGCCTCAACAACGCCATTATAATTGTGCACACATTGTTGTAAATAAAGTGTTAAACACAGGAAAACTCGTCTCCACGGCACTCAGGACCTTGAGCCTCCCACAATATGTTTGAGCTTCTTTGCAAGTGGCAGCTACCAAAAGACCGTACGTTGTTGTTTTCTAAATAGTATGAGCCAAACAATAATATCTCGCAATATAACCGAAGTTGTGATGGTTAGTAGGCACTGCTACAATCATTGTATTCGGTCTCCGAGAGATAATAAACAAAACGCTAAACCAGGGACTGTGCATTATTTGGCAGAAAATGTCAATATCATAAGCTAATGTCCCGAAGAAGTGCTTGTATCCAAATACGTTAAGAATCAGTTTGTTAATTATTGTTCCGATTATTTTTTTGTTCCAGTTTTCCTTCCAGCTTTCGTCCCACATATTCTTTGGCTTTTTTTGTCACAATCGGCACCTGAATAACTTCTACACTGTAAAATGTCTCCCCTTTTATTTGGAGATTTTATTTGAATTTTTCCATTGAATAAGAACTGAAGTTCGTGTACCTTCTTACTGTTCACACTTGGTTCTAAGTCAACAAAGAAAGGAAGTAGCAGTTTTTGTAGCGTTTCTGAATTTGTGAGCCTATATGTTCGTTCCATCTTTCGGCTGGTAAGGGTAATGAATTATTTTTTCTTCTCGCAAGTGTTTTGTCAATTATCTGTATGTATCTGGGGCCAAAACATTGATTATTACAGTGTTATTAGTTAAAGTCTTACTATATATAGTATTATTTGTCTTCTGTTATTTAGGATAAGTAATCAACCATGCTATTAGATTTTACACCGGCATATACATAGATTTGGGAATATTATTAGATAAACTTGGATTATTGTTTGTATCCTCATTAGCTATTAGCTCGTATCTGTTGATGCACCTTGGTACTGCCGAAACAGAGACATCCATCGGAATCTTCAAATGGATACAGTTGACCAAACCATCGCCAAATTTGCCAGCAGCCATGAACAAAGGTTACTCAACCACGTGAACGCCGAGGATATCCAGCTCCTAGACAACACAAACTTAGTAAGAAGACTCAAGAGGACGAAGCCTTTTGAGTTAGTGAGATAGTGATAGTGCAAAGCAGAGCATTGTGCGGTATTTGTGCTACATGTTATGTTTAGTGTAGTTAAGTTACTAGAACACAAGGCAAACTAGTGAGTAAGACTTTAGTTTTAAGAATTTTCAAGCGTAATCATTTAGGTTAGAACAAAATTGCTCATTGATCAAATTGTAATACACATAAAAGATCTTGTACCTTTTAATGAATTTAAAAAAAAAAGATTTATTCGCATGTAGCACCATTGTTTCATATGGCCCCTATGGCAAGTGCCCTTTTTTTCGTTGACTGTGAACATTTGTTTGGTTTAGTATATTTTCTACATCTATTAATTTTTAATTCTTTTATTTATTTAAACTAAAATCCTTGTACCGTTAGGTGTCGGATTGTAAATATATATATACATTTCATTTTACATTTTCATGAATTTTATCTTTCCATATCCTCCTGTCTTGGGCTATTCCATGAATGTCACACCACTGGATTCCCCGTTTAACCGCTGCTTGTCTTACTTGTTCTTCCCATCTAATCCTAGGTCTTCCTACTTTGTTTTTCCCCTGGGTTCTAGCTTCGTAGACTTGTCTTGATATTCTGTTTTCATCCATTCGGAGCAGATGTCCTAACCATCTCAGTTGTCTTTCTTCTATAATAGTTCCTATTGATTTTATATTTCTTTGTTCTAATATTTTTCATTTCTGACTCTGTCTATTCTAGTAATTCCTTCAATTTTCCTGAGGAATCTCATTTCCATTGCCGTAATCCTACTTCTATTACTACTTGATATTGTCCAGGATTCGCTGCCATAAATCAATGGCGGTCTTATTACTTTTTATATATTTCAGTTTTACTGTTTTGAAATCTCCTTTACCAAAGAATGAGTTTTTGAGCATATTATAAGATCTTCCAACCTTTCCTAACCTCTCCGTTATCTCTTTATCTATTTTACCTCTGTCCTCTATTGTTGTACCTAAATAGTTGTAGCTACTAACTTGTTCTAGCTCTTCCCCTTCTAGATTTATTCTGTGTTTTATTTCATGTGTCGATATTACCATGGTTTTTGTTTTGTTTATGTTTATTTTCATATTTATCTTCTTAAGTTCTTCTTGATAACAGTTCAGGTTCTTTTGTAGGTTTTTCTCTGAGTCTGCCAGCAGTATCATGTCATCAGCAAATAGTAATTCTTGGAGAGTTACTTGTTTCATTTTCCAGTTTCCTATTTTCATCTTTACACATTTTTGTTTACATATTTTTACCACATCATCAACTAGTATAGAAAACAATAGGGGGCTGAGAACACATCCTTGTTTTAGACCGATTTTTGTTTCGAACTCAGTTGATTCATCATTGTGTGTCCTAACTATATTTATACTGTTACTATATAACATTTTAGCACCTCAATCATATCACTGCTTACCCCTCGCTCTTTTAAACTTTTCCATATATCTTTTCGTCTCACTCTGTCAAAAGCTTTTTGAAGGTCTATGAAACAGATATGCACTTCCTGGTTCTTTTTTAGTAATTTTTCTCCCAATTGTCTAACAACAAATATTAAGTCTTGAGTGCTCCTTCCTTTTCTGAAACCATGTTGTTGATCTTCTAATGTTGGTTCTAGCGTTTCTCTCAGTCTTCTCTCTAGTATTCTTGTAAATACTTTCGCAGGTGTGCTTGTCAATGAAATACCTCTATAGTTTGAGCATTCTTTCATCTCACCTTTCTTGTACAATGGTAGAATTACACTCATATTCCAGTCCTTTGGCATTTCCTTTTCTTCATGATTTCATTTAGCAGGTTACGGAACTCTTCTTTGCTCTCTCTCCCATATGCTTTAGCATTTCTGATGTAATTTGGTCCTGACCCGGTGCTTTGCCATTTTTAATTTCTTTATAGCTTCAGCGATTTCTCTTTGTAACTGGTTGCTCCTTATTTTCTTCCTCTTCTTCTATTATTATGTCCTCTTCTGTTTCCACTATTCCTTCTTCTTCTTCTTTATCTCCATCAGCTGTTCAAAATACTCTTTCCATCTTTGTAATATTTCTTTTGCTTCCGTCAATACATTTCCGTTTTTGTCTTTTATATTCTTTAGCCTTGTAGTTTTTGTTTTCTCAGATACTTTAACGTACTATAGAAGAGTTTCTGGTTTTCTGTATAATTTTCATTCATTTTATGTCCGAATTCTTCCCATGCCTCTTTTTTGCATCTTTGACCAGTTTATTTACTTCTATTCTTGCTACCTTGTATATGTTATGATCTTTTCTGATCCACTTTGCATGAATTTCTTCCATTTTCTTTTTATCCTTTACTTTTGTTGAATATTTGTTGTCCACCACCTGCTTTTTTAATAGATGTATTTGTACACTTGGTTACACCACAGCTAGTTTTTGATGCGTCCAGTAAGGTCTCCTTGAATATTTTCCATTTACGTTCTATGCCGGTAGTAGTTAGAATTTGCGTAAGTTTTTTGTCCACACTTTCTTGGTACTTTTGCCTAATGTCTATTTCTTTCAACCTATAGCATTTAATTTTCTTTTGTTATCTTTTGTCTTTTTCTGCTTGGTTACTTGTTATATTTGTCTTAACTTCCATTTTCAGTAGGTAATGGTCGCTGCCTATTTCTGCATGTCTTTTACTTTGACATCTTTCACCTTTTCCAAATTTTCAGTATTTACTATAAAGTAATCAATGATCGATCTTTCATTTCTGGATTTTATTTCTCTGGTATACTTGTGTATCTCTTTGTGTGTAAACTTTGTGTTTGTTATAACAAAGTCATTTTCTATACACAGTCCTATTAATCTATTTCCGTTGTCATTTCTTGTTACCTCGCCGTTTTTCCCCATATATCTTTCAATTCCCCTATTGTCTCTTCCTACTCTCCATTTATGTCGCCCATTATTATTATATTTCTTTCCTCTTTATCAATTTCGGACTGCAATGTTTCGTAGAACGTATCTTTTTCTTCTTTTCTTGCATTTTCATTTGGCGCATATGCCACTAGTATTGACCATGTATTACTTCCATCCATCTTTATTTTTACGGCCATTAATCTTTCGTTTATAAATCTTTCCTCAATAATCGTTTTCACTTTGTCTGGTTTGACTACCAATCCCACTCCTTCCGCTCCTCTTTCCTTTTGTTCTACTCCTGACCAAAACAGC
This sequence comes from Sinelater perroti, assembly GCA_036346155.1. Classification (NCBI taxonomy): domain Eukaryota; kingdom Metazoa; phylum Arthropoda; class Insecta; order Coleoptera; family Elateridae; genus Sinelater; species Sinelater perroti. Next base: position 1,876,435 of record JARFIY010000378.1, on the reverse strand, counting down.
CAGTATCCTTCTCTCAATTCTTTCATTCCTCGTCCTTTTCTTTTTGTCTCTGTTACTCCTAGATAGTCCACATTTTGCATTTTCATTTCTTCAATTATTTCGTCTTCCTTTCCTGTCATACTCCTCACATTCCATGCACCAAAATTTATTATACCTTTCTTTTGTTGTACCTTTGCCTCTTTTATATTATATATTTTTGCTTTTCCATTATGTTCATTTTCCTTATCCATAGCTTGAGTTGTTTCCTTTATCCGTCCTTTATTAAGTACTATTAGTTTTTTGTATTCCTTGCAGTTTTAGTTATCTTCAGCATCTTTTCTCTTAGCAGTTCATCCGAATTGTTTTCCGGTGATCTTTGGCTTAGAGTTCTCCCTTTCTTCGAGTACTCCCCCTTCTGTATCCCATCCCCCTTTTGTGAACTTTCTATATCTTCTGTTGTCCTGCTTGTTGTATTTTATACAATTTTTGTGTGTTGGAACTCCAGTTATATCTTTCTCCATCTATAGTTATTTTTCCGTATCCCATTTTAACTTCTTTTCCTTTTTCTCTTTCTTCTCTCATAATTTTACTTATTTGGGCCTGCATTTTTCTCTCTTCATATGTTAGGTCGTTTTCGATGTAAATACTTGTTCCTTCAGCATCTTCTTTTTGACATGAGTTCTCTTTTATCCTCCCACGAGTTCAATTCCACAATCACTATTTTTTATTTTCTCCTACTGCAATATTATATCCTTTCTTGACTTTGAGTTCAATGTTTAGCTTGTTCTGTATTAAATTTTCTACTTCCTCTTTAATCAAGTTATTATCTACTGTCACACCTTTTATGACCACATTATTCCTTCTTTTTTCTCTCTCCTGTTTCTCAATCGTTGCTTCTAATTTCTTAATTCTATTTCCAAAATCTTCTTTTTCTGCTTTCCACTCTTCAGCTTTCTTCTCCCATTCCATTTTGACCTTATTGAACTCTTTGTTTATTTTCGTAAGCTCCGCCTTCAATTCACTGTGTTTCTCATTGAATTCTGCTTTTATCTCGGTCTTTAATTCATCTAACTTCTCTATTACCTCCATATCTGTAACTTGTATTTCTGTTGTAAGTTTTTCTTCTTTATGGTACCTCTTCTGTATTGTGTCTTCTTTTTTTGGCGATCTTTGTATTTTTACACTCTTTTGGAATGCTATCTGATCTGCTTCCCACTTATCGAACTCCTCCAGATCTTCCAGACTACTTTCCCGGTTATTACACTCTAAATTTGTGTTTGCACCCCTTACTCTTTCCTGCTTTCTAACTTCTTTCTTATTATTCATGTATTTGCCTTTTTCTACACTCTCTGATCCTACACACCGCCGTGATTACTTTATACTGGCCGCGATACTCTCTGTACGACACGCCCTTCTTTACGGTAGCGCGTCCCACACACTGTAATGACCTTCTAGTCTTTTGTTTATTTTTATTTGTTGTGTATACAGTTCTTATCGTTCACCAGTTTATCACGGAGTTCAGCCGCGGCGCCTGACCTCGACCGCTTACCCGCGATTAGCCGCGCGATGGATCGTTTCACGCCGCTCAATTTGTTAACACCTAGTATACTCGAGGAAATTACTATATTGTTTTTTAGTTTTTTGCCTTAGATATCCGCGCACTTTTGTTCCCTATTTTTCTACTAGTAATTACACTGCTTGCACTTGTCACTGCTTCGTGAAAAATATTTATATGTGGGATAGAGCCCGTAAAACGAGTAAATTTATCGCCACTAAACACTTTCACGTCCATTTCCCGTGGTCACTCAATGGAACTCCTTTTTAATTCTTGAATTACTAATTTGCCACAAGTTATCAGTATTTGGTATTTGTTGAGAAAATCTCGTTTGTTGTTTATCTAGTCTAGCCAGTCAAGCCCAGACGCCAAAAAATTGGAAAATCTCGAGACCGGTTTGACCGGAAGTGGCCGCAAATTTTTCGGTTCCGGTCGCTAATTTTTTGCCGCTATTCACTTTCATTTGAATATATAGAATTCGTTTCAATAAAATTTCGTTAAAACCTATAGTTTAATCTCATGCATAGAATAGAATCCGCTCTGCTTTACCTGTAAAGCAAATTTTCGCTTGTTTGACTCCAATTGCCTCATAAGTCATTCTGTTAATGGTAGCAATCGTTTTTAAATGGGATAGTATTCATCTAAATCCTTTGATGGTAGGTTTTTATCATTATTTTTACAAAAACATTGATGTCTCTCAACTTAATTTCCAAGTGTAACATTCAAAATCACATTTAAATGTATTAATGTTTAAGAAAACAACCGTTTTCAGTTTGTGTCCTATTTTAGAACATACTATAAATGCATCAGATATGACATTAAAAATGTCCTTTTATTAGCAATAAATGAAATGTTGTTTCTACTTTATCTATTTACTAATTTGCATAATACTTCAATTAACACCCTTTCTTTCTTGATTTTATTTTCAATTTACATAAGCACAATTTTCTTAACGTTATGTTTATTACATTGCTTTGTAATAATTATTTTAGAAATTGGTTATTAACTAGATCTGAGCAAACTTTGTTAATGATTAATTTTCTCATATATAAGTGACAGGAGTAGACATAGCGTTTATGTCACTGGGACAACATATGACAATGGAAATTATATATGTTGTTTGTGGTACTGCGTTGTCAAAATTTTTATCTGTGCATGTTCAATGCTAGTGATTTTCATAAGGAGTCATGGAACACTGGATTTATTTCTGCTAATAAAACACAGAAAAGCTGCTAAAATTATATTATATCAACTCTTATATATATATATATATATATATATATATATATATATATATATATATATATATATATATATATATATATATATATATATATACATATATACATATATACATATATACACACACACACACATTATTATCATCACCTTATGCACCTCCAAGAGCAATGCAAATTAAAGAAAATAATAAACATAAAACATAATATCTCATCATAGAAGTTCCTTTATAATTTCTGAAGAGATCATGCGTCATCACATTGGATGGAAAAATATTCCCTTCAGTTCCGTTTCGCAAAGCTTCTTTACCTCATCTGAAAACCAAATGTATTAAATTATATTAAATTATCGAAATTTGTGCATATTTGTAGAATGATAATTACAGAAAAAAATGTAGAAATAAAGTGTAGTGCTATTTGTAGTAGAAGATTTATATACAACAGAAGAAGATTTAGCAAAGTGCATATTTTTACATAAGTAAACAAGACTTTTGTTATATTTTATTGAAACAACACAATAAAATTCAACACACAAGACAACTTTCCTACATCTCCCATTTTCCTTTTCAATGCATTTGATCTAGCATATGGATAACTTTTTGACGCCACTTTCATAAAAGGGCGTAAGTTGGTGTCTTACAACCATTTCCACATGAATAGTTTTACTTAATTGTTGTTTTTAATCTGTCACTCTCCCAACACATCCTTGAGAAACCCAAATAGTTGAGGCACAAAGACTAAATTTAAGGCTGTTATCTTGGAAAAGAAACAACACTTCTGATTGAAATGTCATACTTTTTGTATAATAGACAGCTTTCACATTCTACTTCACATTTTACTAATAGTATTGAACAACGATTGCATTTTGTTCGATTAAGAAATTAGTGAAAATTACGCCTTTGTAATTCCAAAACACGGTTTCAGACAGCTATAGTTTGGCTTTGGTATGTGTGCATTCATCTTTTGTTTACCACTTTATACTTGCTCGTTTGGATTCGAGGATGTAATGACAGATTCAAGTCTCATCACGTATCGGTACCTAAAATAAAAATCCGTTTCCCCCCCATCATAACAAGCAAAAAGCCTCTGAGGAATCACATAGATTTTTCTTCAGCATCAAAGAGATTAAGAACCCATCTTGCAAACACCTTGAAAAATTTCAATGTTTTTGATTATTGATTCGACACTACAATAACTAATACTAACATCAGAACATATTACATGAATTGTCTGACACCATAGTGGTAATATTGCAATAAGATATTATCAAGCAGGTCTGGTGACCCTTTGTTATACAAAGAGCTGATGAATATTTTACTTATGGTTTTTCAATATGCATAATGCTTCATAGACACCTATTAAAAAAGCAAATGGAATATCTAGCTACCCCTTACCAATTCTTTTAATACTATATCTAGTGTTGTAACCAAAATGATTAACGACAAGGTTGAAGCTGCAGCACGCCACTAAAATATGGTATGCTTTATTACATTCTGAGTGCACATATGCATGTAATTTATTATTAAAAACATAGATAAAATTTGTACACTGTAACATGCTGGAATTTTTTAAACTTTCAATTTATCAAAAACCTCCATTGATAATCGTCAAACCGAAAATAGCAATTCATCAATAAACAAAAGTAGCTGTTTAATAGATATAAATATTTTGCTCTCTATGTTATATAAACTATTAGTTAATCTATGGCTATACATACAGCGTCTTCCTAGGCGCAAGTCCCCTGGACCAGACTTGATAAACAATGAAATATTAAAACACCTATCCAAAAAAGCAGTAGCCTACCTAACGTCAATTTGTAATGGCTGTATGAGGCTAGGTTACTTTCCACTACCTTGGCGAACTGCGAACATACTACCAATTTACAAAACTGGTAAAGACAAGCACAATCCTGATAGCTACCGACCTATTAGTTTACTATCTACCCTAGCCAAACTTCTGGAAAAGGTGATACTCACTCGTCTGCAAGACTTTATACTCGAAAACGAAGTCATTCCGCCTCACCAGTTTGGGTTCAGACGGTCGCACTCAACAGCTCACCAACTTATTAGATTAACAGAACTCATTGAGAAAGGGTTTGAAGAAAAGAAATATACCGCAGCAATATTTCTAGATTTGGAAAGAGCCTTTGATAAGGTTTGGCTTGAAGGAATCCTGTATAAAATGATCAAGATAAACATCCCGGCTTATATAATAAAAATTGTAAATTCCTTTCTCAACAACAGAACTTTCAGAGTAAGAATCAACGCAACGCTTTCTAGCATCAAAACAACAAAGGCAGGAGTACCTCAGGGGAGTCTATCGGGTCCAACCTTATTCAACCTTTATGTACATGACTTGCCCACGGTAAACAATTCAACGCTAGCCATGTTTGCCGACGATACGGCGATACTAACGCAGGGCGCTACAATTGAAACAACAATAAAACGACTACAAAATGTAGTAAACATAACGTGTGACTGGTTTAAAAAGTGGAAAATAAAAATCAATCCTACCAAATCGCAAGCAAAGATGTTTGCACTCAAACGTTACACCCATCTCCCAACAGTCAGACTAAACAATGATGATATACCATGGAACCCAAAGGATGCTGCAGTAAAGTACCTAGGAGTCCACTTACATTCAAAACTCAACTGGGGGTATCACATAAATAAAAAAATTAATGAGTGCCACACAAGACTCATTCTATTGTACCCGCTGATCAACCGAAAATCCCATCTTAGATCTGAATGCTCATTATTGATCTATAAGGCGATCCTCCGCCCTATATTAACTTATGCATGCCCAGTTTGGAGTAACACACCCAAAACATCATTGAAGAAACTTCAAACTATGCAGAACAAAGTCTTGCAATTAACTGCCCTTGGTTCATACGCAACTGCCAAATACATCAAGAGTTAAGTGTTCCACTAATCTCAGACTACATTCACAAGCTAACTAGTAACTTCTTTAAAAAATTAGTGATGTGTACAAGTGCAACTAAATTAAACCTCGGTCAAAAGAACATACACTCTAGGATCAAGCGTAAGCTACCACAGGACCTACTCTAGATTAACTAGCTTTAAGTAATAGTAGAACTCAAATGTTGTAAGTCAGAGGTGTGAATGCACTCACTTAATCCTCTCTCAAAAATTAATGTACTCCTAGTCATAAGTTTATTCATGTAACATAGCCGTGTATTGCATCTTGTTTGCAGAACCAGCTAATATATATTAAAAAAAAAAAAAAAAAAGTTAATCTATAATTTACTCCTTTAAGTCAATTATGTCACACGCCATGTCCGTTTCCATAGCCAAAATGCAGTTTTTATCTTGAGTTTGTCTCCAATGTTTTACTAACACATAATGTCAGAAACTAGCTATTGAATATAATACTGCATTGACAACTCATTAAATATTTGAAATGAAACCACCAATCAATTTCCTATCTTTGCTTGAATTGTGTTATGTAATTTTTCGTACACCCCTACCATTTTAATCAAAAATGAATTTGTCAGCAGAACTTTTTTAAATCCATTGCATACAGCAAACCTCCAAAATAGTGTTTTAGAGATACTTAACAGCTATTAAATGGAAAGCATCCAATTTTATTAAGAAAAATAGTTAATAACAAAAAATAAGTGTTCATATGACAACTAATTATACCTTACTATAATTCTAAGTTCAGTCAGAACTTCTCTACTCATAATAGTTAAAACTATAGCGGACAAATATCTACATAAACCTAATAAAAATAATTGCGGGTCACTGTTAAAATGCATAACTCCAAGGCATATTATAACAGAAAAGCCAAAATAGAAGATACAAAATACAAATACAGACCATCAAGTGAAGCTAGTATTAATGATCAAAAGGATAAAAAAAGTAATATAGATAACAAAAAAGGTAATCTAAACTAAATCATATCAAGTGGCACAGTTGTGTTAATTTTGTTAGCAGTACAAACACATCATTCACAAACCTATTTAGATCGTTACCTTCACAATATGCGATAAATTATCAGTGATTTCAATAAAGTAATTTAACCAAATATATATATATATATATATATATATATATATATATATATATATATATATATATATATATATATATATATATATAATTAAATGAAATAATTATTGGTGTAAATTGCCTATTTTGTAGAAAATAAGAATAGTGTACGTGAAGTTTATTATACCATAGAGAAATTATTCGAAATTATTATTATAGCTTCATTATTCGTCCTGCAACTTTCAAACTGATAAACTTAGTAAAACACAACTCACAGTTAAATTTTGTAACTTAGAAGAGTACCCAATTTATGAACATGTGTTTGTATGCATGTGCATATAATAATTTGAATGTTGCTATGGATTAATTTGTACCTAAAAAGCGATATTGTTTAAAAATGCCGATATTTCTTAAATTCCTTGACGCCAAATGTCACAAATACAATTATTTATATTCATTTACATAGAAACATGCATTTTTAAATTTAAGTGATAATTGATACAGATTCTATATGAACCAGACTTAGCTGCTGACGTAAGAAACCATCTGTCAACTGCTGGATGTACTTTTATTACATCTGCATTGCTTGGACTTTGTAATAATATATGGAAATTTGTGATTTTTTTTAAATTTAAAAATCTCAAAGGTATGCTGCATCTCCAAAATATTTATGTTTTTAAAATACACATCTATAAGGCATTATAAATCCCATTTTGTTAAGATTTAAATAATTACAATTGATAGTGAATATTAAAATATGGTTTATGTACAAAATTCGACATTAGGCTCTTATATACTTTTAAAAGTGCATTGAATAGACAAAGTAAGGGTTATAATAAATTATAATTTTCTGTAATTTTTAAAAGCTTGAACAATTTGTGTTCATGGTTTCCAAATGTCTATTCTGATTTATAATGAGGGGCAGTTCATTTATAGGACTTATAAACCTAAATATAATTGTTAGTGAATATAGTTTTACTGTTGGCATGATATTTGTGAGGTAGATTCCCACTATTTTAAACTATCTATTTTTTAGTTTTGGAAATGAGACTAATAGGGCAAAGCACTTTTCCACCTTTGAAAATATGTATATCACCTGTAAATAATGATAGCAGTTGACTGAGTGACATCTGTGAAGGTAGTGATGAGTGTTTGCCTACATGTACAAAACACACATGATCGACAGATGTTAACACACAGATTACTTATTAGACTTTCATTGTATCTATAAATAATTTTTTATTTTTTTCCCTAGAGCTTCTTTCTCATTGCTTCAAATTTTAATACCGACAGTGAAGCTAAAAACTTTAATCAAAATAAAATAACTAAATTATGGAACAAAGTTGAACAAAGTAGTTTATTTGTTATGCAAAACAACACAAACAAGTCATTACAGTTAACATAAGATAAACTATCTTGATGTATGTCTCTATACCATCTACTAAAGCATTCATATTTTTGTGTATGTGCATAAGCTTACATGTGCACTCATGTAAAGCCTATATATTTATTGAAAAATGTTTAATACAACTAAAATACTGTATTTCTTTATTCTGAAAACTTCAAAATTTTATAGTTGCTAAATTTAGTTAGTTTGCATTATGCTAGAAACGTCATCAAACATACTTGTGGCACCTGATGTTCTAACCCATTTTTTTTCTGCATCAAGTTGCTTGATAACATATAGAAAAGAGATGTACTTCATTGATAAAATAGGATCTATGTTAATAAGGAAATAGAGAATGATTCTTCAAATCTCACAAAATTAGCACAGCAGGTTAGTTAAAGTTCTTTACAACCTACAACTGATTAATAGAAAGATTTGCAAAAAAGCTTTGATAACATTCTTTCAGTGAGTGAGGTTAACTATAAAATGGAAAAATTAACCAAAGCAAAAAGAAGCAAATGTAAAAAAAGTTCATTTTCTCCTTTTCTATTCTTCATATTTTTCACAGATTTTTTAAATCATTACTTCATATCCCAAAAGACCTGTTGAGACACTACTAAACTAAGGCTAAAGACTTTTGCCAGTAAATTTGCTTTAATGAGAAATAGGCAGTCTTCACTTTTAATAATTCATTATACATAAATGAATAATTTATTAAGAAAAATATTCAACAAAATAATCTAATGGTTTACATGTGAATGTAGTTATTGAAATAAATGATGTTTTGGACTTTACAATTTTGTATAACTATTTGAAAAATCAACTTAATATTTACAAATCTTTTGTCAAATTCACTTATCACTTTATCTAAGATAAGATATCAGAATATATAGCTCTATCTATTATTAACACAATGAAAATTAACTACTTCATATTATATTAAATGACAAAGTACAAATAACCGAATTATTGAAAGAAATTTAGAAGTACATAGAATTTTTTGGTAGATGTTAAAGTACAGCTTTGACACCAAATGGTAGTATATAAAAATATCTATTATTAAAAATTTTGTGAATTTAGCAGAACATTTAAATATGTTCAAGTGTGCAAAGAGAATATATGCATCATGCCCTAATACAAATGAGCAAATAAACAAATAAACTAAATGTTAAGCAGCATGCAGTACTAACACATTAATATGATATGTTAACAGTACTACAGAAATGAATAAAGTTAATATATGGAATGACATTTTCAATAAGAATCTAAGAACTCACCGCTAATGTCAATAAGACTGGCATTCTTTTGCTGCAAAGCAACATAGAATTCACGTAAGTTTGATACCTTACTAACCACCCAATAATCGTTCATAGTCTTAACAATTGTCTCCCCAGCATGCCCCAGCAGTCCCTTGGTAGCATTCATGTCAGTCATGACCTTCAATGATTCTTTTTGGCAAGCAATGTTACCCGACTGCCGATTGTCTAAATGCACTGTGCTTTTATATGCTAGGTTTAATTTATTAAAATAGATAAAACGAGGTGCACCCTCAGGCACGCTCATTGCAGGTATGTGTCGCGAACAATATTCAGCTATATCAGATGCAATTGATGATAATTTTGGGCCCATGAACTCATCCAGTTCCTTGAATAGATTCAGGGATAAAGTAGAGTCTCCTATTCAATAAAAAATGCTTGCAGTTAGTTTATAAAATCTAAATAGCAATTTGCTCACTTACCATCAACAAACAAGCAAATTGTCGAACTTAATGCCCTGTAAACAATAAAATGATACACTGACGGGCTGCTTTCATTGTTGAGATAAACTTTCGGAATTTTTCCGATCATGCAAGCAGTTTTTAAGTTAGAAGGACCTGTCACAAAACGCCCATAGTGGAGAGAGGCAAATGGCAAAGCTGGATTACGTGGTATTGACCCACCCTGTAGCTCTGTCTCCATATGTGCCGGAAGCAATGTCCCCACCAGATATTGATAAGTAACTTGCATGTCATCAGGTTCAATTCCACTCCTACTAGCAATTATATTATTTTATGTCAAGCTTATTTGTTTTCCACTCACCATATCAGACTGTCATTAAACAAAAAAGAAACATAACGAACCATTGGGTAATCGCACTCTAACAAATTTATAAAACACTGAACATTCAGGAAGTTTTGTTTGTCTAATGGAAGAAAGTGGATGCCAGCAAAAACATTTAGGATATCACAGTGTGTTAGCTTAAGAGTCTTCAAATACTAAAATACCAATATAAACATGGTGTGATTGCAAAACAAACCAATCGTACAGCTGAATAAAAATGCTCCAGCTTGCTGAGTAAATTGGATACGTCAGTCTTCTGCTCTGTACTTATGTATGTTCCTGAAAATAATCTGTACATTTTATATGCTTGTCTTAAAACAGCTTCATAAACATTATCCTGAATGTCATCCTCTAGATAATCATTGTAATTTGTGCCATTTTTTGATTTCACCATGTAAGGAAGATTTAAAGTCTGCAAAGCGTCAGAAACTATTTAAGTGTGAGAGAAAATTAACATAAAGGTACCATGACCATCCAGTAATTTTCTTCAGGTTGAAAGTAAAGCTGTCGCTTCTTCTGCATATGCAAAGCGTTAACTGGCGTAGTAGGTTTAAAATTACTAAAAATAATTTGTTATGTAGGAACGCTGTTAATTATTATGTTAAAGGGCACACCTAGTAAACTTTATTATAGCTTCAACTAATCCTACATTATTTACTTGCGTGTTAATTTCGTCAGTCGATGGGTAGTAGTATAGCACCTTTTTGTACTCCTAACAAAATATAATTAGAAAATGTTAAGTTGTAGACATTGTCGGAACTCTACCTCGCCCTCCTTAAAATCGTAGCTTGAATTAAATATAAAAAAATTTTTTAACTCTACTTCCACTTTAGAACTCATTTTTAAAAGTAATTATTTTTTGATCGCATGATAATAACAAAACTGATAGCTCTTTGGATTGCGTATGCATGTATTATATGTACGTATATAAGGTTATGTTAATACGCACAGATCACAGATTCATATACGTAATCTGTGGTTAATAAGTGTATAATCACAGATTACGTATTGAATTTATTTATCAATTACAATAATAAAATTTATACATAATTAGTGTAAAATTATTTAATAATTTTAATTATAATTATTTTTTTTGGTTAAAGGCACCTTTTCAGGCTGAGGATTTGGTAATTTTTTTTTATATATATGAAAAGTACTTGATAAGCTGGATACAATGATACCATTATTATGTTGGGCAGACGATAAATAAAAAAGTTATAAATAATTATTTTTTTGAATTTCGCGCCATTATTTCACATCGTCGCCAAGGCAACCGTTTAAAATTTGAATATTGCGCAACTATTTCCGTCGTCACCTAAGACTCTTAGGCTAAGAGACCGTTAAAATTTGAATTTATTCGCATGTAGTGCCATTCATTCACATCACCCACGCAGTGAACATTACTTTGAAGAGCGTCAATCTTGTTTTACGTATATTCTTTGGGTTTTTTTGGTAAGTATTAATTTATTTAATTATGTTCATTGTATTTATTGATATTGTTTAAGCAGATAATGACTGCAAGGCCGGTCTGGAACGTCAGGCGGCTGCCGAGAAACTCCGCTGAAGGGCGTCAATGGGCCTACGACGAGAGGCTCATGCCGATGCAGAGGATTTGGAAAAGAAAAAACCACAGACCCGTGTGTCTTCTACGAGCAAGACACGTTTGGTCGTTTACGGTGCTTGCGATGCCGGAAAGAGAAGGGTCGCACTCACCAGTGGGCTGCTACAGCCGGCACGTGGTTCTAGGTCGTTAAGCTGCCCCCCGATCAAATCGCATTTATTATGTATGGCTTTTCGGAGAACTGGCTAAACGATCAGCAATTTAGGTTAAGCACAGTAATGTTTTGTCTGAAAATGTAATTTTTGTCTGAAATTTAATTTTTTTTGTCTGAAAATGTAATTTTTAGGAAATTTTTGAAATAAAAATCATGCATTTAATGTAAATATTTTCATTCTCTACCATTTGTAAATGCTATCACAGCAATCTCAAGTTATTGTCATAAAATAACATACTTTTACAGCAACAAGCGAATAGACAAACAACGAAATTTTGTGAACAAATACCAGATACTGATAACCTGTGGCAAATTATTAATTCGGCAATTAAAATTAATAGATGTAGAAAACCAAAGCAAATGTTCACAGTCGACGAGAAAAGGGCACTCGCCATAGGACCCATATGAAACAATGGTGCTACATGCGAATAAATTCAAATTTTAACTGTCGCTTAGGTGACGACGCGAAATAGTTGCGCCACATTTAAATTTTAAACGGTTGCCTTGGTGACGATGTGAAATAATGGCGCGAAATTCAAAAAAATAATTATTTATAACTTTTTATTTATCGTTTGCCCAAAATAATAATGTATCATTGTATCCAGCTTATCAAATACCAATATAAACATGGTGTGATTGCAAAACAAACCAATCATACAGCTGAATAAAAATGCTCCAGCTTGCTGAGTAAATTGGATATCAGTCTTCTGCTCTGTACTTATGTATGTTCCTGAAAATAATCTGTACATTTTATATGCTTGTCTTAAAACAGCTTCATAAACATTATCCTGAATGTCATCCTCTAGATAATCATTGTAATTTGTGCCATTTTTGATTTCACCATGTAAGGAAGATTTAAAGTCTGCAAAGCGTCAGAAACGTAGATGTGAGAGAAAATTAACATAAAGGTACCATGACCATCCAGTAATTTTCTTCAGGTTGAAAGTAAAGCTGTCGCTTCTTCTGCATATGCAAAGCGTTAACTGGCGTAGTAGGTTTAAAATTACTAAAAATAATTTGTTATGTAGGAACGCTGTTAATTATTATGTTAAAGGCACACCTAGTAAACTTTATTATAGCTTCAACTAATCCTACATTATTTACTTGCGTGTTAATTTCGTCAGTCGATGGGTAGTAGTATAGCACCTTTTGTACTCCTAACAAAATATAATTAGAAAATGTTAAGTTGTAGACATTGTCGGAACTCTACCTCGCCCTCCTTAAAATCGTAGCTTGAATTAAATATAAAAAAATTTTTTAACTCTACTTCCACTTTAGAACTCATTTTTAAAAGTAATTATTTTTTGATCGCATGATAATAACAAAACTGATAGCTCTTTGGATTGCGTATGCATGTATTATATGTACGTATATAAGGTTATGTTAATACGCACAGATCACAGATTCATATACGTAATCTGTGGTTAATAAGTGTATAATCACAGATTACGTATTGAATTTATTTATCAATTACAATAATAAAATTTATACATAATTAGTGTAAAATTATTTAATAATTTTAATTATAATTATTTTTTTAATATAAAATAATCGGTTATTACAATATTAATATAAACAGTTAAATAGAGTCGCCATCTGCTATGCGGTACAAAAATAAGATGGATTATGTTACAGGGTTTTTAGCGGCTTTGCTAACTCTAAGTAAACGATCTCTTCGCACTCCTATGATCCTGATAGTAAAAATCGACTTTCGCTACAGAATTGTGTCCCTTGCTCGAATTTTCATGGGGCTCTCGACGATAAAAAAAACTTTTTTGAAGTTACTGCAGACGATCGAATTATTTATTTTCACGTAGTTTCTTAGGCTTTTTTCTCTAAATGTTTAAATCAATTTTTATTATTTAATACACTGGAAAAAGTTGATAAAAAATTATAATTCTTATATAATAACTAAAAATAAACTGGAATTTTACAGTGTCGATAGGGTAATTAAATATAACTAAATTAAATTCACTTAACAGTGAAATATGGGAAGAAACGACAGATTTTTTTCTCTCGCTCTCTAATTAATTTATGTTTGATGATAATTTGTCTCTGGTCTGTATTATATTTATAAATCTCCACCGCCTCTCTGTATAATCTCGGGTAGTAATTCCTACAGTTGGATAAAACTTGTGTTTGCCCGAATTCTATCTCGTGGTCAGGGTTTTCCAACGCATGTTCAGCAACTGATGATTTATCGGGTTGGTTAAGGCGTAGATGACGTTTATGTTCCTTTATCCTGGTAGTAATCGTTCGGTCCGTAGTCCCATAATTTTAACAGGGACGACGGATTCAATCTACCTAGGTCTTGGTTTACCGCTCTCAAAAGCCAAAAAAACAGACCGCAATACGGCGAAAGAGCGAGTGACGTCAGAGAATGTTAAAATATTACCTGCAACGACCCTATTGACGTCAGCGGCTAGCCCGATCACTTTATCTACCATCCCGGTGATGTCAACAACTCTTCCCCAACACCATCCCTACCACACTCGCACGAGTATAAAAGCGAAAACGCACGAGACAGTCACTTAATTTTTAGAAGATTTTTTTCTGAAGATGTCCGCTGCAGTTGTGGACGAAACGTCAAGAGTTTTTGAACTCCGACCACGGCCTTATAACTCGAGAACCAACCACACGATGCACCAATTTACTTATAATTTTTGTTCTTTCGTCTTCTTTCTAATGTTTTTATCTGGTATTCCTATAAATATAAAATTACAAAATTAAACCCATCCTTTCTTTACACAGCATGATTTTGACATATGATTGCAATTATCACTCGTTAAAATTAAAAGATGTATTGTATTTGTAAAAAAAATCTGGTTGTTTAACGATGACGTGGGGGGACCAAAAGTATTATTGTCATAGTGTTTTAAAATAGAAAAAAATGTCATATTTAAGATCCCACAACTTACGAATATTATTAGAATATGTTTCTGTATCAGGTTATAAAATTGTTTAATGAGACTGAAGATGTTAAAAATCATCGAAGATTCGGAAGCCCAACATCAGTTTGGACTGGAAGAAAATACATATTCGTAAATAGAAAATTACGTTTCAGATAAAAGATAAATGAGACGATTGCTGAAAGATGTGTTAAAGAAAGGTGGAATAGAAAAATCAAAAGAGATTGTTGATTGAGTACATGCATGATAACTACCGATAAATTCTGTTTATGTCTTGGTGCCAAGGGTTCAGAGAGGCCATCATCCAACATCTATAATGGTTTAGTACGGATCCTGTTATGATGGAGTAACTATTATTCATTTTTGTAAAAAGTAGTCAAAACTTAATATTAATAAATTATTAAATGTAAATTAGGCAAAATGATTTTATTTATTAATTAAAATAATAAAATTTATACATAATAAGTGTAAAATTCTTTAAAATTTTAATTATAATTATTTGTCTAATTTAAAATAATTAATAATAAAAAAATAAATTTAAGCATCGCCATCTGCTAGACTATAACTAAAATAAGATATACAATTTTACAGGGTCGATGAATTTACTTAAGTAGATGAGCAAAAAATGTCTTTATAATGTATACATACACACACTCTCACGAGCGCCCGCACACACACACACACACACACACATGTATATATATATATATATATATATATATATATATATATATATATATATATATATATATATATATATAATCTATTTGTGTGAAATATTCTCACGTATGTTACACAGAGATTGATAAAATTAACAACGCCTTTCAATACTTTTCTATTCAGCATTTAATCAGCTTGGTAAATTGAACAAACAGATGTGAAGCTGCAGAGCAAGGACTCTGAAAATTTCGATTAAACTTCTACGATAAAGTAATTTGTTTGAAGATTATTATTGGCTATGGCGCATAATAAGAATTTGAAAATGTAACAGAATTAGATTAATTAAAAGAAAATATAGTACATAATTTTTAAAATTATAAAAAACCGTGATGGTTAAAAAGCTTTATGAACAACAGGCGTTCAATAATGGAACCACTAATATAAAATAGAGCAGACAGAAAAAAGATATAAAGAAAGCAGTGGCAAGCAGAATCTTCAAGTTACTTTAGAGAGTTCATGACCCTTAATAAAGATTTCATTAATCAATAAATAATTAATAATGTAAGCAATGTAACAAAGATAAGCAGATGTAGTAAAAAATAATTTATTGCTGTATAAAAATTCAAACACAAATATACAATTTGGGTTGCAAGACAGTCTATGAAAACAAAAGTAATGTGAGTATTATAAAACATTCCAAACTTCATGCTAAAATGGATCACAGGGGATGGAAGGTTAATTCAGTGTGTGTGTGTGCAAACAGGATGTTTAGCTGGGAATCCAGGCCAACGTTTTCCACTCTTACAACTTGTGCAGTGTTGCTGTGGGGTTCCTTGCGCACAACTGCCAGACCATAGACGTGCATTAGGTGTTGCTCACTGTCATCTGATCCAGCACCTGTTATAGCTAGCTTCACATGGCAAGTTACGTTTATATGGATGTACTTCACAATGGCATATTTTCCTAAAGATGTCAGGACCTGCAAAAAAACCGTAAATAATAAAATTTAGTTTTTGTAACAACACAGCAAGCAGCTGTATATATATATATATATATATATATATATATATATATATATATATATATATATAAATATAAAATTAACCAAATATGTGCTAACCCTATATTTTTTAACTTACTCAGACCCGTTACTGACACTGATTTACTCTGCATTCATTCAATTAGACTTCCATAGTAGTGATTAAAACATTTTTGTTACTTTTTGTAGTTTAATTTTTTACATAATCATTTGATTAGCTACTTTGATAAGAATTTACTCAGAAATAATGTCAAATTCATGTCATTAATTATCAACTTAAATCGACTTTATTAATACTAGATTCCCGTCGTCGGTAGTTATAAAAATACAAACCGCCGATTGAAATATAGAAGAATCTGCTTACCAACTGGTACATACAGGCCACAATAGATGGTGTTCTTTACTCTGCATTTACTTGCAAAAATACAAACTTTTGCTGTTATATTATAAATAGATGAGATGTGGTGGCAGAAGCAAAAGACATCATTAAAGTCGTGGTAGTAAACCATGAATAGTTAGGATTTTCTAATTATTATAGTTTCTGTATCAAGTTGGCATCAGTTTACTTCTTGTAAGCATAGCGCAGTTAAAAAAACACAAAAAACTATGAAATGTATAAAGACGTTTAGATATCTGCAAGAAGTAAGGGTTTCCTGCAATTCCAAAGTTTTAAGATTGGGAAGACGTTTCTCATAATAATCAACATTCAACTACAATTCTGGTAGACATAGAAATAGCATAAGAGAAAATCAGTTATTTTTATTTTCAAAACTTTTCAAAAGAATTGCCGCCCTAAGGTTTTCTTCAAACGCTACCAGGAAAATGAAATAAATTATGAGGGTCAAAAGAAATCAAAGCAAGATTGTGAGGGACCAATTTACATTTTCATTGAGAATTCTTCCTGAAAGTAAAATACAAATGAACTTTCAATAAGTATACGTTTTAACCATGACCATGAATGTCTATATACAGAGCTTAAAAACTTCCTCAGACTCAAAATTTAATAGGTCAGGGGACAGTTAAATTTAGGAAATATTGGTAAAACAGATGGCTGAAATAATTAATAAAAAATTATAAATTACTTGCCTTCTCCATCCTTTCTTCCTGTTGTGGTAGGTCAGCTCTAAAAACTGTCGCTTTGCCAAGGTGCCGATCTCCTGCCCTAATCGCAAACTTCATCCCTGTATGAACTGCACGTGGTTCTAGGCCAAGTCCGTCTGGATGATTATCAGACCACAAGTAATTGTTGGGTTCTATTACTGAATCAGGAGTAAATGTTAGTCTCTTCGCATAGCCCATGCCAATGCTACACAACTTAAGCGCCCTGCCGCCAAAGAGGTGGTCCTTTCTATCAGTTGGGCGAACTTTGTAATAAAATCCTGGAATTATTCGCGGGTCCACGTATGTACCTGCAGGGGAAGTACAAAGTCGATCATTTGAGGACAAGGATAATGTTCAGGTATTTACCGACAACGGGGATCTCATAGGGCTCAAGACCAGTCATAGTGTATTTTGTGGGAATATCTCCGATTTTATCCCCGCGCACGGTCACTCTCCTGAGTGTCGTTTGTACTCCTGGAGTCAAATAATATCTGTGGTTTTTAATAGTAACATTAATAATTTTAGTGACTTCCGCATTGGGCTTTCCGCGACTCTTGATGCTGATAACAACGCCCGTCATGGGCATCGGCTTGGCCACTCCAGTCTCGTAGAATTCCACCTTGCCTGTGAAATGAATCTTTGCCTTTTTCTTAACACCATCCTTGGTAGTCTCACTGGTGATCTCGACCTGTGGTCCCTGCAAAAGATCACAATACCGTAAATAGTGGCCAAGACACTGAACGTGAGTGCACTTTACAACTTACGGCCGCAGCAGGGAGATAATGGCGGCGCGTTTATGGAATGAACGGGTCCGGTCGGACCAAAATGGAACCTAGCAGCTGCAGCATCATGAGATATGGGACGACGAGTATTCGCGAAAACAAAGAGACATATGAGTGCAAACCGACAACCTACCTCAATTTGCAGAATCTCCAGCGTGCCTTGTGCTTCATGGTTGGCGTCAAAGACAGTGAACTTGTCGCCAGTAGATACAAGCTCTAGCTCAAAGGCGAAGCCCTCGGGCCGGTTGTCGCTCCAAAAATAGTTCTCATTGTTGTTCAGGCAATTTTTGCCCGCTTCAAACGTGAAGCGACGTGCGTAGCCCCTACCAATGCTTTGGAGTTTTAGCGCACTGTTTTCGAAAAGGTAGGGCAATCTAGGAAAATCGAGCGTGGCTCCTGGGAGAGGTAAAACTTTATATTTAAAACCAGGGCAAATTCGCTCATCTATATATACTCCAACCACTGGCATTTGGTGGGGTTGTAAGCCGTAGACAGTATAACAGGCAGGCAGGTCACCAAGGATGGCCGCGTTCAGAGTAAGAGCAGGTGATTCCTCGCAAACGTCGTCAGGTTTGAGATCTCCCTGCTGCTCCTGCAAGAATGTTACAGTTAACTATGGGCTACAAAGAAGTCATATGCACTATGTTAAATAAGCCCACATCGCTTACTTGTAAAACGTCCAAAAACTCATGGTCTATGCCACCATCAGTGCAAGTAACTGCAGGCGGAGGAGACACGCAGCGGCCTTTTGTCACTACTGTCGCCTAAAATCGACAACTGCTATAAGTGTTTCATTTTGGTATCAAAAATCAGATCACTAATAATGTTAATTTATGCAATTCATCTTTTTTACCTTTTTATTTGTTCATTTCGATTATACCGTGTAATAGTAATTAAATGCAAAGGATGTTTATATATTTGAGCTGTAAGTATTTCTAAATAGTTAAATCTTAGATGAAATAAATTTATTATCCGAAAGATTAGGCTAACAGATTATTGATGCTCAAATGATGCACCCTTTTAAATTTTAAAATAAAACATTGCAGCGTCCGGCAACCTAATCGCGTAATTGTGACAAAAAAATAATACATGGCGATACATTTTGATATTCTAGTAAATACTCCAAATACCTTAGTTGCATTTATATTGATAGTAACTAAATGTAGGTGGATCTAATTAAATTATCATATTTTTGATTAAATTATCGTTTCTAATTTAATGTCAGTTGGTTATTTTGACGGTGTGATTAGTCATAGTTGTTGACAAATATTCGGTCATATCAATTTTAAAGGGTTCTTGGAACAACAACTTATCATTTCGATTTCGTTTGAAAACTTAATAACTTATTTGAAAAGAGGGTAAGTTCGGCTCTCCTGGAATACTCGTTAGTAAGCTGCGGGGAAGTTAAACAAGCTTATGATTAATTGCAATGGCCGAGGCAGCAGAGAAGTAGGTCTATGTAAAAAATATAATTGAATAGCGAAAGTTGCTGTTATAGAAATCTAGAAGCTATGCAAAGAGAAAGTAACAGCGTACGCTAATACGTTTTCAAGTAGGAAACTAAATTTTCTGACAAGTATTTTACCTGACATCCATATTACTCAGACCCAACAAGCAGGTAAAAACATTTGGATGACGTTCATTCTATACAAAATACAGTAAATGACGTGTCGGCGGAATGAACCCACGACCCTATTGTCGGCTACTAAAGGGTTATCGAAACTGGATTTCCAGTTTAACTCTATTGACGTACTGACCGTATGGTAATTATCCTAGCTGAGAGTTCAAAGAGCTAACATAAGTGAAATGTGATAAAGAGGAAATAAAATTGACACTTACTTGTGGTAACGGCGTAAAGGGGTCCTCAAACTCGACGGGCTCCTCGAAGAGAGACGACGAGGAAGACGACGGCAGCCGCCTGTGCTGCCACACGCGTTGCATAGCGGCCAGCTTAACTTCTTCTTGGGTGGTGTTTGAAATCATTTTAGCTAAAATATTAATACCATTTATAACATTGTAAACAACTTGATTTTGATATTTTAGTCCTCTTTATTTAACAGAATTATAAAATCGTATTTCATAACGAGAAAGACGTAGAAAAATTTCTTAAAAATATTATGATGGAGAACATTTCAACGAAGTAGAAGTAAAAACTTTTTTTTTATTTGTATAAATATAAATAAAGGAAAGGATAAATGTACAATGTACATGTGTTGGAAAAACGAAAAACTTTAAAATTCCCGAAAAATATAAAAGCACAAACTTCAAGGAAAGTCATACGCTAAAAAATCAGGAACCACATCTGACTTTGAACTACATTTAAAAATAAAATGTCGAACGAAAATCGGAACTTGTAATGCCCTTCTCTCTCTTCCACCGCTGCACACAATGCCTGAGAATATATTGTGAAAGAGGAGGAAAAAGTCCATTATCTGTATACTGCTTTAAATTAATTTACAGCATATAATGTCATGGAACAGTTAAGTGTCTCAATAGCGATATGTTTGCAAACCTTGTCACATACTTTCTGAAAAAAAATGGCAACAAACGCGACTTTGATTGCCGCGTCAATAGTGCAGTGCAGTGCATCGCAGGCGGCTATTTTGCATGCTTTCTGGAAACTTTCCAACGGTACCATTAGCAATTTCAAGACCTTCCTGGCAGCTAAGAGTAGACCGATTACAACTTAATGTCTTTTATAAAATTAAAATACCAGTTATGAGTGCTGATATTGGACTACTAAGGAGAATGGCATCGTGATAAGGCCTCAATTTTAAGCAGACTACCTACTTTTAGTATAGATTCCCGCGAAAGGCTGCATTTCGTTTTTTCTGATGTAAATTGAAGGTTAATAGTTATCGTAAAAGAGCTTTTAAATTGCATATAAATACCATTAAAAACATTTAAAAACCTTACCTAATAAATAACACCAAGAAATAAGAGATAATCTATTCACAATGTCGGGACGACACTAATCGGTGAAACATGCAGACCTTATTCTTAAACCTTTTGCAGTCTGCGCACACTCATGCGCTAGTTTGGGGCTTATGGCGAACGCTCCCCTCTCCAGCACGCGGTCACGGCGTGATCAACTACTGCTTATTTAAAATTTACGTCTCTTGTACACAGATTGCAGTGTTATAATCTATTTAGCCACTTGACTTTTTAAAACCTCTGAAAGTATCCTACATAGAATTTCGCAACGCAAAATAATGCAAATAGCGATGTCGAAACCGAGGTTATGCAAATTGTTGTTTACTGATAAAAAAGTAGTACAAATAAGCTGGTAGACTACATTCGTGCCACACAAACATATAACTATATTGAGATGTATTTTATATAAGGCTTAAAAATTACAGTAATCCTTTACATTTTGATTGACAAAAGACGTAACGTCAAAGTATAGTATCCTGCCAAGCAGTTTATCAACGATTTTAATGGATAAAAGATTTTTATCCATTAAAATCGTTACATCATGTTCTAGTAATTTAAACACAAAAAGAAATATGTAAATTTAAAAATCTGGATAAGCCTATGCCACATAGATAATTAAGTTGCGAAAAGCTTGCTTTTATTTGGTATAATAATACGACAAAAAAAAAACAAAATTGTGACAAAAAATATATCATGTGAATGTGATTGATATAAAAGACTTAGCGGAAAACTATTAAAAAGAATTCTTGAAAGATTTTAATCTAAGGACATATTTAATTTTCACGAGTCTGTATTGTTTTTTTAATATATTAAAACATTAACCGCCAAAAATGATAAATATTTTGTTAATAATTTTTTTTGTTGTTTTCTTATAAGTACACAAAAACATTCTTTTTAACATTCTTTGCTATTATTTTTTCTTTTATAAATTTAGATTAATAAACTTTATGTACTTTATTTTAATTTTTCCTAAACATATTTTCACATTACTTTTTTATACATTTTTATTTTAATTTTTATATAAAATTTTGCAAACATTTTATTTCGTTTTATCAAAAATTTAATTTTAAAATTTAATATAATTTAAAAACTAATAAGCTTTGGTTTTAGGCTTCTATACATTAAAATGAGAAGCCTTATGTAGAGAGTAATGTCGTCTGTCTGTCCGTCCCTTTAATTTTCAACTTTTGATCAGGGTAGTTTCTAAGCTGGCGATAGTTTCTATTTCTGTCATTTCTGACATCTGTCAAGCCTTATACTTTTTGATCTGTAATAGATAGAGAAATAATGTTTTCAGTATTCAACTAAGGGCCATAAGTCAAGTCCAGACGCCAAAAATCAGCCTGATCGGAAAATCTCGAGACCGGTTTGACCGAAAGTGGCCGCAAATTTTTGTTTATGTATATAGTAGCCCCGGACATCTGTGGAACCAAAGTTTCACGTCCGTACTTGTTTCTTTTTATAAAGCTTTTTACAATAAAATGCAAGAATTTTATTTATATACGATCATGAAATCTAATAAACTGTATGGAGACTGTGATAAATAGTGATATTTAAAGAAGTTTTATTTACTAATATTGCAGTCGTAATATTAACCAAAATGCTTGTATTTTAAAATATTCGTAGTTTGGTCAATGACCAATCGACAATATGCTCACTGGGATCCAAGAATCCGATATAACGTTTGCCCATTCTATTTTGGCGCCTTATAGTCGTTCTATTTCTGCTTCGATGCGGACGTCATCGTGAACTTGGGGCACAAAAAATAATGCGTCGAGAGTAAGATTCAGCTATTTACAGATAGTTATAATTTTAGTTGATATTGTCAGAGAGATATGTAGGAGGTAAAGGGAATATTTTAAGAAGAATAAACATATGTATAAACATGTATATGTAGTACGTAGTCTGTTCTGAAAGTACCGAGCCATGTAATACAAAA
The DNA here is from genome assembly GCA_036346155.1 of Sinelater perroti. Taxonomy (NCBI): domain Eukaryota; kingdom Metazoa; phylum Arthropoda; class Insecta; order Coleoptera; family Elateridae; genus Sinelater; species Sinelater perroti. The sequence continues at coordinate 1,853,028 of JARFIY010000378.1, read as the reverse complement.
AATTACAATTTTGTAATAACAGAAAATCTACATATTTAATAAAACTTGCACAATATACAAGAAATATTGTATTTATGTGGCCTTCTTGGGATCTCGCATAATTCTCCGAGTGCTGTTTCCACTGTTTAAAACATTCTGCAGTCCCGTGTTGGAATCACGAATATCTGTCTTGTTGTATTAGCTGAAATCTCGTTGATGGTCTGGAATCTCTTCCTTTTCAATGGCAATTTAAGTTTAGTGAACAGTTAAAGGTCTCTGGGTTGTACGGTGGTAAAGTTATCTGCAAGATTGGATGTTATTGCAACATAAATATAATAATTTGTGTACCGAAATTACTATAGTAGTTTGTGTACATTAGTTATAGCTCAGCTTGATATCTAAATTAATTTCAGACTTGCTATTGGCAGTTTCTAAAATGTATCCTAGTAGACTTATTAATAACAAAGTCGTAGACAATAGAAATAAAGGGTGTTCCATAAAGAACTCGAAATTTGCAAAATTTCATAAACGTGGTTATATTTAACATGCTTGCAATCAGTAAAATATCCCATTTACGTATTAAATACGATATCTACACGGAGTCTGCATGCATTTATGCGTTCCTTAAAATTACTGATAATTCTCTCGCAAATGTCTTGTCCGATGCCTCTAATCACGCGTGATATCCGCTTTCGGTTCTAGAATTGTGCATAGTTTGTTAACGTACATCTGTAATTTTACAAACCTCCATAAGAAGAAATTAGGGCGCAAAACCTTGTTTGCCGTTTTTAGCCACCGTGTAAAGAAACCACTCGTTGCAGGAGTAAGGCAACCGCCCCGTTCAAAGTGTGGCAGGGCGCTTTATCCTAATGAAATCACAAATCCCAAATCTCCATATCTTCACAGGTAGGCCACAGTCGATTGTATATCATGTTACGGTAACGTTTTCCATTGACGGTAACTGCAGTCCCCTCATCATGTTTAAAAATCGAATCCATTACTCTACCTGTCCAAAAATTACATCATACAGTCGTTCTTAGTGGCTGCATTTTACGCTAATGAATTACTGGAAAATTTTCAATTTCTCAAATCCGGCAGTTTTGTTTGTTGACGAACTCACTCAAGTAAAAGTGGGCTTCGTCACTAAAAATGACTTTTTTGCAAAATTTTCCTCCGCTACCAATCTCTCCACAAACCATTCAAAAAATGTCCTCCGTTTCCCATGATCAGCAGGCTTAAGTTATAGAATCAGTTGGATTTTATACGTGTGCATATGGAGATATTTATGCAAAATTTGATGTAATGAAGTTGTCGGAATGTCCAACTACTGCGAACGTTGGCAAATCGATTTTCCAGGAATCACGGTGGCACCGTTTTACACAAGAGAGATTTGTTATTTTGTCCGACGAGATCGATTCTACTCAGATGATTTTACCTTTACCACTGAACCACTCGTCTCAAACTTCCTCATTAGTCTTTAAACTGTAGATTCGTACGGATCCGTACGGAGTTTTCGCACTGACATTGTGGCACTTTAACCGCTTTGGTAAAATGTTTTCACAATAAGAACACGTTGCTCCGTTGTAAACTGTTCCATAACAAAAACGAACCAAAATAAACTAATGTATTGGAAAAATAACCAATGCCAAATATAATCGGAGTGATTATAGATGACAAAAATGATAAGAACGGGCCTGCCAACCTCAAAACAAAACATGGGGCCGGCGAAGAGATTGCTCTGTAAGCCATCCCAGAACGAACTTAAAAAACCTTTCGATTTTGATTTCGAATCTGGAAAATTATTCGACATAGAATTTTTTCTTCATTTTCGAATTCAGCGTAAAATTTCCTATAAGAATCACATTTAAAATCGTAATGTCGAAAATTTTCTCGAAATTCGAAGTCGAATATCTCGAAAACTATTCGATATAGAATTTTTTCGATTTCATTATTGAAATCAGCGTAAAATTTTCTTTAAGAATTACTCATAAAATCGCAATGTCGAAATTTTCCCTAAATTCGAAGTCGAATATCTCGAAAACTATTCGAGATAGAAACTTTTTGATTTCGATTTTGAAATCAGCGTAAAATTTCCTATAAGAATCCATTTTAAAATTTTAAAAAATCCATAATTTTGTGACAGCGACAGACAGACCGACAGACATATAGAATTCAGTAACGAACTTTTTAAGTTCGTTGAAAATACGGCCCAACTCGAATTCAAAAATATGTAAGTTCAATGTTTTAACTATTTTATTAGTAGTTTAGCAAGCCAAAATAATTTAAATATACAGTAGTATATTTTTTACAGTTTTATTCTTATACAAACGAATTGTTTTCTAAATTTAAATGGTTTTATCGATTTGTACAAAAGGTCTAAAAATAATTAAATATAATTCCAGAAAATATTTTAATTTGTTTTCATAAAGTTAACCAAGAATTATGAATATTATAAGCATTGCAATTTATTACTAACCGATCTTAATTTACGTTTCGTTTACTTCTCGATAACCTGTTGGCATAAGATTAATAATTTATTTTGAAACAACATCTCATAAAAAGTATATTACATTATATATGTATGTATGTATATTCGGATAGGTTTCCGGGGTTAAAAAAAGCCTATGCCGAAACACCGAGAATTTTCTCAAATACGACGCGATTTAATCCGTGAACTAAGTTGTGTATATCTCTAAAAATTGTATTGTATGAAACAAGAATGTAATACAAGTTTTACTGAGTTTAATACAACTTTACTAATCTACATGCCCATACATTAAACTGTATTCAAATTAAAAAGTACAATTATAATTATTTTAAAGCTATTCTAAATAAAATTATACATTTGTGTCAATAATAATGTTTAAATTATATAAATAATAAATAAAAAAAAAAAAACAAAACCATTACATTTTGATATAAATATTTTGTGTTGATGTTAATGTAATATAAACTTGATCTCTAGAGCCAATTGCGTTTTGCGATATGTACCGACCAAATGAAATATTTGGTTGTTATTTCCTCAACCAAAATAACCCAAGTTCAAAATAAGACTCCGACAAATATTAGAACATTAGTAAACGTTACATTACATAACGGGTTTATTGCGACCCATTTTTAGTTGTGCGATCCTACCGGTTGTAACTGGTTACACTATAACATCGCAAATATTAATACATGCTACTACGCGCAATTGTTAGATGAGATCTGCAGACGCTGCACTATTTTACCTTGACTTGCAATCGACTACAAATCTAACGCTGCTCGATACATGGCTGTCAGCAGTAATGTTGTCCAGAAGGATTTGTTATTGTAGATAATGCATCACACATTGTTTTTGGGGATGAAATTGGGCTGTAACTTTGTTGTTTAAAGTTTAAATTTGGTCAATTTTAAATATATGTAAATAAAATGATAACAGAGGTTAACTGAAAGTAAACAGTGTATACACTCTGTCAAAAAAGTACCGAACATTATTAAATAAAGCACACAATTGTCATCTAATCAATATTTATTTTGTCGCCTTCAAAGTACGCCCCATTTGATGCAACACACACGCCAGGATTTTTTCAGTCTTCAAAACATTTTTTATAGGCGCTTTTCGGTATACCTTTCAGCTCCTTACACGAACGTTGTTTTATGGACTCAATCGACTAAAAATGGGTACTACGGAGTGGTAATTTTAGTTTTGGGAACAAAAAGAAGTCAGACCGGGCCAAATCTGGTAAGTACGGTGGTTGAACGATGGTAGTCGTCGCGTTTGTGGCTTTAAATTCGGTCACAATTGCTGCTCTATGCGATGGTGCATTATCGTCGTGCAAAATCCACGTATTGTTGTTCTACAATTCTAACCGTTTTTGACGAATTTTGCAGAGCAACAATTAAAACAGTCGCCTTTTCGATTTTCGGTCATTCATTTACTCTAGCAGCCGCCTCAAACTTTTTTTGATAATTCGTCTAAGGAGACTTATCATCAAACGTTGGAGGCTGGACTTTAGCCTTCATCATGTCGGCGCTCAACAATAGTCCTTGCACCTGCCGGTTTTCTTGATTGCTCTCATTAGGTTCGTCAGGTACATCACTGAAAGTGATCTTACAATTTCCTTTATTTTCTCTTTAAGAGCATCGATTTTCTCGTCCAATTCTATTTTTACTTCATATTTCTTCTCGGACATCCAATTTACATTCTGACAGTTCATTCTTTCGTTCATTTCTGCTCTGACTTGACTCATTTTGTCGACCAATGTTCTCGAAAAATTTTCTTCTAGGTCGTCTATCTTGTTATTTATATTAATGGGATCAAATCTACTATATTTGAATTCAAATTTGATTTTAAATCATTCATATTTCAGTTAAAATCTACTTTTAACTCACTCAGCATGGCGCTTACATCATATTTCAAAATAACAACATTCTGAGTTCTCACTAACGTCCAATAAGGCTTGTTTAAGTCGTAGTTGTAATACGGATTTATTTCCAGTAATTTCTAAATCCCTTTCTGCCAGTTCACGTTTAAGGTCGGCAACTTTCAGGTCGAAAAGCATTACTTCTTTCGCGGCCATGTTTCTATGAATATATTTTAATTTATACAAATGTGATAATACCTCACACCTGATAGCAAATGTAACGTTTTTGCTAATTTACTTAAAACTGCTTGTTTATTGTACTTACAATTATGCAAATTTATAACACTATTTATGTACACGCAGTACATACAACTAACGGCACATTATTTATTTAAATACAGCTCCTATCTGGATTAGTTTGCATTCTCAACTTAAAAACCGGAATCGGAGTCTTTCCCGGCTCTATGTTTATTTCTTATTAGGTTAGGCTTTCAGAGATTACATGTTTACCGTCTGAATATTTTAGAAAGCATGACGTATATCACCCACTTGTGGGAATGAGGATGCCTTCTTACGAGGGGTGTTCAGAAATTCGTTACAGTATAATAGCTCAGTCTTAATTTAGGTCATAGATTATCAGTATTTAAACCTGTAACTTGTCAATAAATTTATTTTTAAGTTTAACACACACACACACACACACAATATATATATATATATATATATATATATATATATATATTTACCTTTCTTACACTTTTAAAAAATTTACTCTAATATTTTCTTTTAAATAGTGTAATAGAATAAATCCTCATTTTCAAATAGGTTTAGTAAGATCTGATGCTTGCAGGCGCATTTACTGTATTCTGTACTTTAAATAACAAGTAAACGTACCTGAAAGGCCTAGAATTTCTAATAACTTATATGAAACTTTGGTTTAGAATGTAATAAAAAGACGATAAAGTTTAGAAAGTTAAAATATACAAATATTTTAAAATTTGTTGTTCAAATTATAGAAGAGTTTACAGTGAAATACTAAGTTGTAAAACATGTTCCTTAATACTTTAGAAAAATTTTATTTTTAGTGGTTATGGTGTAATAAATGCTGCAAAGATTTGCGATACCCAAGGATATGAAACAGAGAGCTATGTGAAGTATGCCACGAATTCTTTTTGTCTAAGATAGTAGATTAGTGCCGTGGACAAATTCGACAACTTGCAAAGAGTTGGAAAAAATTATCTCTAATGATTGGCTATATTTCAATCATAATTGTTGTTTTTGACATTAATTTGCGTATAAGAATAAAATGTTTCGCATAAGTTATGGAACATTCTTATAAGTTAGTACACTATTAATTTGGAACTTTAGAATTACAGAATTAATGGTATACGAATTATAGATATTTTATTCTATTATACCAGGTTCGACAGAGAGGTGTAACGTTTTTGAGACGGGTATAACGTTGATGATAAGTTGATATACACCGTTTGTAAGTTGCTATTTCAGTAGCCATAAAACCGTAGACAATTGAACAACGCGTATTTGTTTACGAAATTTTTGTTGCAAACGGTTATTCGGTGGTACATACACAGAGAAGATTGAGAATTCACTTCAATGTTAGTTGATGCGGTGCCGTTTCAACAATATTGAAATGGTTTAACAACTTCAAACCTAGAGGAAATGTAAGACTTTAGAACACTAGAAAACATGGAAAGAGTTCCACAGATTATGAAGACCAGCCCTCGACGTTCAGCGGTACGATACGTTTGCGTTCTGCACACGTCAGACCGGTCAGACCGGCAAATTTTGCACTTTAACCTCAACTTTCATCCTTACAAAATCATGGTGGTTCAAGAACTGAAAATGACTATATATGAGCATTGATGTTTGCGGAAACGATGCTGGAAACATTGGAAAATAACTGTATTCTGATAACGAGTGACGAGGCTCATTTTCAGTAATCGGGTGGTATAACCAAACAAAATTGCCGGTACTGGTCGAAGAATAATCCACGGAAAGTCAAGCAATAGCCCTTACATAGTAAGAGAATAATTGTGTAGCATAGAATAGTCTGATTTGCCATTAATTGGACCCTACTTTTTTCAAGAAACTCGTAGCGTTACCTTAGGATGTTGCGAGAATTTTTGATACCTGAATTGAAAAGTAATAGGGTTGCCCACGATAGGGTTTGGTTTCAACATAATGGGGCTAGTTGTCATACCTCAAGAGAATTTATGGCTTTTTTAAACGTTTTCTAGAACGCCTTATTTCATTACGCGGGGATATAGAGTGGCCTCCTCAATCACTGGACCTTTCACCGTGTGATTATTTTTTATGGGGTTATTTGAAAGCTCAGGTTTACTTTGAAAAACTACGGACTCTTGAAACTCTTTTGGAAGCCATAACTTGAGAAATTCCACGCGCTATGCTTAAAAGGTGTATGTACAATTTTACACTCGCCTGCAACAATTCCTGTACAAGAACGGTCGCAATTTGGATGGCGTTATTTTTCGCACTTAAATTATATTCTGTTTGTTTGTGCTTTATGTTTCTTAGACAGCATTATATATGTAATTTTTGGAAAAAAAAGAAATTGAAATTTGTTCAGAAATATCTGTATTTTGAATAAGTATAACAACTCCCTGTTGGATCTTGTATAATTTACTCATCTTCATACACTTGGGTGTTGTTGCTATCCATATTCATGTTTTGCTGAAGCTGCTCTAGTTATTTCTGTTTTTTTCTATTTTCTTAATTTCTGTCTGATATTTTTATCTTTGTTTTGTTGTAATCATCTATGTTTTAGATAATTTTTGTTTATACATGTCTCGTTCATTTATTTTAGTTGTTCTAATTTTCCAAATTCTCTTGGCTCTTCTTCATTCCACATATGTGTCCAAATTAATTTAATTTTTCTGATTCTTATCTTTTCCAGTTTGGTGTTATTTTATATCTTTTCTATCGGCGTCAGTTGTTCTTCCCATATATTTCATATTTATGGCTTATAATAGATTTTCTTGTTTCTTGGTCAGTTACTATATTTTGCAGCCGTATGTTAAAACAATTACATATACAGTTTCAAGGTTTTCCCCATTTTAGATATTTGATGTTTCTCCTTGTGTTGTGTTACTATTATTTTTATCTTTTTAATATTTAATTTTTAGACCATATTTTGCTTAATTAGTATGTGGCTTATTCTATTGCCCATGCCACTTTTTGTTGGTCAAGTAGGTCGTAAAATTTATAGTTTGCATTTTTATAAATATTGTAAATATTGTCTTCATAAAATTCCTACATACACAAAATTGGCATGCATACTTGGTAAGTCATTTCTAATATTCGATAAATTTTCTATAAAAAAACATATTCATTTATTTCTCATCAATTGTGGTTGAATGGGTTTAGCTTGAATGATTATGTCTCAATTAGTAAAACAGCTATATCTTCAATAACATACATATATACAATTAGGTTCATGGGTTGAACCGCGTCGATGGAAAATTCTCGACATAACGGCATCCATTTTGATGTCGTTTTCAAGAGGTTGACATTAATTCTTTAATGAGGGTCTCAATCTACCTACTTCTCAAGGGAAACTATAAGTCAAAGAAAAAGATTGGCCTTTTGCGTGTTCTGTTTGGCTATTTATTGAATTAGAAATGAATGTTCACGGAGATATGTTTGTGCAGGAAATGCACTGGGTTAGGAAAAATTTATTTGTTATAACAGATTACTTAAGCGATTTCCTGTTTTTAGAATTGAATTAATTTTATGTCCGATAGATGTGAAAGTTTTCACGGCTAGTGTTATGGTGCATCGTGTGCTTGGTTCCCGGGTTATTTGGCCGTGCTCGGAATTCGGAAACTCTTGACGTTTAGTTCACAACTGCGGCGGACATCTTCAGAAGAAATCTTCTAAACATTTTTAAAAGAACTCCGACCACGGCCTAATAATCTGAGAATCAACCACACAATGCACAATTTTAGGTCAGGTTTTGTATTATATTTGGCCAAAGTAGAAGAAATATTGTCTTTTCATATAGCCAAAAAATGTTGGTATACGGTTTGATATTTGTCTGTTCGTTTGGCTTAAGTGGGTTCTGTAGCAGTCACCACAAGGTATATTGTAAACTCATTGCAATTTTTGGGAGTAGTGGTCCTTCGCTAAGTGATTGAAGTCAGCTACTATATATATATATATATATATATATATATATATATATATATATATATATATATATATATATATATAATATATATATATATATGTGTGTGTGTGTGTATATATGAGAACTAACTACATGATTCATCAAAACAGAAAATTTTTAAACATCAGTATTAACAGCAAAGACGCTGGCGATTTTTTATAAATTGACGATAATAAAATCATGGTATTGTCTATTTTTGGAGCTTTTAGGTCGTGTTCGCTATCTAAATATCAAATTCCATTATCACCTTGTCCAAATCCATTTGGTTGCAAAATCTTGTTAAGATATAAAAATAAGTCTTCTTCTTCTCTTTCTTTTAAGTAAGCTGTTACCCTTTTTTTAATGGCACGATTTTAATAAATTAATAGACAAAACTTTTTACAGCTATAATTTTGGACATCAACGTTACTGTTTAAACTAATAAGCATTGATTTGTTATTTATACTTTTAATTTGTATACAGATTAATAAACTCAATATTTTTTTAACAGATTGATTAGTTCCTCATATAACATTTTAACGACATCGTTAGCCCACAAGAAATCCAAGTGATTAAAAAACTCGTATGGAATCAGATTGCTGCGAACCACGTTGATCAGTTGCTTTTCCAGTTTCTTAACGTCCTAATAGTAATAAATACAGATGAATTAGAAAATTTTAGTAAAAATTACTTACTTGAACAGCAACAAGGCGATCATTTTTAGAGTAAAATAAGGCAACATGGGCTGTTATTCTGTGCAAATTATAACTTGGTGGTGATCCTGTGTTGTATATTACAAGATTTGAAAGAAAACCGTAATCGTAATGCCGAAAAGTTCCTTAAAAAATTTGAAATTATTCTTTCAAAAATTGTTAAGGAGGGAGGGGGTAAATAATTACCTGAATTAATGCTTTGGGCATAATGTAGAAACTGTTTAATTGACGCGCCCGCTGGTGATGATTTCATTATTACCGGCAGTACTGTCTAAAACAGTCTTTTTAAAACAAATTAAATACATTTCTTAGTAATTACCCTTACCCTGTTTAGTTCTTTAGAATCATAACCAGCAATTAAAAATAATATATTAGTACAAATCTCCTCCGAAACGGCTGCTTCACTACACAGAAAATCCTCAGTAATTTTTGTTAATTCATTGTTAGGTAGAAATTCGCCTACCCCAACTATACTCCAAAGCCACTACAATAATTAATACAAACAAAATGAAATTTAAAATATACTTTAATTTACGTTAAAACCCATTTCTAGTCTTGCAATTATTTGCATGATGGGGTTATTCATATGAGACATAAAAGCGACTGGTGCTAGCGCTATCATAAGGTGTATTTTATCATTCATGTGCGGGATTTCAGCTGCCATCACAAAAAAGCATGTAGTTCCTTGTGAATGTCCCACGTAGTATAACTTCTTTTGATTAGTTTGTTTGAGAATGTAATTAATTTTTGCTGGAAGATCGTACATGCCTATTTCATGCCAGCTACAAGTGCATAAAATATTAATATTTTGTTTTAATTTAATTGTTTCGTACCTGAATTGCCAAAAAGTTAAATCTGCATCTGGGTTTAGTCGAACGTGCTTTCTTGAGTGTGTCGTTCCTCGAGCATTACCCAACCAGACATCGTAGCCTGCATCAGCCAAAATAAAAGCTAGTCCTTTGGTTGGTCCAGTAACAACCCAGTGCTCAGCAGATCCCAATAAACCATGCATCAGCAAAATGGGTAGTTTGTTTGTTTTATTACTGTTATTAAGACCATAAGGGATTCGTTGCATATCCAAGAGGTAACCATCACGTGTCCTAATGTTTCTGTGGACTTCTACTGTGTATCCGTTTTCAGTTATTAAATTCACCTGTAAAATGTTAGAACGAGCTTATATGTGAAACTACTTGCAAACCCAAACATACAGCGAAAGCCTTCTGATGATTCATCGCGCACGCGAAAGTATTTATCAACAAGATGGGAATCCATCTTAAATTCATATTTTGCAAAGCAGCTAGCACTTCTCAATGACGCAAGATTTGCTTTGGCTGTCTATTATATATTTTTCTTCTAACCAAAATCCAAGGTCATCTTCAAACTGGAGGAAACTTATCGTGTGTTTTTGAATGAGACTCCTTTTCATTACAATAATTATTTCTGTTATGTCATTACTACGTGACGCATGGAAGCTCACAATTACAGCATGCTAAATGTATGATTAAATGTGTTGGCATTGCACTCTTAAACCGAATAATCTAAAATTTATATAAATACAATACAACCTTAATAATTTTTGGGTATTCCTTTTTGAAAGCGTCTTTATATTTCATATAGTTTTACCATTACAGATGTGTTACGGTAATTAACTTCGAATTTACAAAGATTAGATAATAACGTAAGATTATAAAATAACCAGTAAATACTTTTCAGATTGCTTTTTATCACTTTTTGGTTTTCTTATTTTATGAATAATTACTAATTGATCAGTTGTGATAAAATTTAAGAAAAAGATTACAAAATCAAATTTTATTTTGTTGCGGTAAATAAGCTGGTTGCCATTTAGTCATGGGCTAACCAAAAGTTTAGCCAGAAAAAATAATTTTTTAATGTTTGCATTTTTTGGGAACAGCTTTGAAACTAAATTTAAAACGAAATACATTTCAGATAATATTAGAAAAATAATCGTGATGTACACTATTTTCAAGAAACTGTGTAGTTAAAGTTAGCTTACGATATGGCAATATACAATATGTTACATATGTATATTGTATATATATATATATATATATATATATATATATATATATATATATATATATATATATATATATATTGTAAATAGCTATATAAATATTCTCATATGTAAATTTCCTCTTTTAGTCCTAGTCGACGGTACCGTAAGTTAAAAGAAATGGCATTATGCTAATAATTAAAGGTAATTAGACTGTAAGCAGCGGTGTTGCCTAATTAGCTGTATTAACGTTCCATTACCATGACTCACGCCTAATACAGCTGGTTTTGCTAATTTTTATTTATATTCCTACTTTCTTTCAAATGTAGAATATTTACAGTAAATGTTAGACACAAATTAATCTTTCAAATAAGATTATACTAATTATTGGAAAGTATTCCATGTATTGGCATCTGTTGTGAAACCATTATTAAGAAATGGACATATACATTAAATCCGGATCTTAATTTGGAGTTCTAGTGTTCAAATATAATTAGGGGTCTTTAAGAAAGGCAGAATTTTAAGGGCATAGTTTCTTTCTTTATCAATTACTCATTAGTTTATAATTCTATGTTTTTTAGTTATACATATCATTAAAATATTTTTTGTCGAATGAAAATGCACTATTTTTCCAAAGTTGTGTATTGATTAATATATCAATCGTGAACTTTTCAAAATTTCTTTACTTCATTTTTATTCCCCGCAAGGATGCTGAAATTTTTCAATTTTGTAATGGCGAGCTACAATTGAGAATTTTCAATAAATCTAACTTTTTTTTTTAGTTAACGACACTGTTATAACACTTACTTTATAAATACGCAACTCTTTACTGATTCAATTAACCATCCAGAACTTACCATGAGGAGATGGTTGCATAGCGAGTTTCACACGCTCCCATGCCAACTACCCTACCTTTGAGCACTGTTTTCTTAGTCTTTACTTTGTAGCCCTAAATTAGTTTCGAAAGTGAGCATGATCGACCTGTTCAAAATTATTACTCTGATTACTCCATCTCGAGCTTTAGTCCCGCATACTTGGCCGGAAACCTCAGTAACAATTTTTCACACACCTGTCAACCTAGGTGTGGCATGGAAAGTAAAAAGTTTATGGAAGAAGTGGGGAGTCTTCTTTGATGCTCTGCTTTAAATCTTCGTTCGATAGATGGGATGTAAGAGGTGGTTCTATAACTTCACAATGCTGCTAGTCGAAGAGGTTAATGTAGTGTTGCATATTGACGTTGATTACTGAAATCTCAAATTTGCTGGCAGGAATGGCTCCTTTGACCGTAACCTCGCATAAAAAAATTCTTCGCACACAACTTTAGAATGTGTTTCTGTTCATCTGTGAGTATGGCTGCCAGCAAATTCTCTAGATGTGCAGCGTATGGAACCATCGACGATAACCTTCAGATTATCACTGAGATATCGAGAGAACAAAAGAGTATGCTATAGGTTAATAGGAATATCCTTAATGGTTGTATTACATTTAATGTAAAACCGCTTTGGAGCATATACTCGAATGATAAAAGAAGGTAGCATATAGATCAGTGCTGCTTATATAAACTCGAAGAACTCTGTTAGCCATAGTTTTCCAGGTCTTCGCGTTGCCAGGTTCGGTGGCTATTTACCTAAAAAAACAGCTTGGCTTATATACCACAGATATTTTTGATTTATAACGCCATTCTCTTCCATGGCTGGTAAATTTCCTACGGGCTCCCCAAAATACACAAGGACGATGTACCGCTGCAATCTATAGTCAGTGCCATCGAGGGTCCTACCTACAAGTTGGCCAAATACTTATCCAGTCTGTTACAACCGTACATTGGACATACCAGCAGTTACATCAAGGACTCTGCACATTTTGTCAACCAGCTTCATGACATCCAGCTACAGAGGGGGGGGGGCGATCTAATGATTAGCTTTGTTGTAACTTTCCTATTTACCAAAGTACCGATTAAAGATGCCCTGGATCACCTGAAGAAAATTTTTCCTAACGATATCTTACGGCTGTTTCAGCAGTGCCTTACGTCCAGTTACTTTATTTGGCAGGGCGTATATTACGAACAAAAAGACGGACTAGCAAAAGGTATCCCACTTAGCCCTGTAATCGCCAATTACTACATGGAGAAATTTGAAAAGATCGCTATCAACACAGCACCTTTAAAACCCGCGATATGGGTGATACGTCGATGACACTTTTGTAATATGGAGACTCTACCACAATTTCTTATGCACTTGAATTCTATACACCCAACCATACAGTTTACCATGGAACTGGAATCGAAAGATAAGATTTCTTTCTTAGACGTACAGGTATTGAGATCGGAGAATGGACATTTACAACACACAGTATACAGAATACTCACGAATACGGATAGATACCTTCATAAGCATTCGAATCACCACCCAAGTCAAAAATGAACGGTTGTGAAAACATTGTTAAATCGAGCACGACGTATATGTCAACCACAATTTTTGGATAAAGAACTAAAACATCTGGAACAAGCCTTACAAGGGAATGGCTACTCGAGGACGGAGATAAATAGAGAAATCAAACCTAACAAATGTGCCCAAAAAACACAACCAAAATCGGCTACGGTAGGTAAAGCAGTTTTACCTTACATCAACAGGGTTGATGTATTGTATGTTGATAGTTTTCACCTTATGTTTCTCAATAAACACAAGGTAGAAACTATTTATACTACCACCATCAAGATACGAGATTTGCTTAGACCAGCCAAAGATACAAGAAACCCACAGAATACACTAGGGGTATACTGCATACCTTGCTCATGTAAGCAAGTTTACATTGGGACGACGGGCCGGACGATTACTACCAGGATAAAGGAACATAAACGTCATTTACGCCTCAATCAACTCGAAAAATTGGCAGTTGCTGAATATGCTTTGGAAAATCCTAACCACGTGATAGAATTTTGGCAAACTCAAGTTTTATCAAACTGTAGGAATTACTACCCGAAATTATAAAGAGAGGCGGTAGAAATTTATAAATATAAAAATAATTTTAACAGGGACGACGGATTTAATTTACCTAGGTCTTGGTTTATCGCTCTCAAGAGGCAAAAAACAGACCGCTATACGGCGAAAGAGCGAGTAACGTCAGAAAATGCTAAAATATTACCTGCAACGTCTCGATTGATGTCAGTAGCTAGCCTGATCACGTTATTTACCATCCCGGTGACGTCAACAACGCGCCTCCAACATCATCCCTTCCACACTCGCACGAGTATAAAAGCGAAAACGCACGGGACAGTCACTTTTATCCCCCTTCGACTAACACAACATCTCCAGATGCTAGAAGACTGGTTCCAACGGTGGAGGATAGGAGTAAATGCAGAGAAGAGCACAGCGGTCCTATTCTCCACCAGGATGAGACTTCGTTGGCGTGACGACCTCACGCCGATCAGAATCTTTGAGAGGGAGATACCCTGGAAAACAGAGGCAAAGTACCTTGGAGTAACCTTAGATGCCAAGCTTACCTGGAAGCCCCACGTGGAGAAGGCCGTAACAAAAGCGAAGGCAGCCCGACACTCACTCGGCTCCATGTTTAACGCACGGAGCAGGCTGTCCTTCGCCAACAAACTAACAATATATAAGATGATAATACGGCCCACAATGCTATACGCGGCTCCAGTTTGGGGCTGGGCCGCAAAAACCCATATCAACAAGCTCCAGGTAGTCCAGAACCGGGCACTGAGGACAATCTTTGGCGCTCGATGGTACGTGCGAAACACGGCCCTGCACCGAGATGCTAACATACAAACAGTCCAGGAGTTTATCTCCCAGAGCGCTGAACACCTACAAGAAAGCGTTCAAGGCCACGGAAACCCATCAATCCGTGGCCTATACCAATATGAATATGATAGAGGCGCCCGCCAAAAGCGCCCAAAGATCCTGATCCCCCCGTACGGCGGAACGGGGAAGGCCGACCAACGGCCAACCAATCAACCAAGTGAGGTCATCAAAGAGGACGGAGGTTAGGGTTAGCTCCAGGAACCTCCTACACGCTAACGAAGTCAAAGTCACAGTCACTTTTACACAGCGATGCCTACGTGCCAACCATCCAGGAGTATATCTCCCAGTGCGCCCTGCAACTACACGCCAGCGTCCAAGACCACGGAAATCCAGCAGTCCGTGGTCTCTACAACTACGACGTTGACAGGGGCGCCCGCCACAAACGCCCGAAGATCCTGCTTTACTGCAGGCCAACCAATGACCACCAGATGTCACCGATGCGTTGGGGGTTAGTGGCTGGGATCCCAGGAACCCCCAAAAACGTTACTATGATGAAGTGAAGTGACAGTCACTTAATTTTTAGAAGATTTTCTTCTGAAGATGTCCGCCACAGTTGTGGACGAAACGTCAAGGGTTTCTGAACTCCGACCACCTTATAACCTGAGAACCAACCCCTACGATGCACCATCTGAAAATACTTATTCTACAATTTTCCATTTTCATTGCTGCTTTGTTTTTGGTGAAGAACATATGTTTTAATTAAATTTCTTATACTTATTTTTTTGTAAAATAAAAATGAACAATTTTCCTTTTTGAATTCCCACCCAGTATTTGTACGAATTAGCCAGGTGTTTGCATTTAAATTTGATAGAACATCTTTTTAACTAATCAAATAATTGCTAGTGTGTCCTCCATCTAAATGGCTTGAAAGAATAGTTTACGTTTCTTCAGTAAACATAAGGATAAATTAATTAAAATAATGTTAAAACCTCGAACAAAATATATTGAGGGGTATCGAAATTTTATTTAAAAACCCATTATTATGTGTAGAAATATTTCCTTGTGAACTTAACCTCTAAAAATTTCCCATTTATTTAACCTGAAATATGTCATTAACAACGCAAACCAATGTTTGATTTAAGTTCTCTTGATGCCATCAAGACAGAATTGCGTTAAAAGTATTTCGATAAAAGATAATTTATCTAAAATATTTACAAACAAGTCTGTTTATTAACCATATTACTGCATATTTAATAATCCATTAGGTGATTGTTCTCATAAAATATTAATCTTAAAATAAGCTGAATAAAGTTACAAGAATTAACTCAAGTTTTTTTATGTCATAACCTTATAATATATTTTCTTATTGTATATTTTATGCTGTATAAATGCAGGAGATTTATTAGAATTCTCAATTAACAATCGGTTGTTAATGGATAATGTTGCTTATGTCCCGTAGGGCAAGTACACGAGAGAGCTCTAGTATATTATGGTCGAATGCAAATTGACTAAAATAATTTATATAAAGATAATAGATTTAAAAAGAAAAAAATGTTCTGTAATGTAAAACAACAGAGGCATAAATATTAAAAAAAAGAAAAAGTTGGTTTATTGTAACTTTTTATAAAGGAATTTACAATTTTTAAAATAATAGATTATTAAATAACAACTAACAACTCATAAAAACTAAATACACTAGATAAACAAAATAAAAACTAAAAACATTACTAAAATGTAGTGAGTTCTACCATCTCTCTTTTTTATTGCATAATTTATCTTAGATAGTATGACTTGCATAAATTACAAATTAATATTTATGAAATTTTATTATTCCATATATTTTGAAGATCATGTTTTAATTTTGATTATATTTTGGTACTTTTGCGATTTCACCTCATTATATTGCAGATGTTTTCTATATGACTAGAATCTGGTCTGTTATCTGTTAATCTGTAAAAAAAGGCTTGTAAGAAACACTATAAGTAGTACTTACAGATCGTGCCGGATACCATCCAATAAAATCCTCTTGAAATATTGCGTTATTAATACTTCTTTTTTTTAATTTCTTTTTTACAGGTAAAACATACGTATACATGTAAGAAAATCATTCTTGCGTAAAAGAGAAAAACCAATAAAAATTTGATATTAAGTACCAATCTTAAAATACTAAGGTTATAGTCATGTTTTAAGTAGTTTTCATTTGCACGTTTTTCAATCTTTTTTTTTAATTTCCACTGATGAAAACTACAGTTTTAACTTTACTTAATATTTTTTAATATATGTGCACATAACGATAAGTCCATGTGCCCCACATAGTTGCATGGTCTGCGAATTGAAGGGTTAAAGATTTTATAAGTTCGCTTTTACTATCGTCGCGCACAATTTCTGCAAACACTGTATCTTAGACGACCGAATCACTATTTTTTGTTTGAAATGAATGCAGGTGCTCAATTATTTTAGTTACTGAGTAAGGTCATCTACTAGACCTCTGAGCCAGAGAAATGAACACAGGTCAATTCGCACTACAGTTATATATATATATATGTGTGTGTGTGTGTGTGTGTGTGTGTGTGTGTGTGTGTGTGTATCGAGTTGTAAGTATATTTTCGCTTTAAAAGTATATTTTTATGTGACCAAATGTAATAATTCGACGAGCTAAAAATTTGAACATTGCATGATAATAGAAGTTAATAGTATAACACAAAATTCTAGTTTAAATTTCACTTTATGTTATTTAGATCTGCTGTTGACTGAATGTAAATAATTGTCTAAAAGTTTGTGAGTTAACAGAGTAATTATTTGATTAACAAAATGCTTGGTTCTGTGATTTTATATACTTCTCTTAGCGAAAAATTATTTTAAGGTTGTTCTTATAACATTTTAATTTAATGTAAAATTTATTCTATCAATTTAAATTCAAGTACAAAAATAAAAAATATTTAGTAATATTAAGTTCAAAAAAGATTTTTTACTTTTACAACTAAAAAATAGAGTAGTGAGTTAGTCTTACATTATCTACAGCTCCCATTTAATAAATTAAAATAAAAATATATTTTATTTAACGCGCCCTCATATAATAAAAATTGATGTCATCATGATAATTATCATATCTAACTATATAAATCGAACTACATATAATTTACTACTAATGATCATGTTTGCAATTCATTTGTCAGTAATATTTGAGGTAATAATTCTGTAAGTATAAAACTTATTTTCGAATCAATTTGAATATCAAGCAATGACTATTTCTATTATCAATAATAAAGCAAAGCAGTACAATACTAGTTTGATGCAGTGTGTTGCGTTCAGTTTAAAGATACTGAGCTATACATTTTTTCAAAGTTATAAAACAATAAAAATTATTAATATGGCTGAATATCAACAAATTTCTGAAAACTGTTTATCATGTATTATGAAACCAATAACGACAGTGGTTGGTCTACTGGGTTTAATTCATGTAAAATTAAGTTGTTCTAATACAAGTGCTTTTCATATAACAATAGTTTCATATTCAAAGCCTCTGGTGTTTAATTTTACTCTTTTTTGTGCATTTATATTTATTTCTATTGTTTCTCACATTCGTTTTACATTCTTAGAATATACGTCCAAAAGTAATCCTCTCACTATAGTAACGCTTTTCACAAAAATTTTAATATCTATACGAGCTGCATCAACGCTTATATTTACTTCGTCGCAATCAATAATTATGAAAACCGTTTTAACAGAAAGTGGAAAAATGTTACAATACGTAAAAAATTGTGGTTTTGGGGTAATTCTTAAAAGATCGGAAGTACGACGCTTACGAACCCAATCTTATATCTATTATTGCCTTATGGCGTTTGTGTTACTTGCCTATACCTTTAATTTGTTGATCTACGAAAACACATCCGAACATTACCCTATAGTCAAGCTAGCTATGTTTTGTTGTGCTTGTATTGATGTTGGTGCCATTCTCTTATTTTTTGTAAATAATAATCTTTATAGTGTTTTAAATAAACAATGCCAAACTTTACTACAAGAAAAAATGTTAAATCATTTCACTAATCAAAGAAACGATTTATTGAAATCACTTTGGACTTCTACGCGCTATTATTCCTCGCTGTATCTAAACGCCAAGCTCTTAAATAAGTTAGGAAATCCTCAGATTATCGTTTTAATGCTCATTGTCGTCATAAGCATAATTGCGCATGTTTTCATCGTAATCATTGTGATGTCTAGCGAAAAAGTTGATTTGATCTCTTCTGATGTTTTGGGAATGGAATTGCAGTTCGGAATATCCTACACGGTAATTGTATTAAGTTTGGACTCCTTACAAAAACTACAAAATGCGGTAAGCTATTTTTTTTGTATTTCATAACAATTTATAATAATTAAATAATATGTCTTATGCAACAATACTAAAAGAAATACTTAATTTACCAGTGTTAGTAATAAATATAGAATAAGTATGATAACATTTTAAACTACTATATTTAAAAGTAAAATAACAACAAAATATTATAAATAATCAGAAACAAGTCGAGGTCAAGTTTCGGGAGTGAATCAGATCAGTGTGTCAGATCTAGGCTGGAAATCGAAGAGCTACCGCTCTTATTTTGTGAGTCATAACTCGCTCACTCCCTACCAAGAGCTGGTTCCTTTGAGTAACTCATGAGCAGATCGCCCATCTCTAGATACAATATTCACTCTTTAATAATCATCTCCTCTAAATTTCTAAAATCGTGACGTTAAATACACTGAAAAATGGTAAAACCGTAAATTTAATAAAGATTGATTCTACAAATAACATAATTTCTTAAAAGTACATAATAATAAATACAAATTAAAACAAGCAGAAACTTAAGTACTGAGTATATCAACGTCTAGAACAACGTATATTTAGTTAGTTAAGTGCAATAGGTGATTACACATAAGAAACCGGGCGTTATGTCCACACCCGAACAAATTTTTTTGTTCAGAGCAGTCGACGAAGAAAATATGGTACAGAAAGAACAACATGCATATATGCATTATAGTATTAAAATAATGTATCGCTTTTCTTTTGGAGGAATGTTAACAAAACAAGTCGAAAAATGTACCTAGTAATGTTCAATACTTTCCTTGTGAATACTAAAGTCAAACAAGAGTTGTAATTTGTTGTATATTATGCTATTAAACTAAGAGCATGATCTGTAATCTCTGAAACACACTTTGTAAGATGTTGTGAGGCCTACATTAAATACGTATAAAAATACCATTTGTATAAATATAAAACGCTCTTATAATTAAGAACAACAAAGTTCTATTTTATTATGTATGGGATTCCTTTAATTTACAAGAGACATACATACATACATAGTTGTAATATGATTAAATGAAGACTTAAGCCAAAAACGCATGTGCTTTTGGCAATGCTACAAATTAATGACCTCAAATTATGTAAGTTGCATTCTTAAAGCCGTACTGTTCTTAACCTATACGTTCTCCTACTGTTACTAAATTTTGAGGTTGATATTGGCAATTTAGGTGTATATATAAAAAATATTTAGGTGTATATAAAAAATTCCAGTATTGTAAAGTTTAATGAAATAGGAGTTTAATAGTACCTTATCATCTAGTTTAACAAATATTCGTTAAGATATATCATTACCTTACGGTACTGGTAAGAAAATACTTCATCTTGCTGAAAATGGGATCTCTCTCTCTGAATGGATGACGCAGTGAATTTTTACAATAAGTACAAATAAATTGCGATAATATAATGACTAAAGCCCGGATATTCTGCAAAATGCCTAAAAATGCTTATTTTGACTATTTTTATTTATAAATGCCTTTTTTGCAAATAACAGTTATAACTGCCTATTTAGTTACATAAATTTGGTTTTTCGTAGAATAAATAGCAGCAACAAAAATCCCATCTCATTAGTACCTACGTTAATTACTTGTTCCCAGTAATCTGTTAATCCCTTACCGAGAATTCGACTTGAAAATGTAAACCTACTTTAGTATTAATACCTACTTTGTTTAGTGGATATAGACCTAGATGCGCCCAGCCCCTTTGCGCCCACCGTTATTTTTACCTCACTTGCGCTTCAGAAAAATGCCAACAAAAATAATGGTCTCATTTGCGCCCAACGTTGTAGTTCATTAGTCATTATGACTAATTACACAAAATTTTATAATTTTTCGCTGGGTTCCCCTAGCTTTAATGTGTTTTTAAGTACGATAGGCAATAATTAAACTTGGAAAGCAAAAGAAAAAATCTGGTGTGAACATCACACGACTTTCCTTATCCTATTATTATATATTATACCGGGTCCATCGTCTCAGCCTTGCGCTGCTGCTGTCCCGGAATTTGTTATTTTAAAAAAGGACGAGGCGCGAGTCCAACACTCGAAAGCTGATTAAAATAAATAGTACAAGACAATAATTGACTCGTACTTAAAATTTTGCTACGTCACTGAAGGTAACCGTGCAAGTTCGGTCGCACAGCCTTCCCCATTATCGCCTGCGTGCTCCCTCCTAGCGGCAAGCGCTCCAGCCCCCCCCACCGTCCTCCTGCAGTCGGCCAGGAAGCTCTCCGAATGCGCTGTGATTGGTCCGTTTAATTAATTTTTAATCGGCTATAACTTATTTATTTGACCTCGAATCAAAAAATTTCATGGTAATTTTTTGTTCGTCTCGGTCTGATCTATCCAGTAATATAAAATTCCCGAAACATTTTATGAACACCCGGTATATTACAAATCCTGAGTTTCAATTTTTTTCGAGTTCCTATTTTACCAACTTTTATTTTAAATTCATGTTTATCTCGTGATAACAAATCATTTTTATTCTCATAAATTTCTTCAACCGCTTAGATTCGTGACCGCTTTGCGACCGATTTTGCGACCTTGCGACCAAACCACTCTGCCGATTTTTACCAAAAGCTTACACACTTCATCGTGTGTGTGTGTGTGTAAACAGGATATCTCGAGAACCATAAGAGCTAGAGACTTGAAATTTGGTATGCAAGTTACTTGTAGGTAGGGGACGGAGTGCAAAACTTTTGGTAAAAATCGATCAAGCCATTTGGTCGCAAGCTCGCAAAATCGCAAAAAGCGATATAAAAATTGTAGGCGTTACTTTAAATATGAATAAATATGAACAAAAAACTTGAGATCAGTAGATTTAACCGTTTTTGTACAATTAATTCCCAAAAATCATCTTGAAAACGGGTATCTAGACTATAATACCCCCTTAAAAATACATTTGAGCTCAAACTCTAAGCGATTGTACAAAGTACAAATGCCAAGAAACAATTTATGAACATGCGTGAGACCTGGATTTATTATTATATACCGCAAATTAAATTAAATATAATCTAAGCAGTAAAATTGATATATTAATTAGATTTAGAAGTAAACAAATAAATGGAAATTTATTGGCATTAGTATTTTGGAGTCGCTAAAGAAGTTTTGCTAATTAATAATTTTAACAAGGAATAGCAGTTATTAAGCAATATTACACAGAATGTTGGACAAATTAAAAACAAAGATTCAGGAAAAATTTATTAGAACTAAATTCATGATGTTACTTTAAAAAACCAAATACATTTGAAATCACATTTATATTCTTTTATTTATAATCTTTTTAATCTATCTTAGTATTTTATTATAATAACATTTAAATTAAGCTACTAAGTAAAGTGAATTAATTTTGTTCTAGAACGATGGCATAATTTCATTTTTAACAAAATATCCAATTAGTAAGCTAAGAAAGGCAGAGGCTACACAGGTATATTAACCAGTGCTAAATTGGAGGATGTGGGTCGATTGCGCGCAGCGGTCAGAAAAGTTTCCGGGTAGTCTTAATCCTATGAGTCAATTGCGCGCAAGTACCTTTTATGGGACAGGACAGTTGCGCGCAAGGGGAAATAATAAATATAACAATAATAAACACCACCTTTTTCATTATGAGACATTTCAGTTCTAAAATTGTTTTCTTGGTGTCAAACAGTTTCCAGTTTTACACATCATTATTGCAATAAAAAAATCTTCAAATAAAAATGTTTCACTTCTTTATATATTTGTAGCAAGCCCTTTTTACAACCATTTTTGTACAACTTACTTAAATTACATATATATTCAGGACGCTTGTCACAATTAACTTTTTTAGGCAAAGTAACACTATTTATTTTTATATAACAATTCAATTGAACATCTATCAACGCATTTATGAATCTATAAATATCTGGATGGACATATATAGACAAGAATTAAATAGATTATGAAAAGATTCACAGGCGTTTGTAGTACAATTTGTGCTCTCAGAACAAGATCTCCAAATATGTGGTGGAAATGGTGAATCATATAAAATATAGTTATTCACCAAATAATCAGCATATTCCCTTATGCGTTTATTTTGTGGAATTTCTGAATCTAAATAGTCAACAAAACAGTTCTCGACATCATCAGAATCTAACAACACTAAACCAAATGTCTATTTTAGTTACTGTCCTACTTCAGAACTGTTATTTTTGTATTCTGAAACCAACCCCAATTGTTGAATTTTTCTAAGCCATGGCTGAGTTAAATGAAATTTGCATACTATAATATTAATCTCCGGCCAAATTTTCTTTACGCCAATATGTATTGCTTTTTCAAAATTACAAACTACTTCACGAGGTTGTAAACACAAATTTATAGAATTACAGTAATTTTGTAATAAATGAAACGCTTTATAGTAAGTATCTGAATGCTTATTCGGTAATTTAATAAATACTAACGGAATATAATGTCAATTTTTGCTGAATGTACACTGAATAGCTGCTTAAAAATTTTTGGATAGTAACCAAATGTACCATCAACATAAATTTTTTGACGAAAACACAAGTAAGTCAAATTTGTTATGCATGAAAATAAAATGATATTGAAATTTTTATTGTTAATCAACAAAAAATTTTCGCCCTTAATTGTTTTGGGTTCCATAGACCCAAGTGCGTCGTGTGTATCTTCTCTTGAACGAGGTAAAAGAGGTAATATACTTCTTGCTCTGTAAACAGAGTTTCTAATATTTTCAATATTTCTAGTGGTAAAGTTGACTTCAACGTCTTTAACTCCCATGTTAATAAGTTTGTAAAGACGTTGGGATATGTCTTCTGTTGCCTTCCTATTAATTGCGTTTTGTAATTTCTTTAAAGATTACAATTAAATATGTTACTATTTTACTCATAATAAGTTACATAATAAGTAGAAGTACACGCACGTACGCACATGCAGTGTTTAATGATTCCTACCATATTCTAAGTTATATATGTAAATCTAAAAATAGATGGATACCTTTCCGAAACTAAAAAAAATTTACCTTTACTTGTATATTTTCGCCGTAAGGATGATTATGACAATTCTTTTTTGTAGTAAAAAACTTGTTCCAATTTGTCAACACAAATTAAAGCCGCACAACTTTTTTTGTACAGCGGTTTTATCTTTTCTGAACGTATAATTGTCCACTATTAATAATTTATTTCCGCGCTCACTTAACAGTCTCTCATTTTTAAAAATTCAAGAAAAATGAATGAATTTGAAATGTGGGGATTAATACGTAAATGGGGTACAGCAACTCTTAAATGGTAATTTACAAGGAAACAGGAAATTCCTATTTGCATATCATTAAGAACCTAACTGCAAAAATCCTTGAAAATTACAGGTAACCGTATTAAGACCTTAAATCCACCACCGCACGCAATCGTCCTATTGCCATTTTGGGCCAAGAGGCCATAAATAGGCCCAAATTTGAAAATCTGTCGCTAATTAAAAAAGTTGCAGGTGGAAACGCTCACAAAAATGTTGCTTATTCAGAGGCCTATTTTCAGAGCTTCGGACGTATTCATCGTTGGAACGAAACTTTTAGCACCGGTAAGCATTAGTCGTTCATTTAGTTTTGACATGATTTTTATCATACCAATTTTTTTGAGATATGGGATTTATTGGAAACTAGAAAATCTAGCCAGCTACGCTTGGCTGCTATAAAGAATGCAAGTGTTACGAACTTTTTGTAACAATCGTTACTATTTTGCAGCTATTCTTTCCGATGTTCTTTGAGAACGTCGTAGTCGCCTTGTTTGGTTTCTTGCTGCTATTTCTTCCGGGGTTCTTCGTAAACTTTGCTGTTGCCTTGCTTCGTTCTCTGCAGCTATTTCTTCCGATGTTCTTTGAGAACATTGCAGTCGCATTGCTTGGTTTTCTACTTCAACTCCCCCCGGAGTTCTTTTGGCACATATACATCGCCTCGCTTCATTTATTTCTGCCCTTTCATTTGCAGTCTGCTCACTTCTTCGTTTTTTCATGTAATTTCTGTGGTGCTCAGCTGTTTGTACCCGTTCCATACCTAAGAATGCTTATTTGCAAAAAGAACAGAAAAACTAAAACAATAGGATAAATAATTTAATTTTAATTTAAGTTTTTAAAATTGCAGTGTGCTTTAAAGATACGACGGTTGTTCGTGTATTTCCGCGTGACCCCGAACGCGTTACTCTGGCAACCAATGCTGTTGCACATGGCCGCGCAAGTGTGACGAACCAACACATCGCCTTTTGTATATAAATATGGATGATGATGATCACGTCTCCAAATTAACTTACTAGCTCCACTTAGAAAATTAATAAGAATATCAGATATTTCAATAAATATCGTAACAAAATCAAACCTACTATAGTATTTAGATATCTATAACTGACATACATGATTGTTATTGTTAATTGTTAAAGTGATAAATTGTATTTTCGCATTATCAAACAATATCTAAGACCACCTGTTTGTGAAACACATATGGGATATTTTCTAACAAATGCATTAAAAAGGTAGTAGAGAAAACCCAAACAAATTGTTGGTCGAGTATGTATATCATGGTCACAAATAATTCTGTTTAAAGATAAAATAAACTTACAGGAGAGAGATTTTTAACAGAAAACTCATAGTGTTTGCAACATTATCCAAAGAAGCGTTTCATTTAGCGGCAAGGGTTTAAAAATGTCATCGGTAATGGTTTGTTGGAGAGTGTTACGATATCGAAATCAATATTCATTTTTACAAAAAAGGAATACATATTCGGCCGCTATGTACCAAGAAAATGCTTTAGAAAGTGTGCTAAAACTTTTGAATCACACGCTTTTCCTAGACGAGTTTTATATTTTGCATTTTCTGATAATGGTAAACCTATTAGCAATAAAATGAAAATTCTTAGCCGATTATGAGATACGAAAAAACACAGACAGCTGGAAGAACGGATAAGTATTTGGGAAATTCAATAATAGTTCCTCGGTTTATGATACACGCGCACGCACAAGCACTCTCCCCCACCTTCCTCCCACCATCCCATCATCCATATATGTATGTATGTGTGGATGGATGTATGTTCTGCTTAGTCAGTGGTAACAAAAAGACGTTAGTTCTATCTATTAAAATGTGTCATATTTAAAATTTATTAGAACATACTTAAAATTGCAAGAAAAGTTAAGAACTGTAGTACACAAAAAGAAAAAATATTACTTTGATAATTATTTTGGGTAATGTGTATTGTATATTCTTTTCAGATATTTGGAACAGTAGTAACGTATGTCTTGGTCGCTTTACAATTCTATATCTCGTGGATGCAACAGTGATTTTATATTTGGCACGGAGATTTTGTTAATCTTACTAGGGAATTACAAATTGTCTACGTACATGTTTGTTAAAACTGCATATGTGTTGTTAATAAAAACATAGGTAAGCACAGCAAAAAAATGTGTTTATCTCTTACTTTTTATTTTATATATTTTGTATTGCTTATTTCTTCTAAAATTTTACGTGTTATTGGAAATATAACATTATTTAGGTTTATGTTAGTCATTTACTATGTTAGACAACAATGGGTATCATTAGGCTTAAAACAATGTCCCAAAAATTGAATGGGGGAGACAAAATTATATAAACATATTAAATTGAATGTCATAATAGTAGTTTAAGCATTTTGTATTACAGAAACTTAAAATGTATTTTTTTCAAATTTAAATTATTTTGCTTGCACTGTCTTAATTTAGTTTGTGTTTATATATTTCGTGCACATAATTTAATAAATTTTGCTGTAATTTAATATAGTCAAGTTATTTTATTTAAGAGATGTAAAAAAAAGTTGTTTCTTATCTAAAAATACGTAATCTGTGCTGGCAGCAACTTCTCCGATCTTTTTCTTAACGAAATTGACCACAGATTACGAATTCTTAGATAGGAGACTCCCATGTCAGCACGTATGTAGGAATCCAGTAGCGATCCCAACGAATGCAGGTGCAAGTTTTAGTCAAGAAAAATATCAGTCGGCCCTTTTTAAATAGAAAACTGCTATACCAACAGCGAAAACAGCGCCCTCGGCGACGTCAAGAAAAACTATATATGCTATAATTATTATTCAAATATTTTAATATTTAAATATTTATTACTTTAAGAGAAAGTGTAAATGAGTGCTACTATTAAAGCAACAATTATTACACTTTCTCTCAAAGTATAGGAAATAATTACACGATACACAATATGTAACAAAATATTTTATTATGATTAGTCATTATTTTTTTATTATTTGAGAGCACGACAGCCGCGAGGTAAAGGCCTCAACCTGCCAAACTGGCGCACGGCGGCTCCGGGTTCGAACCCCGGCAATGACCAAAACATTTAATGCTCTCCGGCCGTCATACAAACACCTTTGGCGGTCGTAAAAAGTACATTCACTATCCACTCGCCAACCCGCCCGGCAAGCGTGGCGTTTAATTGCCAAATCCCCCCCAAAAAGCAAGGCCTATGCTCAATACTGGGCGCTAAAAAGGCTGAAAAAAAAGTCATTATTTACAATAAATCAGTTATGATAAATTAACACATAATACATAAACGATATGGTAATTCATTATTAATAAGTAAAAATTATAATAACTAACCCCTGAACAGCAAATGTGTGAAAACACTAAAATAGTTATTCTAAACAGGACTTACTTAAATGCATTTTACGAATAAACGTACTTATATGTATATAATAAAGTTTGGTACAAATATGAGGTACTTTGGAAAAAACTATAAATATAAAGTTATGTAACCACGGCTTAATTTGTTGTTATATAAATTATTCTCTTTATGTGCATCTCCTGTATTGAAGTTTTTCTTAGTATATTCACAATGACAGATTCAGAAGTAACTACGATTCCAAGATGTAAATTCTCGTAATCTGCCACTGGGATGTTGCTAAGCAGCCGCAACAAAACAAATCTGAATATGTCAGATATAGGGAGTTTATGATATAGGTCTAATCATTCGACCTAACATTCATAGAAGCATGTTATCCAAATAAGTTGTTACAATGATGAAAGGTGCATTTCTGTAACATGTCCATAAATGCATTGTTTAAATACATAAAAGATGCACTTATGAACGAGAATCACATTATAAGTATTTGTCCTATGTGTGCTAGTAGTAAATTTGTACCACAAAGGCATGTTAAAATTCTGTTTGCACCGATGGCATATTTTATGCAGAAAAATTTCAACTCTTAAAAACATCATAGATGGCCCTGTACTCTGGCCTGTAGAACAGGTCTGCTCAAAAAAAAAAAAAAATTAGTAATGCTTCAACACATTGTAAGCAACTATGTGGATTTCACAGCACTGAATTGTCCTAATCATACAAATATAGGCACCAAGGCCTAGTGGTTATTAATTAAAACTATAATATATGCATAGATAAAACAGGCTAATCTGATCTTAAATGGGAAAAATAAGAAATTTCATGACTTTTTGAAAACAAAACCAAAATCCACAATCTGTGGATCCCATGAAAATACAAGCCTATAATATGTATATTATGATATTGTATAACGACAAACACTGTCACATACCTTCGTGACAGTACAATGACATAAAATATATATATATATATATATATATATATATATATATATATATATATATATATATAATTTATGAAAATGGGATAACATCCGATATTCTAAAAGCAGGTGGAGAAAAATTGGTAATAAATATACATAAAATCATTGAACATATATGGAAAGGGGAAATAATGCCAAAAAGGTGGAGTGAAGCCCTGATATGTCCCGTACACAAAAAGGAGATGTAACATGCTATGAAAACTACAGGGGCATAGCTCTCATGGAATATAACATATAAAATTCTAGCATCGACAATAAAGATTAGAATAAATGAAACTGTGGAAGAAAAAATAGGTCAATACCAATGTGTATTCCGGCAGAATAGATCCACTATGGATCAGGTTTTCATCGATTTTAAATAGGCCTATGACACGATAGAAAGGGAGCAACTATACACAGCCATGGAGGAAATGGTTATCTCTGAAAAAATTATAACACTAGTAAGAATGACCATAACTGAAACAGATTATAAGATACTAATCAATGGACATGTATCAGAGATATTTAGAGTACATAGAGGATTAAGGCAAGGAGACCCGCTGTCAACGACCTTGTTTAATGTGGTTCTGGATAAAATTATTAGAGAGAGTGAACTAAAAACCAAAGGCACAATATATACACTCAAAGTATACAAGATAATGGCATATGCAGATGATATTGTGATACTGGCTAGAACTGAGAAGAATTTAATAAAGGCAATAAGAAGACTTGCAAACAAAGCAAAAAAGGTGGGGCTAAAAATCAACGAAAAGAAAACTAAATATATGGTGGTAAATGAAGGGAGAAATAGTGCACAAAAAGAAAAATTGGAATTTAAAGCAGAAGATGGAGCTCAATATAATTTCGAAAAAGTGGAAATGTTTACTTATTTAGGAGTAACAATAAACTGCAAGAATGTAGAAAGATGCGAAATTCAAGAAAAGATAGCAAAGAGTTTAAAGTGTTTAGGTGGGTTAAGAGCTGTTTTCAAATCAAAGAATATATACAACAATTATCCGACCAATAGTTACCTATGGATGTGAACTGTGGAAGTTAAATAAAAAAGAGAGAGACATGCTGGAGATCTGGGAGAGAAAAGTGCTATGAAAAATATGGAGGAAGAAAAGAAGGAGAACAGTGGGTTAGAAGAACACATATGGAGTTAGTACTATTATACGGGCAACCAGTAATAACAAATGTTATAAGAGCACAAAGAATGCGATGGCTGGGACATGTGTCAAGATTGCCAGAAGAAAGACCAACAAAACAAGTGTTAACACGAGGTAAAATGAAAAGAAGAAAGAGAGGGAGGCCATGCACAAAATGGTTGGAAGCAGTCGAAAGAGATCTGGATGAAATTGGCATAACTGGGTGGCGAGAAATAACAAAAAACAAGAAAGACTGGAGGAAAATTTGTAATAAAGCCTTGGGCCAACTTGGCCTGTAGTGCTGATATATACCACTGGTTTATACGTTACGATACTGCTTGTGTGTGTGTGTGTTTATGTATATATATATATATATATATATATATATATATATATATATATATATAAACATGTATATATGTATATAACATGTAAACCAGTGACACTGACTCTGCAAGTAGTTTCACATTGTTTTTGTAGTATGTTATTTGTTAGCAATTTGCAGTTAACGTTGCCAGCCGACCCTGTTTAGCTAAATACAAACAATCTGATTTTGAAGTAAGAAATTAACTTTGATAAAAATGTACTTTATCTTACTCACCTTTTAGGTGAATAGACTAGTCTACAATAATTTCCCGCAGGGTTCATGTGACAAGGCCTTCTCAAATTACGAGGACTACTAAAACCAACAATAGTCATTCTGTCCTTATATAATACATTTTAATAACCAAAATAATTTTATATTACACATATGAATACTAATTGTATATCATGCCAACTAACATTATTATTATAATAGCTGTGTTACCTCGCTTGGCAGGGGTCCAATTTTTGGGGAGAGACTTCTTTTTTGATGGAATGTTGTAAATTAGCTGCCCGTCGTTACTAACAATCTTGTAAAATTTTTTACACCTTGGTGTAAGGTCACATGGATATTGTACTCCCACTTGTTCTAAAATTCCAGGTTTTTTCTTTTTCCTACAAAACAATACATTTATATTACAAATGAAATCTTGACAACTAATTACACCATACATAACTATTTATAATATATTATTTCAGTAGTTATGATAAATTATAATTATTGATGTGCTATTTAAATAAGAATATTTCACCGCATCGTATAGACTTGCTACCTTTTGTAGCAAGACATTTGGATTGTAACAGACCAGGTGATGTACTTGGAATAGAATCCCTTACATCTGCTAACAGTACATATTAATATAGTTGAAATATTTATCTACAGATACGTTTATATAAATAATATATATGGCATTACTGATATTTTTTTGTATAAACATTTGTCACACGCTTAATGTCTCGTTGATGAAATTTAAAATTCATTCTTAATAATAACTTATTTGCATAACGGCACATTTATCCTTTTAACATATCCTATGCAATCTTATCTTACAAATAACATTAAATGAACTGCCAAATGTTACCAATCACATGTTAACTTACAGAGAATAGTTTTGTGTTTAAAGCAAGGAACAATTTATGGTATTATCTGAACAACTTAGTATGACTGTTGCCATTACCTCCACTTTCAATTTTGCTGGGAGTCTTTGCTTTCTACTCTTTTAGCAGCATCTCCAACTTCTCCATCATTTTCAGGTAATACTAAAAATATAACACTTCACCTTATTCATTATAATAATTCAATCGTCTTATAGCTTACACTCCAAATGCAACGTAGGAACAGCATCCCTCCTAAATCCTCTTGCGGTACCTACTACTACAAAATGCCTATGGCACACATAAAATGACCTGTTGAGTCAATTTAAAATTTTCAAAATTTACCAGCTTAATACTTTCGGTCCAACGTTTACATAATTCTGCATCTTTTGGAAAGCGATGTCTTTTGCTTTCCTTGTCGTTACATCCAGGAGCACAACATGTATTTTTATATTTTACCGCTGTTTCGCCAAAAGCGACGCAGATAAGGCGGAAACGTTTGCAACATATCTTGCCCAAGTCTTTACACCACCCACAGCCAACATTAACAACGATGATAATGATATTGAAGAGTTCCTCAACACACCTTGCCAAATGTCGCTCCCAATTAAAGCTTTTTCACTCCGAGAAAAACTTGAAAAAATCAAAAAAATTAATGCACATAAAGCACCCAGACACGATATCATCGCGGGTAAAATTATTAAATACCTACCACGAAAAGCGGTAGTACTACTAACAACCATATACAATAGTATGCTAAGACTATCATATTATCCCATAAGCTGAAATTTGCCCAAATCAGGAAAGCCTGCTACTGAAACCAACTCATATTAGCTAATTGGCCTACTCCCTAGTTTATCTAAGATTTTTGAAAAACAGCTGATAAAAAGAATTAAATCTGATTTAGACCTATCAACAAGTATTCCAGACTACCAATTTGGCTTCCGCGAAAATCACTCAACAGTACAGCAAACACATAGGATTGTAAACAATATAATTAAAATTACTCTACCCATGATATATTCTTGTATCAAATTTACTTATTATAATGTTAACAGTTACAGAATGTAAATAAACAATAAATTATATATATAAAAAAAATTATGAGTGCTGCTGCTGTCACACAATTGTTCGTGCCTTTCCGTGCCGACCCGAACGCCCCCGAATGACAAATTCTGGCTTGGCGGCAGGCTTGACCGAGGTATTATATTTCCGGAACCGCAAGCGATAGAAAATTTTCGTTTGAGAGCGGGTAATAAAGCACTCGTTTATATTAAAAAAAAAGCTTCCATCATAAACAAACAAACAAACACATACCCAAGCAATCAAACGCAAATACACACAAAATAATCTGTACACGACACTTCTATAATACAACTTATCTACGAATTATATATATATATATATATATAATATAAATATATATTAATTAACCTATATGACATAAAAACACTGAAATTCCACACACAAAAGTATCTGATACAAAATTATAACTACAATCTACAATGGCGAATAGTTAACGCTGAAACAATCATGCTCACGTTAGGTAAACATATATCTTTCCTTGTTTAAGCAAATGTGTTCGCATAGTAATTTGTAAAGTTAACATTCAATGAATTTTTCAAGTGCAGCGCCTTACAAATTTCGCAGGGGAAAGTTTTAGCCAAGTTTCTCACCAAATGGTTTATTGGTAAGTGATTTATCTAGTATATGTAATCTGTCGGCGTCGCCGTGTTTCCAGGCGTCAAGAATTTTATTACCCTGGACGTCCCTTGTGCGCATGCTTGCTTCTACGCTAAATGATAACGGTACTGTTCCCGTTTATTCAAAACTGCAAACGTGAAAGCGCTCAAACTAAGAATTCAAATAGTAGTATAGCATCTTTACTGAAGTACAGCCGAAATTTAGTATAATATTGTTATACGATTAATCATGTGGATTGTGGATTAAGTTAACTTAAAGTGTGTAATAATTATTTTACGAAATACCTAATTATATCTTTAGAATTTTAAAAGATTCATTTATAATAAAATTTTTAGGAGATATCTGTTATTAATCTTCCTTAATGCTTTTATAAAACTTTTTTGTAATATTTGCACTACAAATAAAATAACTTTCATGAATAATAAATTTATTCTACAGCTAACAATCGACAGAAAAAAGCCCCTCGTTACCGAAAGCAAGCCTTCCGTAACGAGTGATTGACTAATGATAAGTTTTGTTCCTGGCTGCGAAGAGATGAGGACAGGTTAAGAGCAAAATGTATCATCTGCCAAACAACGCTAACAGCTTCACTGACTACATTACATAGACATTCAGCTACAATACAACATAAATGTAAGCTTTATTAACGTTATTAAGCTATTTTAAATTCACATTTGTTTCTAATATATTTG
Source organism: Sinelater perroti (assembly GCA_036346155.1). Lineage (NCBI taxonomy): Eukaryota > Metazoa > Arthropoda > Insecta > Coleoptera > Elateridae > Sinelater > Sinelater perroti. Next base: position 1,819,128 of record JARFIY010000378.1, on the reverse strand, counting down.
TTTTGTAAAACATTTGTTACAAATCACTATACCACTTAACAAAATGAAAGTGTTGCATTAGAAAGGTTGTTAAAAAAATACATCCACTTTAGCTATCTTCTGAAAACTTTAGCATTTACAAAAAATTTAAAACAGCTTCCCACCTAAAATGATAGAATTAAGGGGTCGTCTGGTTTTATTGACCAAAAATCGAAATTTTTCAGGCAGCTGAAAATCCTAGGATTATAATGCTTTTTTATTTTTCTAAAAGATGTACATGTACGTGTACATATATATATATATATATATATATATATATATATATATATATATATATATATATATATATATATATATTTCCATGTTCGCCAAACCATTTTTCCGCCCTGCAAGTGACTTGTTTTTTCGAAAGAAATGTCGCGTTTTTTTGTATAAGATGCTGTTTGTGATTTTTTCTTTCCGCAATACTGGTGCAAAGATATCCTGTCCACCGCACAACGCACGGTTTTTCAGGAAACGACTTCGGCGCCCTCTGGTGGAGTTGAAATGAATAATATAATTCAACAAAAATTGTTTTTGATGCCTTTCAATATAATTGTTCAAATGCATGATATCTTATATCTCTCAATAAATTAGATTTATATAAAAAAATATGAATATTGGCCAATTTTTACCCAAAAAAACCAGACCCTTAACAACTATAAGTCCAATATGTGCAACAGGGAAAACAATACATTATACAAATCAAAAGCTAGGCAAATAGCTGCAACCAATAATACACGCTATGATCCTGTTGCGTCACTAGTAAATTTTGAAGTATAAATATACATTGAATAAAATAATACTGTTTTTTGCTTGTTTTATTTATGACAATTTACTTACTTAGCTAGGTATTTTTAAAAGCTGTTCTAGAAACTTTCTTTTTTGTAATTGTTACCGATCCCAAATATTAAAAAGAAGGAATGTTTAATAAACGGGAACAGTACCGTTATCATTTAGCGTAGAAGCAAGCATGCGCACAAGGGACGTCCAGGGTAATAAAATTCTTGACGCCTGGAAACACTGTCTGTCGCTGCCAGTAACAGAAGTGGTAAGGAAATTATAGTTCGGGATAGTAGTTAGCAACTACTAGTTACTGACCTTTATTATTTCGTTTAATACGTGTATACGTCTTCATACATAACCTTTTAGAAAAAAGAATATCTAAGTAAGGGGGTGGCAACCACAATGGAACGTCCTAGTTTAAACGCGATCAGAGATTTTGTTTCAAATGATTTGGGTGAGCCAGAGATGGCCGAACGCCTAATTTTTGATAACCAGGCTTATTGGAACTTTGCAGGGTTAGAAGATGTATGTATTTGCAGCCTACCGATTTATATTGATTAGTAACATTTTATCTCTTTTACCGTAGACTGATGCAATTTTTTGTCGGGAGATAGAGCGCGAAGGGCAGTTTGATATTGTCCGTGTTGGAAATGACGGAACAACCTTCCTAAAGGCCCTAGCACTCATTCTGTACGGCTCTAAGCAGTATTATTTGATGGTCCACAATCAGATTCTCGATTACTTGGTAAGTATTTTCCATTTACTTTTGTTTCTAAGGTACTTATAAGGTTTCCATAATCATGTTAGATGGCAAACAAGGAACGCTTCAGGACAAGTGTGTCAAAGAATTTTGAACAATTTGTGGCTGAGAAACGCAGACGTGCGCCATATGCCTGTGCCGTGCAGGTCCAAGCAGCTGCGGAGCTGTACAACCGGCCAATTGTAGTAAAACGCTACAATGATTGTAATATGTTATATGTTATTTTATAAACTTTTGATTACTAAGATTTTGTTGCAGTACACAAGTTTATGTTCAATGCACCAATCTTAAAGCAGCTTGTTATTGAGTGTACCCCGAGAAATGAGGTTAAAAGTAAGTTATGTGACACTAGATATTTTGAATTTTAAATATAATTTGTTGCAGTTCCAATTCCAATCATGCGTGAAGACATTATTTCCATGACTTCTGATCCCATCTATATGGCATATCATGTGTTCATGCGCTACAGTGCCTTGATACCCAAACAACCTGACAATGAGGTGATGAGTAGGATTAACTTTAATATTAAATTTTTTTAATTTTTTTTTGTCTATGTAGAAGCAATAAATTCTGTTGAGAAATGGAACATATAAAAGACATATAATGACTTAATTATTAGCATTTTTGTAGTTTCTTTAGTTTGGAAAATTTTTAAGCTACTCAGAACTACTAATTTTCATTATAAATACAATATTTTCAATTCGTAGAGCCTGTTTTTAATTTTTATAGTAAAAATTGTTATGAATATAGCATTAGACATAACTTTGAGAAAGATGAGTTTATATATGTTGGGGGTAGAAAGTAAGATTAGATAATTAAATTAAAATATTTATTTCCAAATTATAAAAAAATATATTAATGAGAAATTGTTTTATTAATTATAATCAATTCTGATCTAATAGTTGCATTATAAGGGAATGGACGAGTTTATGGAAATGTTATAAATTTTTATAACTGCAGGCGTAGCTGAAAAAGACATAGACCTTTGAAAGTGATGAAAGAAATTCTAGGAAGGATATTAGGTCTGAAATAAAGATATAAGATATTGGGGGAGAGGACACAGGAAAAAAGTTATAAGAGTAACTTTTGTTTTCTTAGGAACATGTTTGTACTTGTACTCGCATATAATTTTATTAACTGTGAGTACTTATTTAGCTTCGCTGAATATCTTTTCAGCCTTGGTGTATTTAACAAAATGCGATTAGTATTGTCCACCTCTTTACAATATAATTTGCTTTGGGTTATGAATTTCTGATTCTTATTAATTAAAATTCAAATATACTATAATTATTGGTTGTGCTTTCTAGCTTATCATTATCATTATTAGTATAACAATTTTTTTTTATTAAATATACTTTATCTGCAAAGGTAGTATTTCTACCAAATTTACCTAATAAAAAAATGTCTTATCAAATTAGGAATTATTCAGTAATACATAACTTTAAGATGTTTTTTTTTCTATGTACTTGTATACTTTGATCATAGTAAGAATTATTTCTTAATAGGCTCAGGTTATTTGATTTATATTTTTCAGTGGCAGCAGTGACAATCTATAGTTATCACGGTGTTTCCTAACAATATGCACCGGCAGATCATCTATCAAATAATAAACTAATGTGCTAATAATTACACCTTTGCTTTAAATGTTATGTATTAATTAAATGGTTTTTCTTTTACGTTAATAATATTTAATTCATAACTAATTCTGTTGTGAAGTGTGAGGAAACTGTTGTTAACCTACATAAGCGACATTTGAAAAAAAGCTGATGGCAATGTTAACTTGATTTTATTTGCATTTTAATAGTTGTTTATTGCCATTTAATAAACAGTTGTATCAATTTAATCTTACCAAAGAATTTCTTGATTGGATAACTAAAAGTTTAGATTTTATTGCAAAGATGTAAGTAATTGTTTATGAGAACCTTAGACATTATAAAGTTATTATTTTTATGAATTTGTCATGTGATTAACTTATAGAATTTAATATAAGATATAATTGAAAAATACAAGAATAATCATCAGTAAGAATTTGTCACTTGTAATGAAACACTTTGTGTTTCATGATATTAAATAGCCATACCCATTTTATCTACTTTCTTTATTACTAAATGATTTTATTCTTTTGTTTAGAATGAAACACCAAGGTTCATGCGCTCGATGGAGGAGTCACAGAGAGGACCATAAGCAATAGGACTGCAGATTTTTTCAGAAAACAGAATAATTATCAGTATTTATTTAATTCCATCAATGTATTTTTCAGCATATTTAATCTCTATACATCTTCTGTTACACTGATTAGTTGTACTAAATGTAAATTCTTTAAATTATGATGATAAAGTTTAAAACGCAATTTATTTGTTTTAATTTAAAAAATCGAAAACAGCTTACCTTTATTTTTGTACAATTATTTGCTTATAAAATTGGTTTCTTAGGACCCTACCATATTGATGTTGATAGACTTAGTATATATGAGAAAATGCAACAATAATCTTTTATAGACGGGCACTAGAAATTATGTTAGCATTTCCACTATTGCTTTAAATTGGTTTAATAGTAACATTTGGCACATACAGATTGAGTTTTTTTAGTTAGAATAAGATAACTATAAAATGTGTTGAGAAGTTTTCAACTATATTTAATAGGAATTGCAATATCCAGGGATGAATTTACCGAATTTGTCTACTAGCTGCATCTATTTAGTTACATAATTATTTATATTGTAATATTTGAAAGTATTTTGGTTATTAAGTTCTACTCCTGAGCATAGGAGATATGTAGTTTATAATTATTTGCTGCCAATGATTATCATGATTTTTTTTAACAAATACCACAAATAAGAGTAAATAAATATTTAAATACATTCATCTTATATAGAACAAAGTAACTGTCTACATACATTACACAATACTAAGGAAATTATAATTCAACTAATTTTGAGTGTCTAAGAATCTTGTAAATACCAGAGTAATCCAAGTGGCTGAGGCGCGGGTTGCGGTGCGGACGGACCCGGGTTTCATTTCCGGAGCCCTCTGATGCCTGACCGGTAGCCTACTCGGTCACTAAAAATCTGCCTTCACTCAAACAAGAGGCAATATTAATTATTAATAATCTTTGTGACTTTTTAAATTTTCTATGTTTGCACCTTAATCATTTGAGCTATACACTTAGTTTTAAAATAGTAGCATATTATTCTTTTTATGTATATATTATTATTTAACTTTACTATAATTACCTTTATTTAAAATTGTAATGTTTTTGTATAAAACTAGGTGTAAATGGGAAATTAAATAAAAAATTAATTTAAAAAAATAATGGCGGTCGTCTAAGGCGCGGTGCTTGCCGCATCGCTCCGCACCAAAGATGGTGCGTGACGAGTGGGCAGAGAGAGAGGGAGAGAGAGCGCGCGAGTGAACATATGAGAGCCTTAACCTCTTAGTTTGCAGGCCGTGCTCCCCACGCGGGGCGTTAGAGCCTTATTATTAGAAAGAATTTTGTAAATAAGCAATACCGTTGTATATGGGAGTCTGAAAATCCAAGAGAAATAGTCAAGAAATCTCTCCATTTCCAAAAACTTACAGTTTAGTCGATGGTCTGTATTTTTTCGAGATGCGACTGTTTCAGTAAAGGGCGTGCGTTATCTTGGAATGCTGACTTTTTTGGCCAGAATCATGGCTCAGAATATGTCAATCTAACATCATTAGAATTCTTTATTGGGGGCTATGTCAAAGACGTAGTCTGCGTTAATGCCTTAGAAACCATTCAAGCACTGCATATGTGCGATAACATTACGAATGGCAGAGATTGTGCTCTACATTTAAATTAAAAAAATAATTTTTTTAATAACGAGGTCTGGCAGCGCCCCCGGAGGAATTGTCCAACTCCGACATGCTTGAGCCCCTTCGCATAGTAGTTTTTAAAAATAAATAAAAACACGATTAAAAAGCTGTTTGACATAATTGGCGTACGCCGTTGCTATGACAACGCATTTACGTATACCCAGTTAGAGTTGACCTTTGACATTTGACGTGTGTGACAGCACTCATAATTTTATACTTTATATATTACTTTATAAATTACTTTATTACCCTCTCTCAAACGAAAATTTTCCATCGCTTGCGGTTCCGGAAATATAATACCTCGGTTGCGCCTGCCGCCGGACCGAAATTTGTCCTTCGGAGGCGCTCGGGTCGGCACGGAAAGGCACGAACGATTTGACCTTTGACCTGTGTGACAGCAGCAGCAGCACTCATAATTTTTTTTATATATATGACGAGGTCTGGCAGCGGCCCCCCCGGAGAGCTTGTCCAACTCCGACATGCTTGAGCCCCTTCGCATAGTAGTTTTTAAAAATAAATTTTTCTTTCACACATTTATTTCTCTGAGTTATTTACAATCTGTTAATTTATTAACATTCAGTAAATTTTTTACTACGTGCTGATTATGACTTGAGGGAATAATAATAGTATTATTTCATTGACTTGATTTAAAAAATAAATAAAAACACGATTAAAAAACTCTGTTTGACATAATTGGCATACGTCGTTGCCATGACAACGCATTTACGTAAACCCAGTTAGAATTGAACTTTGACCTTTGACCTGTGTGACTGCACTCATAATTTTTTTTATATATAAGTGCTTTATTACCCGCTCTCAAACGAAAATTTTCCATCGCTTGCGGTTCCAGAAATATATTACCTCGCTCGCGCCTGCCGCCGCGGCCGAAATTTGTCCTTCGGAAGCGCTCTGGTCGGCACGGAAAGGCACGAACGATTTGACCTTTGACCTGTGTGACAGCAGCAGCAGCACTCATAATTTTTTTTATATATATAATTTATAATGGCACATCTTAATGGAAGATTCTTCACGTAAAATTCACATGTACTGAATATTCTTTATAGTATTAAGTGGGTACATTGTAAATAAAAGTAGTTGTAACGCAAATGCGAAGGGCAAGTATTAGATACTAATACCCTCTCGGGAAGCGCCACATATACCGGCTCGCGCCTCCCCAGTGCCCATGATGTAAGCATCACGAAGCGCCGTCTTCAACCCCCGCGGTTATCTCTCGTGCCTTTTGTGCAGGCAAGAACGCTGCAAAAGCAACCCTCCTGAACCCGGAACACCAATACTGAGCGGTACTTAAATTTGGCCTGATCGGTCCAAAGCGCTAAAGCCCGGATCCTGGTCTATGGTTGGAACTGCTTGTCTGCACTTGCGCGTTTAATCCATAACCATATAGAGGATCGAGGATGATTTCGAAGGGTACAGAACGGTGTTTGATCCCGATCTATGGTTGGAGCGGCCCTTACGAGGCAATCCTATCCGGGATTTTTACACAATCTGCTCTAGGTTATTACTTTTTATGTCCTGTAGTTACTCATTAAAGCACTGTCAGCAGCTTTTCTTCGCGGAGATACTGACCCAGCACGATGGAAGCGGTCATTGCGTGGCGATCCTGCTCGAGAGCGGTAAGAGTTTACTGAGCGTTAATATTATTGTATTGTACGTAGGCTGCTCGATATCTATTGTGAAAAACTAACAAAAACAAATATTTAATGTTGGAAACTTTTTTATTGCTTTTTCAAAATTTCTCCCTAACGGTCAATACATTGTTCCATACGCTGGAACCAATTTTTATAGCATTTGTTCCATAGAGAATCAGGTATCCCCGAAACATGGGTTTTTAACGCACCAATCGCCTTATTTCCGGTGTCGAAAATCGTTGTTCACGCAGATTGTTCTTCACGTATGGGAACAAAAAAAATGTTATGGGTTAAATAAGGACTGTACGACAGATGCGCCAACAATACTAGGTTCTGGGTGCTCAAAAAGGCATTTATTTGCGTCAATGTGTGTGAGGCCGCATTAGCAGAATGACCCGGCGTCGTGCGTTTTTTGCTTATTTCGTCGAAGACTTCTGACAAATAAATGACTGTATACCATTTAGAATTGATCGTTTGCGATCCTCTAAAATCACGTTTGTGACATGTCTAATTTTTCCAAAAAACCGGGCGACCATTTGCTTCAAAGTGCTTCGAGCGTGAACTATTGTTGTGTTTGGCTCATCTTAACCCACATAATCGATTGATGTTTATTTTCGAGCTCATACGTATTAATCCAAGATTCGTTATCTGTAACGATGTTGTAAACGGTTTTTGAAGCACCGCGATCGTATTTCTTGAGCATGTCTTTCGACACGAGCTTTTTTGAGCGATCTTATGCAGAATTCAACACGCACACACCTTTTTCACCGTTAAATGTTCATGCAATATCGAATATATGCTAATCATATTATGCCTAAGGATGTCTGAATTTTACGATAAGTCATATGACGATCTTGTTTTATCAGTTCGACGTTGATGTTTGCTGGCACATAGCCGATTTTGGACGGCCTTCTTTAAATTTATCCGCCAGCAAACTATGACCACGATTAAATTTATTGGATAGACGATATACAGTGACTCTTTATCATCAAAAGCCGAAGTGAGTTGATCGACACACTGTTGTTGAGATAATCCACGTCGAAAGTCGTAAAAAATCGTTTAAAAATATTCAGGAGTTAATTCCATTTTTGACTGAAAGAAAATTTTTAACTTAATGAAAACAAAACAAATAGCGCCCGTATGATAAAATATTTTGAGTACGTATGCCGTTGAAAATGTCAAACTCTATGATGTAAACCTCAGATTACACCTAGCAGACATAGGGTTGTCAATTCGCAATAGATATCGTGCAGCTTACGTAACTGTGCGCTTTTATTATTGTATTTGTACTGTGCATCGTTATTATATTTGCACTACCGGCCATCTTAACGCATATCAAGGGGAGATATAAATGGCGCTTTCGAACCCACATTGTTAACGAAGGACTCGCGAATGTGCGTAGAAATTACGTTGCTTTTATTCTTTCGCTATTCCTTCGTCGGGGAATTATTGTACATAACCATTTAGTACTCTATTTCCCTATATAGTTAATAAGAAAATGTATTCAATATTATTAATATAATTATTTTTTCCAAAGCAATAAGTAAAAACATTAAATTTGTCCATCTAGATGTATGTATAACAGCTAGCCTTACACAATTCTATCACTAAGCTTTCTACAAACGTTTTCTGGACTCCACACTTATCTGAAATTCTTCAGCTCGTTTGAGTATAATATCTTCTTGCAGCTTAAAGTTTAAAATATTTGCTTTTATTAGAAAATTTCTTATTATGGTGGATAATAAGATCTTCAATTTTAACAAGACATACTTGCGCCCTGAAATAAATTATTTGTTTGGGTATTTGTCATTGAAATTAAAATGAGATTTACCTAAGCAACTACCCGAACCGGCACTAAATGGAATAAAACCGTAGTAATGTCGATTTGCAGTTCGTTCAGACAAAAAATTATCAGGATAAAATTTTTTTGGGTTTGAATAAATTTCAGACCGACGATGAATTTTAAATATGCTGATTATAACTATGCAACCAACGGGGAGAACATAATTGCCACTAACTAAAATTTATTTTTAAACTCTGTTAAAATGTAAAGAAATAAATTACGGACCCAATTTAACGTCATATTTCAACTGTCTAGCAATTATAGGAATAGGAAGGGTACACCCGAAGAGTTTCGAAAAGACATCGTTCTAAGTATTTCATTTCTAAAGTATCGGCGAACGTAACTGGACGATCCGAATTTCCGAAAATGGCATCCAATTCTTAAATGTCTGGGTAGAGTCCCATTATCGATAGAAAGAAACTACTACTAGCAGCAGTTGTGTCGTGCCTTTCAAACTTTTGTGTGTATTTCTTCATCCGTGATGATCATCTCATTTTGTGATGCTTCCATCATTCGATCTAAGAAAGACATTTTTTGTTTTCTCCTGTATTATTATCGTCAATGTCTACATCATTTTTGTTTATTCGTGTATTCCTTTGCGAAAAGCTTCTGTTTTATTTTTTACTACTTTTCTTGTTAAGCTGTGAATAGTATTAATAAGATCTGTTTGATGCTTTTCATATTTTTTAATTTGAATATCCAGTCTGGTTTTAACCAAAGTTTGAGATGACGCAAATGCAAAATATTGCACAATTTCATGACTGCCATAACAGAGTTATCGACACTTTGACTTTGTGTCTTTTTACTAACTACCATTATCGTTTCTGTATTTAAGATAAAAATGAATTCGAAAAACAAAATTATAAGAATATTATTTTACCTAGTAACATTTCCACAGTAGCTACTGACATATAACCGTGGCAATCAAAAATTTTCCCTTGTTCTTTACGGGTCTTTTCCACAGTTTATTTGCTATTTCTGTTAAAACGATCTATAAAGCTTTTCAGTACGTTTAAGTGGAATGTTGGAGCAATAAGTTGCGATGATCCCTCAATTTCTGACCAAAACAAGGTTTTGTGATAGGTTGGAGTTAGTAATAAGGGTTTTGGTTTTCTTTTCGAGGTAGGTAGTGGGGTTATTGGGTACATGGCGATAGTTGGAGGATTTAAGTAAATTGTGCATCTTACCGATGTAGTCTGCTGAATTTAGGATCACTGTAGCATTGCCCTTATCTGACTGTAAAATTGTAATATTATTATTTTCTTTTAGAGCTTTTAAGGCGCGTAATTCGGAGACTGATATTTGGTTTTGGTAGTTCGGCTGTACGTAATACTTTGGCTACATCTTGCCTGGTTTTATTTGACACATTTTCGGGAAGGGTGGAAATGGAGGATTCTATTTGGGATATAATTTGTTCAGTGGGAATACGGCTTAGTGTTATAGCAAAGTTAAAACCTTTTTCCAGAGCCTGAATATCTAAGTTGTTGCAGGGTAGTCAGAAAGGTTATGTACAGTCGTATTGGTCAGGGATGGCACAACTTGGAATATATATATATATATCGTTGGATCAGTGCAACCAACGCTTAAAAAGTGAAATACTACCATAGACAAAATAATATAATATTTTATCGAATCTATATATTAATATATATATATATAATATAATCTATATATAATATATAATATATATATATATATATATATATATATATATATATATATATATATATATATATATATTAGTGAAATAATGCGTCAAAAGTTTCTATTAATTTTACAAATATGATTCGATAAAATATTATATTATTTTGTCTATGGTAGTATTTCACTTTTTAAGCGTTGGTTGCACGGATCCAACGATTTTTACAATAAAAATAACAATTTATAATCTAAATGATGCACTTGTAAATGTTGGTTAATAAAATGATAAGTTGCAATGTATATTTGTAAATATTTTTAAAAATATGTTTTACCCGGATTGTATGCTGTTATTGACTTCGTTGACACTTGATGGACAATATTAGAAGCATTTGGTCTATTCAACTAAACACTGAATATAACATTAATAAATGTGTCAGTTTTTGTAATTTTCTGTAGACAGATATCAACTACCTCAAACTCATTGATTTGTGAATTTTACACATGTTTGTAATAATTTGTAGATGCAATCACAAACATAAAAAAGTATTTAGCAATGTTGATGTGCTAACCCTATGAAAAAGTTGGGCGGTGTTAAATCACAAGAGCTTGCTGGTCAGTTGATATTGGCATTTTATAAAATTACGCGACTAGGAATTCATTGGTGCAGTAAATCGAGTATTGCTTGAGCTGTATGGCAGGTGGCTCCATTCCGCTGAAACAACATATATTTCCAATTCATGTTGCTCAGTTAGGGCCGTATTATTATGTAACGGTAACGACGGCCATTTATAGCTACAGCATTTTCAACATCATCTTCAAAGAAGTGTGGGTTCATCATGCCACTTACATAAAATCTACACCAAACATTGATTAGTTAGGACTATATTTGCTTTTTATGAATTACGTAAGTCATTTCTGAACCAAAAATGCGATCATTTTGTTTATTTACGAACTTATCGAGTTGAAAATGTGAAGATTTTTCGACTAAATTACGATCTGTTTCATGATGCTAAAAAATATTTTTTTTACACTGTCAACAGGCTTAAGTTCTTGGACTATGAAGGTACAGGTTACTTAAAAAAGCTTCTTGAAATATTCAATTTTTGGGAACAATGCTGAGTCGATGTTTTTGAATTTTCCGTGACACTTTAATTAACTATTGCAATACTTTTATGTAGTATTACTCCACTGTTACACATAATCTTGCATCCGTCACTGATTCAGTTTCATCAAATTTTGTAATCGATTTTCGGGCACTTTATTTATTCGGTGCATTATTTCATCCAAACGTTTTAGCAAAATTTTCAGGAAATTTGCGTAGTGTTTTAACGATAAAAATTTTTATTGTGAATTTTTCCATATTTACTAAATTAAAAGATTCGTTGTTGTCGACCGCAAAACAAAACAAAGAACTGAATTCGCCGTCAAATTTAGACCACTTTTCATGTTATTAATTAATTATTGTTTTGTTTTAAAATTACAAATTGTACCGCCATATTACAAACGAATATAGAAGAGTAATAAAAGTTAATAAACATCTTTTTGTTTTTATAATATAATTCCATAACGCAAATTTTCTGATTTTAAAGGGTGTCTGATTCATAAAACAAAGTTTTATTCGAAAAGAAAAAAATAATATTATATTTGACAATTAAAAATATTGTGTCACTTAGTGATAAATATTATTATTTTAAAATTTTGCTGATGTTCTTATTCTGTATTGTGGAACGCGTTAATTAAGTTATAAATTTATTATAAGTTTCTTTATCACTATAAATTGTAAATAAAAACAATAACTCTAAAAATAATAATAATAGTGGTGAAGCTTAACGCTCAATACTCCACGGGGAGTACAGCCTGCGAACTGAGCAGGTTGAGGCTCTCAGGTGCTCGCTCTCTGTGCCCACTCGTCGCGCACCATCTCTGATACGGGGTGATGTGGCAAGCATCGCGCTTTAGACAACCGCTATTATTACAACACTCATGCAACGATCCCGTCTCGATTATTGAGAACAACAACCTCTCTCTTTATTTTTAGTACCCCTTGCTCCAAGTCAACTTTGCGTACATAGTTTTCAGTCCGAGAATTATGTTATTTTTAATGTGAGCTAACAGTAAACGACGTAGTATTTCCGATAGTTATTTGGGCTGTTATCTCTTTATATACTTTTGCTGAAGTTTCTAGTTGGTTAACAGAAAAACGTCCTTAAGTTTCAACAACATCAAGCTCCTCAATAGTTTTCGTAGCTCCTGTATACAATAGGAGGACATACAATTTTCCATTTATTTGGTCATCGATATAAACAGTATTGGAACTATGCTTGGGAGTCGCAGTCTGTATGACTGCAACTGCACCATAAATGATTGATAGTCGAGAAGTCTTTTATGACTTTTATACCTACTTATAACATGATTCATCATACCACAATTTCGGTAGCGTAATAGCCTTTTTCTTTTCCCGTCTTTGCAAGTTTTTATCCAGTTTCTCAATATTTACCGTTAGTTCTCTTACATGGCTATATCTGTTGAACACCCAATTGCCAGCTTCAAATTCCAATGGGTCTGTGAACGCGCCAATCAATGCTTTTTGATCTGGCCAATCTTATTGCTTGTTGTGTTTCTCGATTGTTAATGTCGCCAATATACATTCGCATAGCTAGTACTTTCAGGAAGTCATCTGGGGTTGTTGGGTATGATATATCAACAAAATGGGCTGCGAATGCCTCAAATTCTAGAAGAGTTTTGTTCAACTTTTGTGTTCGATTCTGAAACATGGCTGTAACGCATTTCAAGCTGTTTGACGATTTGGCTATAACAGTCTATAGTATATCGAGAGTATCACCACGGAGAGTAATTAAAGTAGTCGCCCTTTTAATTTATGACCATTAATTCACTTTAGCAACCGCCTCAAACTGTTTTTGATAATTCGCCCAAGAAGACTTAGCAAACGTTGAAGGCTGGACTTTAGTCTTTATCAAATTGTCCTCGTTAGACTTGCAAGGTATGGTACTAGAAGTGATTTTAGTTGGAGCACTGGTAGCGGAGCGTTGTTGATTGATGTTTGCTAACATAGGGTGCGTTTGTTAGTGAAAATTATCTAAGCATATTTGTCGTAATTAACAGTAATTTTCCACTTTCTGAACCAATCACCTAATAAGTTGAGATGCTGTTGTAGTCGTGGCGCTGCTGATTCTGCTTTGTCGTTGACTGTCAAGATAGTCGTATCGTCGGCGAAGGTGGCTATCACGGTGTTCGTTGTAGTTAGAGTATCTTCTGTGTGCATTAAGTATAGAAGAGGTCCCAGTATACTGTCCCATGGTACTCCGGTAGTAGCTCGACACAGAATTGTTCAACTTGACTTGGAACACCCGTTCACTTAGGTATGACTTTAATACTAAATAAAGTTGACCAGGAATATCAAATTTGAATTTATATAGCAGGTCCATATATCGTACCTTATCAAGGATCTGTTATATATCTAAAAACACCGCTACACAAATTTTTCTTGTCTCGAGGCTTTCCATTATCTTGGTAACTATGCGATGGCTGTTAGATTGTTGAGAGGCATTCACGAAAACCAAATTAAGAAGGTGGGATTATGTTATTCCAGGTTACAGTTTCGTATATTAAAATTTTCCTCTAGGTTTCTTGCTAACTTTCACTTTCTCTGAAAGCATTTTCCCCAACTGAAGTCTGGAAACAAATATGGCTTATGTATACTCATAAAGTCCCTGGCTGGGGACATACTTCAAAATCTTTCTGAAAAATTATGGTTCTGATAATTATTATATACATCACTATTTTGCGATATTACTTTCCAATACAATGAAAGTTTTTTTCAAATTATTATACTTGCTAAGCCTGCTAATCACCTAAATAACTCATATCCTACAAAGTCTCCTCCGCCTGTATCCAAAGTTTTTAAGAATTTGCTTCTTAAGCGAATCCCAGAAATATTATCATTAGGTTGAGGTGACGTAAAAACGTTTTCGATGTGAATAGTAAATTCACCTGCTTTTTGTTTGTTCGATCTAGTCCAACTACCATCCGATTATTTAATTAAAGAATTGCCGCAGTTAGTCATTTTAGTTTTTTTTTATAGCTTTACATATAGAGTGGTCATCAGGTAAAAAAAGTTTAGTAATACATTTGTTTAGTTTCACGCACCACTTAGTGTTGCATGCAACCGATGAATGAATAACATAGAAAATTATAGCAATACATTCAGTGTTTCTTTTGTTTTTGTTTACCCTTATTCTGAGGACCTTAAAGATTTATATAATTCTACATAATTTTTATACATTTTAAAAGAATTATAATCAAATTTAAATAATTGCTTCTTTACTGAAAATAAATTGTATTTACTCAATTCTTTCTTTATATGAGTAATTAGAAATTTGATAAAAACTATGATCACTCAAATTATTATAAAATATTTAATTATATTGTTTATACCTTATTTAATATTTAATTATTTCATATTTCAATAATGAAAAATCTGTTAAGATTGTTCAAACTTTTTATACAAATGTTTGTTCTATTGTAAAGATAATTACCAACGCTTCAGTCATATTTTCAGCGTAATAATATATTAAGTGATAATGTAATTGCAATATAATTAGGTAATTTAAAATGTTTTGTTGAGTTCTAGACGATAAGAGTGCGTTCATATAGTATACGATCTAATCATTATAGTGAATGAACATGTCGAAAATTCAGATCTACAAGCTTACAAAATTTGGCCAATTTAATAATTCAAGTCTGTCGACTTTATAAATTGTCGTGTGTTTGCTAATTTTATTTTAGTTTATATTTGAGTTGATAATTAAGTAAGCATGTGCAGTATTGTTCCTCAGCTAAAGTAACAAAACAATTTTAAAACTTTACCTCTTCTAGCAAGAAAAATATGCAGGTGGTAGTTTTTAAAGTTAATATTGTTAATTATTTAATATAATCGAATAAAATTAATATGGACATGTAGGAAAAATAGTTTTACGTTATATGTTTCTTCTTATATTTTTCTAATTCTCGGGGTTCCAAAATAATGTATTTTGTAGGAGTAGTTTGAATATCAGCTATCAAAATACCAACTGTTGGCAAAAATATTAATCTATTATATGTAATAATTGCAGTAGGGCCAATCTGTTCAACGAGTTTCAGATTTGTGCCATACATGATATTTTAAAGAGTTAATTAACTACTCAAAGTAGCACATTGTCTAGATGAAAATTATAAATAATTTGTTATAATCTTGTAGTAGAGACGTAAATTCATATAATCTGTGGAACTAGGAAAATAATCTAATATACTTAAAAAAATAGTCCAATAGCAAATTGTATTGTTTGCTTGTCCATTAATATGAATCAATGTGCACTTGCATTTTTAGTTATTAGCGGACTCAACTTCCAAGCTGTAGATTGGCTTTATTTTTATCATGTCCGTCGTCTGTCACGATTTATAATTTTTGATCAAGGCAGCTTCCAAGTTGGAGACCAGCTTTTATTTCTATCATTTCTGACATTCGTCACGCCTTATAATTTCTGATCTGTGATAGATAGAGACATAACGTGTGCACTATTTAACTAAGGACCATAAGTCAAGTCCAAACGCCAAAAATCAGCCTGATCAGAAAATCTCGAGACCGGTTTGACCGGAAGTGGTCGCAAATTTTTCGGTTCCGGGCGCTAAATTTTTGCAGCTTACTTTCATTTGAATATATGTAATTTACTGTTATTCGTTTCAATAAAATTTTGTTAAACCCTATAGTTTATTTAGCTTTATGCATAGGGTCCGCTTTGCTTTACTTGTAAAGCAAATTTTTGCTTGTTACTTTTTACGTTAACCAAATTTTCGAATTTAGGAATGGAAAATCTTTTGAATAAGTAAAAAGCTATTGATACATTCAATACTGTGTAATATGTGGCCAACTCTACCTCACCATTTTAATAAAATTTGTATGGTCCCTGTAGCACTTAACTAATATATTTTTTAACAAGATAGCACTATGTGTTGGGTTGTCAGAAAAATCACGTTTATATCAACAATCTAGGGATGATTAAAAACCTTGTATATATATATATATATATATATATATATATATTGTGTTTTTATATAAATACAGTTAGATTGTGTAATTTTAGGTTGATATCTTTTTGTGTAGTTTATATAAATATTATTAAGTAATTTTATTTCCCCTAAGTAAAATATATTAGTTTAAGTAAATTTAATCTTGTTATTCACTACTGTTGAGAGCAAAAACGTTACAATATAATTCAAAGCTTGCAAAATGGTATCCAAGAAAGATAGAGAAATATTAAAATAAACTTTTATCCTTATACTATATCGAAATAAATAAACTAATTATTTTTAAAAAATTGTTATTTTATTTAAATACATTTAGGAATACTTATTGGGATTTCATTTAGCAATTTACATTATAAATTAAATTATAAATTTAAATTAAAACGAAAAGACTGAAAATGGATGTAGTTTCAATTTTATTCGCTGTGCAGTATTGTAATTGCGGCCCAGATAACAATCTTAATAGTATCTTTTAAAGCAAACAAGATGATAAGGATGGACGTTCGTGTGTACTAGCAAATTAATAGTCGCATAGTATTTATTCTTTAATATTTTCAGTTGCCTTTTCAGGATAAAATGATCAGCAAGTGGCAAACCTTTTACAAGAATAAAATTGCAAATGAATTGGCTGGCTGTGTGACTTGTGCATTGGAGCCGTTTTTTAAATTTATTGTCATATTAGGGATATTTCCGTTATCTTTCAATTGTGATCACAGTGTGAGAGGTGTAGTAATTGCAGATATTAGAAAAAAATTTGTGGCTATAATGTATTCTACTTGTTTGGCAAGTGCAATAGCTATGGGCATTGCAAGTTACATGTATTTAGTAGTAGAAGTAGTACTCATAAATGAAAAGAAATTGCTGATGGAATTGTTAGCGGAAATTTTATATTGTCTAGGTGCGTTTGTGATTGTAGTTTGTTACATTTTGAAAAACAAAACATACGTTTCCCAATTTAGAGGGTGGTTAAATTTGGTAAGTCACGCAAAAACGTGTGGACTAATGATATTGAAATATAAAAAGACACAGAAGATTCGGCACCTAGCACTTATGCATATATTCGTTACTACGTTGATGATGATGATTTTTATGGTTTTAAATCTTCCTGTTATCTATGAAGCTATTGATAATTGGAAGTTTGTCAGGATTTGTATGATTACAATTGCTGGTGTTATACAAACGGCGGCTGGATTTCGATACAGCTTAGAGGAAATATTTTCACGGACATTATATAGAGGATGTTACAAACTCCTTCGAGAACAGCTAGAGCGACGAATGTATTCAAGAAAAAGGGAGGTTGCTAGTGAAACGATATTATACATCCGTTTACAACAAATTCATCGTCTTTATAGTTCTGTTTATTACAATCGCCATTTTGGACTGAATGTTGTAAATCCTCTTGCACTACTGTGGTTTTTAGCTGTTGTTGCTTCAATAATTTTCAACTGTTATGTATTTACCTCCATGTGGAATTATATTTTAACAGATATTCAGATACTACTAATTATAATTCGTACTGCAATTTTAGGTTTTTTGATTTTATATCTTTTGTGGAATGTGGAACAAACATTAAAAGTGGTAAGTAAACATTTTTGTAAATCATTAATTTTTAATTTTTATATATCACTAGCCGCGTTCATCCCGCTTCGCAGGTATTAGATTTTTGGGAAAATTTTTTTTCAAATAAATAATTTCACCTGGTTCTTGTTCCCTCCATATCTGGATACTTAACAATCGGTAGCGTGGCTGGCGCGAGCTCGCAACAATGTAGATTGCCGACCGCTCCCATTGCAATTCAATGGACACTTTGATACTCAATTATCTCAGCACACAGATAATCGATCATCAAAGTAAAATGATATAAACCTTGAGCAGACCAAGGCCAGTAATCATGCAAAAAATCATTTGAATCTGTTCGGCGGTTTTTCGTTACCATTTTCGTTACAATGGGGTCGTAACAGGAAAGGTCTGCTACAATCTAGAGTTTATTATTACCCCAGAGTTTTGACCTCTAGGTACTCATTTATTGCAGCAGATATGCAAATATATACACCCACACACTTATATATATATATATATATATATATATATATATATATAAATAGACGTGGTTCATCCCGTGAACTAAGTTGTTTAAACATAGTTGACAGCGGAAACCTATCCGAACACACACAGATATATATATATATATATGGATGAACCGCGTCTATATATGTTTCTCTCTCTCTCTCTCTCTCTCTCTCTCTCTCTGTCTGTCTGCCTGTGTGTGGGTGTGGTGGGTGTGGGTGTATGTGTGTGTGGGTGTATATATTTGCATATCTGCTGCAATAAATGAGTACCTGGAGGTCAAACTCTGGGGTAATAATAAACTCTAGATTGTAGCAGACCTTTCCTGTTACGACCCCATTGTAACGAAAATGGTAACGAAAAACCGCCGAACAGATTCAAATGATTTTTTGCGTGATTACTGGCCTTGGTCTGCTCAAGGTTTATATCATTTTACTTTGATGATCGATTATCTGTGTGCTGAGATAATTGAGTGTGTGTTCGGATAGGTTTCCGCGGTCAACTATGTTTAAACAACTTAGTTCACGGGATGAACCGCGTCTATTTTCTTAAAATATATATAAATTTTTACAATTCTTACTAGGCAATATTATTTATTTAAATGAGTTGCTTATATGGGTGGAACAAAAATTGTTATTTTATACATTAATATTAAACCCTTGATTTTAAAATAAACTGGAACTGTACAGTAAACTCATTTGAATCAAAAACATAAACTTAGTTTTAATATTTCTGAAACAACGCCCACTTCGAGCATGTTTTTCTATTACGCGACACGCTTTCGGTAACTCAACACTCTTGAGTATGGCAATTTGTGTGTTATGACATTCTTTAAGGTTAAACTCTGATATTTAATGTGGAATAGGATATTTGACAAATATCCTTCACGGCTCATTTGACATTCTCGAATTATTCTGACAAAATTCTAGATCACTATTTCATATAATTATGGATCGATTTTGTCGATAACTCTTCTAATTGTTGTGTTTAATTTAAGAATAATTCTTATTTTCATAGTATATACTTTGGTCTTTAAGAATCCTCAAAAGAAAAAATCATACGGTCTAATGTCACAAAATCTAGGTAACCAGTTCATTTCGCTGTTTTGGGAGATATATCGTAGGCATTTCAAATGGTCTCCTGGCTTTAGGCTTTAGTTCCTGCATTAGCTAAATCTTAAATGGATTTAAATGTAGTTCTTTTGTTAAATTTTTTTCAAATGTTCAGTTGTAGTGACCGATGGCGTACTATCGTTTATAAAAGTAATGTTATCAGCTGAACGGTTGATATGATGTCGGCTTACTTTTTTGTTGTTTGCAACCAAACCTGTTTGTTCAAATGTATTAATTACTCTTTTCACAGTCGTTTTATTTGAAGAATTTCTGCTTTCGAGAATTCTAGGTAATTTTCGCACGGTCTCAGCGAAACATTCTCCATGTTTGAAGTGAATTTTAACAATCGCTACTTGCTCCTCCATAGAGTAGCGCTCCATATAGACTAACCGTAATAAGTTTACTATAAAATGTCGCTGCCAATCTTGAAGAAAAAAAAATAATGCACAATTTAATTATTTTGATACTCGTTCGAGTAACTCGTTTCACTGGTATGCTGAGTAATTCGGATTTAAAAAGCTTATCCTATAAGGAAAGTAATGTAATCGGCGGAAATTTGATCTACCCAGTTTTTCGCATTTCTGGACGAATTATAGCCTCAGGACACCAAAAAGTTGGTTTTGGCCATTGGTTCGTGTGTGTGTGTGTGTGTGTGTGTGTGTGTGTGTGTGCTGTGGTGTGTGTGGTCGTGTGTGTGTGTGGTGTGTGGTGTGTGGTGTGTGTGTGTGTGTGTGTGTGTGTGTGTGTGTGTGTGTGTGTGTGTGTGTGTGTGTGTGTGTGTGTGTGTGTGTGTGTGTGTGTGTGTGTGTGTGTGTGTGTGTGTGTGTGTGTGTGTGTGTGTGTGTGTGTGTGTGTGTCTGTGTCTGTCTGTCTGTCTGTCTGTCTGTCGGTCTGTCTGTCTGTCTGTCGGTCTGTCAGTAAACAGGATATCTAGAGAACCGTAAGAGCTAGAGACTTGAAATTTGGTTTGCAAGTTATTTGTAGGTAGGGGACGCAGTGCGAACTTTTGGTAAAAATCGGCCGAGCCGTTTGGTCGCAAGGTCGCAAAATCGGCCGCAAAACTAAACGGTTAAAGATACAAAAAATTCATGAGAATAAAAATGATTTGTTATCACGAGATAAACATGAATTTAAAGTAAAAGTTGGTAAAATAGGAATTCGAAAAAAAATCGAAGCCTAGGATCGAACCCGCGACATATTGGTCGGCGTCCGTGGTCATATCCGACTGAGCCATAAGTTAGACGTGAATTATTTTATTAAGACACCCACTAGCGTTTCTCTGCAATATGAGATGGACCTACTATAGAGACCAAAACACTAAGCAGTATGGATTAGGTTGAAGCAACGTGTCGTTATTGAGTTTATAACAGCCGATGGTTGAATGCTGAAAAACTTGAAATTTCGGAATTTTTTCGACCATGCCAAGTGACCTAAGTTCGATATTTAATGTTATAATTAGCTTGAGACATGGGCTATCTATAACAATTCTTTTCAGATTTTCACTTGCACAAAAGGTTACTTAAAAATTCATAAACTTTATAAAAAATTGAATATTTATTGTTTAATTTCTTAAAAATGTATTTACTCAAAAATTAGGACAGTCTAAAACGAGTTTGATACGTGAAAACAAATTTACAGCATAGTACTTGGTATTGATGCCAAAGGATGTTCAATTGGGACGGCATGTCGGGTCATTTTTAATTCTTAAATACTCATGTATTGAGGCCATACAGTTTTACAATGTGGTCCATCCGTATGCCATAGATACTAGCCATTGTTGAAAAATTAAACAGTAAATATTCAATTTTTTATAAAGTTTGTGAATTTTTTAAGCTACTTTCTACGCGTTTGAAAATCTGAAAATAAATGTGATAGACATCCCATATCCAAAGCCAATTGTGATATACATATTAAATATTCAACCTAGGTTACTCGGTATGGTCAGAAAAATACCGAAATGTTAATTTTTTTAACATTCAAGAATCAAAAACTTTATAATGCACACGAGAAAAGTAAAACAAAACTTTTTGTAGTTGATCCGTAGATCAGTCACAAAAAAATTGCTAACTGTTTTCTCAAATTTGGTTAATCTTTCCTGGAATCACCTATTAACAAATAGTTTCCGATAATTAAATATAATAGTAACGGTGGCTGTAATTTAAGTAATTACTTTTTAATTAAAAATACTCGGAGTGTTTACATATTGTAATAAACTAACACGTATTAAAACTCTTTGAAAAACATCAATTAAATTAAGCAGATTGCTCTATTAGACTTAACAAAATATGTTATTTTAACATGCTGTTATTAAATGACTACCAACGTATTAATAATCAGTAAATGTATTAGGCTGTTAGCATAATTGTTTTTTCCAGACGTTATAAATAAAAACCTATAGAAATTCCTTTATAGGGGATTAGGCGTAGTTAAGCTGGTTAAGCGTAGTGTGTATTGTTAGTCATGAATTTTTGTTATAAAAAACAAATTTGCCTCGTTTGTGCTCTCTACCTTTTGCTTCGAATACGATTTTTAGGTGGTACAATAAACTGCTTCTGTAAACATCAAAATCGTCCAATAGCTAGACAAGCTTTATCTGTTTCAATTTTTCATTACTTGGTTAATATGATGATCTTGCTATGACTAAGTGGAACATTCGTATGGAATATTTATTTTGTGAGAAATACAAACTGCAGAATAATCAAAATAAAACTGCTAGCCGACACGTTTTACCTCTGCAGCGGTATAATATTGGTAATCTTTACGTTACTTCAATCTAAAGCTAGAATAATAGCTTTGAATAGTTGGGTCGCCATTACCGAAAAAAGTAAAGATGGAATTGCAATTGTGCTTTTAAAGCAGGAGTTGGAGCTTTTAAAACGGCGTATCCTTATTTATTGCCTATTGACTTTTTTAGTATTTGTCTTATACATATGGATTAGTGTGACGATGTTAGTTCATTTGCATTTAGTTGTAATATTTGGAATGGCAGTATCTACAATGATACATATGTTGACATATTTCGAAATATCGTCTTATCTTAATATGATTCAGATTATATTTAAATCGTGGGCTTGGTGTATGGAAAATCTTTTACAAGGACATCTAAACAAAGTATATATCCATTCAAAATTAAATTTATGGACAACCCAAAGTTTTCTAAAAATGCATAGATTACGAAACGCTATGTTCCTGAATATGCGTAGCGTGGAAGCAAGCGCAAATCCTGGATTACTCTTGAACTATCCTATAGCTCTTCTAGTTCTGATTCTGAACTGGTTTGTTATACTAACAGCTTGGAATGCCGGAGAAATGGATGGTTCTGGTATACTGCTTATTATAAGAACATGGGGCATTATTGCTCTACTTGTGTACGTTACTCAATATGCGCAAAAGGTCCAGGATGCGGTAAGTTATTTACATAAGTTGTAACTTGTCATTATACTACTTATTAAGTACACGGATCATTAGTAAAAAATGTATTTTATTATAAACAATTTAATGTCTTATGAAGAAATTAAAGTGAATTTCTAGTTAGACGTAGTTGTGAATCGGAATAACTGTAGTATTAGAATATAGATAAGAATTTTTGTGCAACTTCCGGTATGGCAACATTAGGACGCTATGATTGGATGAAGGTTTTTCTGTGTATGTGCCTATAGGAGCGTGGATATGGGTGCAGAGAAGTTTGAACACACGTACGTTTGTGTAGGTATAATTTGATATGGGTGGTGAGGAGAAACGATATGTCTCTTATAGCAATTGCAACAAATAAATTGTTAGTAAGTATACTGTACCATTACACAATGCGTTATAATAAAGTTTCTAACAAGGAAAAATGTTTGATCAATTAATCATGTCGCATGTTCGATATAGGTTTATCGAGAAGCCACGAAGCAAAGTCTGACTGCTTAATATGCACTAAAGTAGGCATTAGTCATTATAGTACCCAGTTAATAATTAAAAACGCGTTGAATTTTAAAAAGTTGTCTGAAAGATAAATTTCCTTTCTTTAACGTCTTTCAGCCTATCAAAAGTGTCTCGCTTGTAACAAAAAAGGTAGACTTTTGCATTAGCGATAACGCGTAATAAAACTTAATTTATTTTACACCCCCAGTCCAATCTAGTACGTACGAATCAATAAAAAAACGAACGATACCAAAAGAAAGCTATCTACGGGGAAGATTATTTCGATAGTATTTTAAGATCATAAAGGCAGTCATTCCTTAATCGAACGAAACACGACCTATGCCCAATATTATTGCTCGCTACCAATGTAGGCAATTGTTGATTGCGCAAAATAATGCGAAATTTCAATTAAAAGTGTGCTTTGTTAAAGCAGATTCTCTCTTTACTAAAACTGTCAATTGATCGAAACTGTAATAAATGCGTTGAATAACAAAGAGCCACTTTTGTTATGTCCTCGAGTTGAGTTTTTACAACAATTATTTAACAGCCACAATCAACCTTAAGGACAACTTCGGTTTTACAAAAGTCGCATTAAAAAGTTTTTTAATCGTTGCTTCAAATGAATCTAAAGGGAAGGGAAAAGAGTTAGTAAAAAATCGCTCGTGTATGTTTACATTTGACTTACCTTTGTAATACTTTGTCGTCATATCTCACTTAACTGTAATAGCTTATTTCTAATGTATAACTTTTTTTGATTCTATCTCAAGAAAACTAGTTGGGCTAGTGGCTAACGAATATTGTTGTTAGTTTGAGTCTCGTTATTTTTTGTGTGTATATTATAGTAAATAATCAATTTCGTGATTTAGTTAAAACATGTTTTTAATTGTATCTTTTTTTTCTTTGAAACATAAGAGTATACTTAGTTACGCAATCTGAATACGAGAGGGTAATTCAAATTAATGGTACAAAAAGAAAACATGCCCATGATTGTTGTAGTAAATTTATTTTACAAATACACTTATAATATGAAAGGTTAACTCTCCGAATTTTCATGGAAATTCACGTATATTCGATGTGGGCTTCGTTTAATTCTTGTCACATTGTTGACAGCATAACTGGGTAAGTCATTTAGAAATATGGATACGTAGACCTTGTGCCTTTTGGTTGTTAATAGTTTAAGCATCTGTACTAGGTGAAATTTGTAAGGTTTGAACTGCAGACTTTTATGTAACACACGTCGTATTGCTGCTTGCGGTATGATACGTTGACTTGTTGGGGTTTCGTTAGTAAATCACTCGAATGTTTCCACCCATTTCGTTGATGATGGCCGTTTATTTTTTTTTCTTGGATATGGAACCCGTTTCCTCAAACTATTTCGTCCGTTTTATGATATTGTGATGATGAAGTGTTCCTTTAGCAAATTTGGTCCGGATATGTTTCTCAGCAACGGCTACAAAGTTGGCGCATTTTAGTACACAATAAGCTATTTATTAAGTGGCGAAGCGAAGCGGAGTCACTTACTAACTTCGTCCGTCCGTCCGAGCAAAAACCCTGTTTTCACCAATCGACAGGTGACCAAAAAGGCTTGTTTGCTACTGATTTTTAAACTGATTAGTCAAAGGTCAGCTAGACTAGACGGTTCTCAAATTTGGGAGACTGCTTCGCCACTCCGCTATGCGTTGCAAGCGTTGCAGGTTTATTTCGCTGAGCATTTTAGAAATTACTACATTTTCAGTATTCATATATGGAACTTGAAAAGTTTAACTTTTATGTTATATATGTACTTGTAAAATGAATTTATTACAGTAGTCACAGGTATTTTTTTTATACCATTCCTTTTGAATTGTTTTGTATTGTCGGCATATTGTATGAATTATCGCACATTGAGAGTAGTACAAATAATTTGAGCATTTTTTAAATTTTTTCTTAAATATAATGCCAAATACATAGTTTTAATATGTTCTTTGTTAATAACCATCGCAAATACTTATAAATATCTAAAAACATGAATATAACATTTAAAATTCGAATCAAATATGAAGTCTTATGAAAATATTTGTAGTTACTCTCATTTTCGGTTTCAAACGGTTCTATCAGGTTCAATTTTAGTAATTTGGCATGTTATAGAATTGTCTAAATGTAAATCATGACCTCTATTATAGATGAAAGATTTTTTAGTATTTGGTAAAAATAAAATCATAAAATTAATGTGTGTACATGAAATAAGTAATTAAGCAACAAAAATCAATGTCAATGTCTCATACTAACTTTATCTTTTGTTTCTTGCGGGGTTTTTTATTATCAGTTGATTCTCAATTACAGTTGCGTCAATGATTCTAATTTTGTAATTATTTATAGGGCGAGGACATGCTATCCTTTCTATTTAAATATCCCATCAGCAAATTAAGTGCCGCCGAAGCAACGCAGGTAAGATATTGCTGCTTTACTTATTTGTTAAACACTGCAAATAAATATTTTAAATTTATATTTTAAATTACAGGTAGAAATGTTAATTGTAACTTTAAAAATTCAAAAACCGTTGTTTAGAGCTTCTGACATTTTCACCGTTGGAACAAAGCTTTTAGCTACCGTAAGTATTTTGTTATAGCATACTTATAAGGCATATTTACTATTGAAAACTTTTACACATCTATTGCAAAAATGTTGCAATAATACAAGAGTATACGTTAAATGGCTGCACGAAATTAATTAAAGTTGAAAACGTTATTCGAGTTTGTTTTTATATTTTAATCTCCTCATAAATATTATATCACAACGAATATCTCAGTATCGACATTAAACTTTAAGTATTTCTTATACAATTGTTAGTACCGTTGCTGACTTGGTAATTAGCGAATATGCATTGTGCTTGTTTGATTTATTATCGGTATTTTCCTTTATAAAACGTTGCTGCATTTGGTTACGCATTGAAGGATACGAAACTATAAGACGTATGTTTAGTATGCAAAATGATTTTAGGTTATTGTAGGAATTGAGGAAATATTTTGTTAGTTGTTATTTAATACTTGTAAGAGCGGTTTAATTATATAATCATAGCTAACGCAAAACTTAGCCGATTGTATGGTATATGTCGTCTTTCCCAAAATTATAGAGTCAATATTAATACAGTAAAAACAGTTTGCGTTGCTGTGATGTAACTGTACGTGGGCAGTCTGAAAAGTTTTACATAGGAACAAGTATTTTTTTTGTCAAATTCAATTTGATTTTTCTATATAGTCCTATTTAAAGTCGATACACTTTTTCCAGCAATGATCCAACTTTTTTAACCTGTCCAAATAGTAGTTGTATCTTTATCTGCAAAATAAGTGTCTACAGTTGCGATGACCTCCTCGTTTGATGAAAAACTCTGTCCCCCAAGCCAAGCTTTGCGCTTAGGAAACAGAAAATAGTCGCTGGGGGACCAGATCTGGGTGGTTAATCAATTTAAACTGCAATTTGAATGAATTTTTGGTTCAGTGAGCAAGCGCGGACCCAACGCCCGGATAGCTTTCTCATGTCCAATTCTTCAGCTAATGACAAACGCGTTCTTTCGATATGCCCACAGTCTCTGTGTCAGTATCATTTGGTAAACTTTTTCGATGTTATCGATGGAGGTCGCAGTTATTGGCCGTCTCGAACGCTCATCATCAGCCAAGTTGATACGACCACGTTTAAATTCAGCTGCAGATCTTTTCACGATGGCAAATGATGGAACAGGGTCTCAGTAAACGGCAACTAACTCGACTTTAATTTGGGTAGGAGTGTTGCCTTTCAAATGCAAGTATTTAATTATGGCATGGTATTCTATTTTTCTATTTTTACAAAAAATATCGACTGATACAAACCATATATATCCAAAATGGCTGGAATTTTTATAAGTATCTTTCAAAGCATATACGAATGTAGTACCAGCGGGGTTTTGACAAGGAGGGCCATCTTCATGTTGAGGCTGAAAACTTTACAGACTGCACACGTAATGCGTATATGTAAATAATGACGACTTTATCGACCGAATTAGTTGGGAGTTAGACGCCTGTGATTAAGCGCATGTAGTGAGTGATTTCCGCTTTTGTAACGACAGAACGAATACATGAGCTAGAGCATTTGTCCGTATAAATTATTTGGATGATTCAGAAGGCCTTTGGGAACAGTCTAATGAGTACAATACAAATAAAAGCGTTCTAGAAGACCACCAATGAGCAGAACATCAAAAAATGTTTATTGTATAAAGGTTACAACAAACAAGAATAAGCGATTAACAATATAATAATTAGAAGATGAGTTGGAGTTGCTAAAAATTAAAGCGTGTGAAATTTTAACGACAGATTTTAGCTCTTGTTTATTGTTTGTACCTAATGTTAAAAGTTTATTTTTATTTTGTGCTTATAAATGATTATGATTTTATTTTTAGCGTCAATAATATTATATTTGCTTTTGTATTCTAACCTCTTCCCGTTTGAGTTTTCATTTAAAGTAAAATTAGATCATTTTTTTAAATTTACATTTAAACTACGTATATATATATATATATATATATATATATATATATATATATATATATATATATATATATATATATAATATATATATATAACCTTGTTTGCGTATGTATTTTCTATTGCGATTTTACTTAAAATCTCCACTTCTGCAAGAGAAAATATAAGTTGGTGCATAAATTAAAGATAGGAGATCAACATTCACTGGCAGTAAAGGGAGTAGATTTTTTAGTGTCCTCTGGGAAAACAATGTTCAGTAAGAAGACCTGCAATATTTCGTAGCTGATTCCTGCTTTGTGGTAACAGTTCTTCAGTTCGTTTACGAGATAGTCCTTTTATAAATATCTTTCCATATCTTTGCCTCGGTAAATTTTTCAGTATTTTTTATTTTATTTTTGGCCTATTGTTTCACCCACCTTCGTATTGTACCTCTAGGTACTCTCAGAGCCGGTTCGGGGTTTATATATGGAGCTGATAATTGTTTTTGTACTAATTCATCATCTTTCTGGTTGTCTGCATTTCCACAGTGCCTTGGTACCCACAATAAAGTTAACTTGTTGTATTCACAAACGCTGCACGTTTGCGATCACCTGTAGATCATGGTAAGATCATTGTTCAAAAAAATAGTTTTGGAAAGATTTTATGTAAAAATACACTCTAATACAACTAAAAATGTTATTAAATTTGTTTAATTAAAACGCTACAGATAAAAATGTAGCTATTAAAATATACTATTAAACGTGTTTTTTTTTTAAAGGAACTGGAGTTAAAAATTAAAATGATAGTAGGCGAGTCAGAAATTATGCATAAAGTTTAGGAAAAATACTACAAATCAGTACAAAATTCATTGCTATAAAATAATTTGCGAGTTTTTAAAAATCATTTTTGTATACCAAACTTCAAAAGTTTATAATGAATTATATTTTCTGAATGCAAGGAAAGACTTCCGTAAAAGTTTCTTTTTTATAAAACGGCTTTAGAAAAGGGTGGAGCTGTACGGCATAGGTACCAATCTGTCTTTGCTGGATAAACATGTTTCTTTTTAATTAGTACTAGAATGCTAATCCGTTATTTAACATCTTTCTCGGAAAATATTTTAATTAGGAATGGGTAACTGCGTTTCAGCCGCAATTAGTAATGCTACTTACATTTACGTGTTTTTTGGCTTGGTGTAATACTTGTTTTAAAATAAATTCCAAATTAGCTTAATTCGTGTGTCCGATCTGTTGTACCGATATGCAGATCTTTTAAAATTTGTTTCTAAAAACTAACTATAAACTAAAAGTGCTCTCTTACTCATCTCCATTAAGGGGGTCTTATAGTTACTATGTACTTCTATGATAGGCGCTACTAGGTGTTTTCTCTTTTCTTTATCGTTTTTAATTGTTATCTAGTTAATGTTAAAATGTTAATAATCTTACATATTTATAATATATTTTGATAACAACTTATTTTTACTTACAATGTTTTTTACAATTTTTAATTGTTGTAACGCTAACACGATTAAATATTAACTACCGAAGCTTTTAGGCTTTTACACATATAAAAATAAAAGCCTGTTGCGTACGGTCTATCCGTCCGCCCGTCTGTCTGTCGCTTTTTTCAGTTCCGAAACCGAAAGTGACAATTTTTTTTGTTTCATATAGTAAAGAGGTCCGAAAGAACTAGATTGTAAAAAATCACATTTCTAAGACTAGTCGTTCAGCTAGTTTTCACGAGTTAAAAGTAAAAAAATTTGCAGCTGACGGTATCGCGGCTCAGCGTTTGCTTACCGTCCACTAATTTCGATCGTGTCCTCGATAAAGTTTTTTGGGCGTCACGAATTCCGTCTTACTCTTTTCATTGCTGTAATGGGTGCTGACGTCATTTTGACATATCAAAATATATAGCAATCATTCTTTTTTTTTCCGCGTGGCCCCGAAAATGCTTGAAGGACCATCGCACCAGGCGATAGCCGCAACGCAGCGTCCGGCTGGCGGAATACGCGGCAAAAAAACTAACACTTCAATAATGAGTTTAACTTGGTAAAGGTTAAGGCAACGTTTAGCGATATACTATTTCAACACTTATGGCTATGTGGTCAGTAACTAAATTTAAAATGACTTATGTGCTGTCAAGCTAATCTTTAAGACGTGAGTTAAAAATTTATATGTATAAAAGCCCGGAATATTTGTGGAACATGGTTCCACGTTTCTATCTTGTTTGATTTTGTGCTGAGTTTTTAGTCGCACTAGCCATTTGAAACTAATGGTCTATTTTATTCGCTCAAATAGTAAATGCCATACTAATTGTCAAAATTATTTAAAAAATAGTAAGTAAAGAAGTTTTTGTTTGTATAGATTTTTGTATTCGCATCTTATATTTTTTTAGTTATCTAGAATAATTTTAATTTAGTGGACTAAAAAAATTAAGATTTATTTAAATTATTAATTTCATGTTGCAGATTTCTGGAACGGTAGTAACTTATGTTTTGGTAGCTTTGCAGTTTCACGCATCATGGGTGAAGGAATAGTTGTATGCCTGAAATAATAAAATAATAACTACTGTACGTTCTCTTGTACATAATGTAGTCCATACCTACCTATTTATAATATTTTAAGAAATAATTATAATCTTTACTAAATAAAAACATTTGTAATGAAAAAAGTAGATTTAGATTGTTTGTGTTTAAACTAATATTAATTTAAAATATACAAACCAATTTGATGTACGTACTGGTAAAATAAATTAAAATTAAGACAAACACTTTTATTACAAAAAAATATATAAATTTCTACATAAGGTTCATTCAAAATATGTACTTTAGTACATACTAGCCACTGCGAACCCGCTTCGTTAGGTTATACATTTTATTAAATTTCTTCTCTTTGATATAATGTCTGTAATTTTCATTGAGATACAAAAATAGAATGGTCATAGAGTCAGTTTCTATAGCAATTAGAACACGAATTTTGTAATTGTTCAATTCCCGCAGTTTCAAGGGTTTGACTTTGCGATTTCTTAATGGTTATGGCAAAGGCTAGTCTAACCGGAAATTGAAGCCTTCTAAATGGAATTTTGCTATCAGTGGAAATCAATGGTCTCTTTGGAATAAAGACTAATTCCACCTTTGAATTTTCCATTGTGGTATTAGTTTTTATAGCTTTCTGGGCACCAAGTTAATAAATTTTTCATCATAGTTGAGTGCACAAAAGAAACTTTCTCTTTTGGCCCTGTGTATGCCCCAATTTCATCCCGTAGGGCACGGATGAGGGTTAGTTCCGTTTTTACTGGTGGTCGCTTCTAGATACTTAATGTACTTCAATGCAGAGCTCTTTGATAAACAATGTTTTTTGTTTTTCTATAGGGTGCCAAAACGAATAGATTTTCCGGACACACAACTATTGAAAGCGCTACGTATAGTTGTCCGTGACTGAAGCAAGGTAAAATTAAACCGATTCCACCAACTTTAAGAATTTGGCCTTGTAATTTGTTGATGGTCATGGCGAAGTTTCCAACAATGAATTACATATTTTAATTGCAATTCAATAGGCACTTTGATGATCAGTTATCTTAACACACAGATAATGGATCATCAATGTAAAATGATATAAACCTTGAATAGGTCAAACCCAGTAATCATACCAAAAATCATTTGAATCTGTTCAGCAGTTTTGCAGTCAATCGATTTCAAATAAAACGTTACATTGATATATATATATATTTGGGCCCGAATTTTTCCATTTTTTTAGTGCGGGCGTAGTAAATATGTTTATCTCTTTAGCAGAAGCAAATGTGTACATTTTAAGAAAATTTGGTAATAAGGTAATAAGGTAGTAAATAGTTGGAGCAAGATCTTCTAAGTTTGGATGCCGAGAAGAAATAATTATAACATGTTTTTAGGTAATTGTTTACTTTAAGAAGCTGTGTGTGAGGATCAATAAATGACAATATTTATTAAGAATGTAATACTGACAATATCCCAGCATATCGGTCCCTCAAACTAAATGATTATCTAAATTACTGAAAATGAGGTAGAATGAATAATAGAAAGAATGTATAAACATAAATTAGCAATAGTAGAACTAACTAAAACAAGAAAGGAGAGGGTTAAGTATTATGAAGAAAAAGAGCTACAAAAGGAATAGAAGTGGTTGTAAATATAGTTATTAACAAAAGTAGTAGATTTTGAAACAATAACTTCAAAACTATCAGTATGAAATTGAAAGAAATGATAACCATTATCCAAATATACCGATTAATAAATTAAATTGGCAAAGATATAATAGGTAAGAAAAGAGATGAATAGGAAAACTGATAATAATAGGAGATAAAAGAATAGGGTACAATTAGTTTTAGACAGAGATGTAAACAAGGATATTCTAAACTATAAACATTCATAATCGTTAGAAGAACAAGCGAAAATTTTCTTTACAGGTAAAGCAGAGCGGACCCTATGCATAAAACTAAACTATAGAGTTTAACGGAATGTTATTGAAACGAATGACAGTGAATTATATTCAAATGAAAGTGAATAGCGGCAAAACTTTAGTGGCGAAAACTGAAAAATTTGCGGCCACTTCCGGTCAAACTGGTCTCGAGATTTTCCGATTAGGCTGATTTTTTGGCGTCTGGACTTGACTTATGATCCTTAGTTGAATACTGAAAACGTTACGTCTCTATCTATCACAGATCAAAAATTATAAGGCGTGACAAACTAGATATGACAAGCGACAGACATGACAGCCGACGGACATGACAAAAGTAAACCTGGTCCCCAGCTTAGAAGCTGGGTCCCACTAAAAATTGAAATTGCCGATAGCTGCTTTCAAAATAAGATTTATTTGAATTTCATAGAAGCCAAGAAAGTAACTGAAGTTTTATTCACGCTACATACTGCAGTTAATAAATATATTAGCGTTATCGTTTGAATGTGGCGGTATGTTTTACGTAAATAAATTGTTTTTTAACGAACTTCTCTTGTCAACAATAATAAGTTCATTAGGCTGCAGTGCTACTAGAGACATAGTAATCATATAAATGATGTTCATGTAGCTTCCGTATCGCATCAGCTAAGACAACAGGTAATGTTCACATAAAAAAGTAATGATTAGTAGTACATCCAAGTCAATTATGGCATAGATCTAAATAACAATAATGGATTGCAGGAATGGCAACTATGCAACAAAGTATCCTATGCAAAATATAATTATCTAAATATTGATTGATTAATAATAATGATAAACTAAATAGGCTGAAGACTAGAACTGAGCAATACAGACAGAGACAAATTATCATCAAACATAAATTAGAGAGCGAGAGAAAAAAATCTGTCGTTTCTTCCCATATTTCATTGTTAAGTGAATTTAATTCAGTTACATTGAATTACCCTATCGACATTGTAAAATACCGCTTCCAGTTTATTTTTAGTTATTATATAAATATTATAATTTTTTTATCAACCTTTTCAAGTGCATTAAATAATAAAAATTTATTTAAACATTTAGAGAAAAAATCCTAAAAAACTACGTGAAAATAAATAAATAATTCAATCATCTGCAGTAACTTCGAAAAAAAATTTTTTTTATCGTCGAGAGGAAGCATTCTGCAGCGAAACTCTATTTTTGCTATCAGGATCATAGGAGTGCGAAGAGATCGTTTACTTAGCAGAGACGCGGGATTTTAAGCCGGTAACAAACCTGTAAAATTATCAATTTAATTCATCGCCTAACAAATAGCAAAGTCTTATTTAATTTTTATATTAATAATATTATTATTGGTTATTTTATATTAGAAAAATAATTATAATTAAAATTATTAAATAATTTTACACTCTTTGTGTATAAATTTTATTTCTTTATATGATAAATAAAATTATTTTGTTTAACGTACGTTTATATTTAATTATTTGTTAGATTTTATTGTAAGCAATTATTAATTATTAATAAATATAATATTCATTTTAATTAAAAATGTTTAAATAATTATTAAGTGTATTCTATTAATTTTAATTAAACTGATACATATTTTAAATAAAAATACAAGCAGCGCCCCTTATTATCGAGTAGTTTCCATATATGTGATCGAAAAAATCGTAAACTTCTCTAAATTCTATAATTTGATTTTTTTCCAATAATAATAAGCATGTAGATGAGTTACACTGTAAAGCGATACGAGTATATCATGTAGGTTCGTAATATTTTATTCGGACTATTTGTTAGGCTATAAAAAATTAAAAATTAAATTTTTAATTTGACATCTATTTTAAAAAATTCAAAAGACCATTCTAGCTGGATCATTTGAACAGACATTTTGAAAACTGATATTTTTCTAAAAAAATGTTGTGTCGTTTTATTTTTAAATTTAAAACACTTTTTCGTTAGTTGAAACATGTTTTCCCGCCTTTATAGGCGGTTATTAGCGCTTATAGAAGGTCTCGCCCCCTTCTTGTTGCACTCCGGTCAGTGTTAATCAAGCGCGCAATCCAAGGGAAAATAGGGAAGTTCGAGTACAAAAGAGCTAGCCCTGGTTTGGCTAGCTTGTATCCCATCACCTCAGTCTTTGAGCATTGTACGCAGTCAATTGATATGTGGATTCGAGAGTCATAGGTGTAAGACAGAATATATGGAGTCATAAAAATGGCAGTGTTCTGTTTGCTTAGCCACAAAAAGAGGTTGCAACTTGAAGAGATCTGTCAGAAAGTTTTGTAATATAGTTCTTTCGAGTGCAAAGGGGGAGCTTATAGAAAGAATAGTAAAAAAAAGCAACAACCAGATCAAATTTTTCTGAGAAATTTATTGAGCAATTCGGCAAAACTATTTGAATATATTTTCTACGAAAACCGCGTTAAATGTAGAATACCTAACGATGATTCTATTAATAAATATGAAATTGATGCAGAGTTAGATCAGGCATTAGACTTGCACAAACGTACACATTGGCAAACAGACGCTAATAAATTTTACAATATTTTGGATTTTAATATTAGCAATGGCATTTCAAAAAGATATATTGAGGTAACATCAAGCTGTGGTTTCTCATCAGAATATTCCTCTGTTATTGCTACTGCCGCCAACGTAATTATCACTAAAACACCTAAACCCAGACTAACTAATAGTAAACCAACTGGAATTTAGTTTGACAAGTTATTAACGAGAATTTAGTAATTAACCGAAATATAAGAACACCGAAAGAACTAGAAAAAATTAAAAACCATCTCATCTATACAAATCAAAATGCCCCTTAAAAATCTATATCTGAACTTGACTAACACCCCCAAGCACAATGGCAGAGAACCTATAATCAAAACATCAGAATGAAATACAACCGCCTAATTAATACATTAAGGGTACAGTTAAAGGAAGCAAAAAATTGATCATTTGAAACATATTTTGAAAATATGAATTAAAAAGATTATACTATCTGGAAACTTATCAATTATATAAATAAGGCTAGAGCATCACTTCCACTCCTATGAAACAAACAACGTGTATGGACAAAAACCGAGTTATTTTCACGAAATGTGGTTTATAAATCATACTCAGATTAATAAGATGATAATGTGGAAGCTTCATTACAATTATTGTCACCTATCACCGCTTTTTATTACCGAAAAAAGTAATGCTCAAGCAGCTTCTAAAACAAGCGAAAATTTGCTTTACATGTAAAGCAGAGCGACCCTACTATGCATGAAACTAAACTATAGGGTTTAACGAAATTTTATTGAAACAAATGACAGTGGATTATATTCAAATGAAAGTGAATAGCGGCAAAAATTTAGTGGCTACTTCCGGTCAAACCGGTCTCCAGATTTTCCGATCAGGCTGATTTTTGGCGTCTGAACTTGACTTACGGTCCTTAGTTGAATACTAAAAACGTTATATCTTTATCCATCACAAATTAAAAGTTATAAGGCGTGATAGATGTCAGAAATGACAGAAATAGAAGTTGGTCTCCAGCTTGAAAGCTGCCTCGTTCAAAAGTTATAAGGCACAACAGACGATAGACATGAGAAACGTAGAGCTGGTCTCCAGCTTGGAAGTTGGGTCCACTGATGAAAGCTACAATAATATAAAGATACAAAGTTTAAACTTAAATTACTCTTCATCAATATATCTGTTTGTTTACGTTATAAATTTTGTGCAAATTTATTTTTAAATATAAAACATCAGCTAGGCAAATTTGTTTTAAATTAAAAAAATAAATGTACAAATTTTAATTGGCTAGTAATAGAGATGTTTCGATGAAATAATAGGGATTAAGTGTTACTACACTGCAGCTTTAAAAATTATATTTTATTATAGTTTTTACCTCTCCTAGTAAAGCTTTTCGAAAATTAAATTGTACATTTAAAATATGGTGTTATTGGCTTTAAAATCATCTTCAAAACATTATTGCAGTGATATAATTGGATACCTAAAGAAACTTTACAGCAAGTGTGTTAAAATTTAAGAAAATTGTGTGCGTGCGTGTGTATATTGACACGATATCTTCGGAACTACTTGACCTATTCACTTTATATTTGGTCAGTAGATGCCTTAGATTGTTATACTTCTTGGTATTTCAGACTTGCAGTTCTTATTTTATCAGAGATACGGAAGTCAGAAAATCACATGTATGACTTGCTTTGTTTTCGAAAGTTGCCTTTCCGGATTTTACATTTGCTTTGTTTAATATAATAAAATGTTCCTTAATTATTAGGCTGTTATAGAAATTTTGGGTTTAATATACCGATCGCAAAATTTGGGAGTTTGGAAGCTAATATTATGGTAAATCAGGAATAGTCATTTTAAGTTTTACTAGCCTTTAATTTTCAAAAAACAGCCTATATAACATTTGTATTGCACATTATCTTAACAGTAGCTGAGATTGATTTGTTTTCAAATAGTCATATTTTAGTATTTCTCCGTTTTATTTTTAGACACTATTGGCTTTCTTGACTTTGTTTTTTTAGAGTATTTAATTTGTCTAATTTTAAACTCCCCATTCCAATTGTTTCTTTCGTTTCCTTCGGTTACATTCAGACATTTATGCCAAACATGTATTATTGGATTGTAATTTTGACTATTGTTAATAATGTAAATAATGGTCATGAGTTTAGTATTTCGATAAATAATCGTACTCCTGTTTATAAATTTTTAGAGATCCAAAATTTATAGGTGTGTTTTTACAATATGTTTTTTTAATTAAAAAAATGTTCTATGGATTTAACAATACTTTTACAATTATAAGTAAAATGGCAAATCTAACAGCATTGTCGCTTTTCTTGACAAATATTTTATTTTTGAAGATTTACTTAGGTTTCTCTGAAAATGCTATAGTTATTGAATATAGATCTTTCCGACTTGATTTTCTACTACAACTTTTGCTTGAATGCACGGCTGAGCTTTTTAAGTATTGAATTTATTTTATAATTAATACAAACATTTATACAGGAAATGGAGAGCTTGTTTTGAATGCATCCCACAATCAAGTGGGGTACAATAGAGGCTGAAAATCAAGTAAACATTTTAGAAAGCCTTATCAGTATACGTCGTTGAAAATATATGGAGTTTTAGAGTACATCTGCTTTGTTATGATTTATATTTGTAATAAGATATATGAAGCTATATTTTCGCCGATTAAATAAATGCTAAAATAATTGTGTTTATTAGCCGGTTACATTTCACTTTGTTCAAGCATTCCATTGACATTGTTCTGCGTCCCATTATCCCTAACGACTTCTGATTACATTGAATCTTTTATATTGTTTGAAGACTGTACATTGTTTTTTACTTTCCTTATCCTATAATAAGGAAAGTAATGTAATCGGCGGAAATTTGACCTACCCAGTTTTTCATATTTCTGGACGAATTATAGCCCCAGGACACCAAAAAAGTTGGTTTTGGCCATTGGTTCGAGTGCGTGGGTGTGCGCGCGTGCGTGCGTGCGTGCGTGTGTGTGTGTGTGTGTGTGTCTGTCTGTCGGTCTGTCAGTAAACAGGATATCTAGAGAACCGTAAGAGCTAGAGACTTGAAATTTGGTATGCAAGTTATTTGTAGGTAGGGGACTCAGTGCGAAGATTTGGTAAAAATCGGTCGCAAATCTAAATGGTTGAAGATACAAAAGATTCATGAAAATAAAAATGATTTGTTATCATGAGATAAACATGAATTTAAAATAAAAGTTGGTAAAATAAGAACTCGAAAAAAATTGAAGCTCAGGATTTTTAATATACCGGGTGTTTATAAAATGTTTCGGGAAATTTATATTAACGGATAGATCAGACCTAGACGAACAAAAAATTACAATGAAATTTTTTGATCCGAGGTCAAATAAATAAGTTATAGCCGATTAAAAATTAATTAAACGGACCAATCACAGCGCGCTCGGAGAGCTTCATGGCCGACTGCGGGAAGACGGGGTGGGAGCGCTTGGCCGCTAGGAGGGAGCACGTAGGCGATAATAGGGAAGTCCGTGCAGCCGAGTTCGCACGGTTAGCTTCAGTGACGTAGCAAAATTTTAAGTACCAGTCAATTATTATCTTGTACTGTTTATTTTAATCAGCTTTCCAGTGTTGAACTCGCGCTTCGTCCTTTTTTAAAATAACAAGTTCCGGGACGAGAGCAGCGCAGGGCCGAGACCATGGACCCGGTATAATGTATAAAAATAGGATAAGGAAGGTCGTGTGATGTTCACACCGGATTTTTTGGCCTTAATAGTAGCAGGCTGATAAATTAATACTTTTAGGAGAAAATAGATTTTTTTTATTTTAACCCTTTTGTGATCAGTAGATTAACTTATTTATATCATGTTTGTTTTTAAATAATGCGATTCTGTTTTATGTAATTTAAAATAAATATTAAAAGTAAAGTAGTTGATACTTGGGTTAACGCAAAATGGTTTAGTCTATATAATATATGCTACTAACACTATTATAGAAGAACATCTATTCATTTCTATTGGCAGAAAAGCAGTTTTATTTCAAAACAGTTTTCTTTGGACAAATTTAGGCTGTTGTATCTGGTGGTCATACGAAAGCTTAATGTTCAAATTACAAGTAGTAAATTAAGCAGTTTGGCTTAAAAAGTAAATTAGGAATTACGGTGTCGGCTATTTTAAAATACTTCAATTCTTTCTTTTATTAGGAGTATAATTAGGAGTATAATTAGGAGTATAAGTATACAAATGAGTTACACCCCCTTTTCAACAAACTTTTCTTTCGAACCGCACCCTTATGGATCGATAGTTCGGCCATATTGAAGAAAATAAACATAGTGTATGACATAGCCATCTCGACGTCTTCTTGGTGAAAAGAATGGTCAAAGTTTAAAAATTTGTTTTCAGATCTCGGAAACGGCAAGAGATAGCGGGACGCGGTTTTTGCCGTTCTTTAGTTCGATTCAATTGTACTAAAACGACGTTATTGGTACGAGCGCACAATAATACTGGATGTGTCAAAAACGCATTCCAAAAACACCCTGAAATTGTTTAAGTTACATTTTAGTAGAGAGTGAATATTTAGTTCTACAGCACTTTTTTTTGTATTTGTTGCAACTAGAAATTAGACATCGAACCATTTTACTTTTAGAGTAGCGAAAATGTAATTGTAGATTAACTTCTTTAGAATTTTATCAGAATATGTTATGGAGATCGATCTCATAATTTGATTTAAATGGTCAGATGTGACTATGCATAAAACAAATATACGATTCCTAATTTAATTGATTTAAATTGCCTAACGTG
Organism: Sinelater perroti; assembly: GCA_036346155.1. Taxonomy (NCBI): domain Eukaryota; kingdom Metazoa; phylum Arthropoda; class Insecta; order Coleoptera; family Elateridae; genus Sinelater; species Sinelater perroti. Next base: position 1,779,230 of record JARFIY010000378.1, on the reverse strand, counting down.
TACTAAATAGAGACTTATATAATATTACAAAAATGATTTCTGGGTATTAATAAATTTGTAGCGGATAAGTTTTGACGAATTCTTCTACATGACGTTACAAGTCTAAATTTAAGTGTTTGTGTAAAATTGTTTTTGTTATTCAGTCGATTAATCTGTCTTACTTAGACAGCGGTACACGGTAATCAACGATTTAAGGTAAATGAGTTAAAGTTTATATATTTTAGTTTTCAATCTTTTTCATATGCAGGAACAGACATAATTGGAGGCAAGAGCTTTTGATGAGTTCTATTAATGAAATTATATATTCATAGTGTAATAAATTTTTTTATACTCTATCAAAATATCGCCAAAAGTAAGGTATTAAATTCGAAAGGGTGGTATCCGAGCTACAATAGATATCTAGAATAAAATTTGTTTTTGGAACATTTTGGCTAGATAATTTAGTTTTAAATTTAGTTTATCCACAAAACGTCGTATTATGGAGCTGGTGCAACAGGAATCTTTTTTTAAGAATTCACATACTGAGAGTTCTTCTCAATACTTTAATACATGCTACTTGAGATCCTAGCTCCTATATAGTGGTAACATACTTATTTGCGTATTCGTTCATTACTCAGTCATGACATTTTTATTGAATCAAGACAGACGCAAAGTGTGATTTTCTAGCGAGTTGCAGTTGGGTAGCCCTGTTTTATATAAATAGCTAAAGAATATTTTAGGTATTCTTTATATTAAAACTAGATATTGCTAGGTTTGCGTAAACTTTAAATTTAAGGTAATCCCACAATATTAAATCACAAATCTTGCAGGCCAGTTGAGGTTGGCATGTTGTGAAATTACGCGACTAGAAAATTGTTGATGCGATAAATTGACTGTTGGTTGAGTTATATGATATATGGCGCCATCCTACTGGAACTAAATTTGTTCCAGATCCGTCTTGGTCAATTTTTTTGCCAATAAAACCTGAATTATAGTATAATGGTAACGATCGCCATTCATATCTCATTTCCAGCATTAACTTTAATTATGAGCTTATCCGGTCATCTGCCCAAAATGCACAACAAATAATGACCAGCAAGCTTAAGCTCTTGCGTTAGTTGGATTTTGTATGCATGAAGGTGTAGTTCTTTAGCGAGTATTTGCTGAAGCGAGTTTCTCGAAATGTCCAATTATTGCGTATAATGTCAAGTCGATATTTTCTTATTTGCAGTTACATTTCGACTAACTGCACCAATATTTTTACGGAACTTTATCACGCACTGATACTCACGAGGTTTTGAATTCGTTACCGAACCAGTTTTTTCAAATTTTGTAGTCAATATTAGTAGAGTTGATTCATTTGTACATTATTTGGGCTAAAAATTACACATTTTTACTAAATTTTTAATATGTTCTAACAATAATAACTCGCTACCTTTTCGTATAATGTAATTACAGTACCGGTAAAAAATAGATCAACCTTTAATATTTTTGCCATAACTTTTTTGTTTATTTGTATTTTCCGCTAAAATTTTCAGATAATCTTTTTTGAGGTATATCATAATGCTTTTCAACCGATTAAAAAATAATAAATAAATCAACTAAAAAAAAATTATTAGCACACCAAAAAAAAAAATTATCAAAATACAGCAACGAAACAAACACCAATTAAAAACACCAATATAACTTTAATTCATCGGGAATCAATAACAGTCTAATACTTAGTAACATAGCTCTTGCTAACCAAACAACACTCCAGCTCTATCTAGAGGCCCACGATGATATTCAGGTCGGGAGATTAGCTGGGCCAGTCGAGGAGCATCACACGACTTAGAGCAAACGACTCCTGGACGTGCTTCAAACGATATTTGGGATAATTGTCTTATTAGAAAATAAAAGCCTCTACTTATGTCCTGCGTAACATATGGATGCATAGTATTCTCGAGGATGTCCTCATACAGATAACGATCCATAAAGCCCAGACCATGACTCTTTCACCTAGGTGCTTCATTGTGGGAATCTGGTACTTGGGATTGAAACGAGTGCCTTGGGGATGACGAATCCACTGAATTCAGTCCGTACCGAACAACATAAACTTGCTTTAGTCACTCCAGAGCACATTTTTCTATTCTTTCTTTGTTCAGTTTAGTGTGTGCTTGCACCCACTTCACGCACGACTTCCTGTTTTTTTCCGAAATCATCGGCTTCTTGACCGGATGATGATTATATAAGATGTACTAATAATTTAAATTTTAACTGAAGGTATTAAAAAAATTTTGGCCTTTTTTTAAATAACTGCATGTTAAATTTTGATTAATTAAATTTGCTCTTTGCAGCATTTACATATCTGTTGTTGGTTTAATAAAATTATGTAAAAAGAGAAATTTTGTCGCGTATTTTTCTAAAGAAAAGATTGTATAATCTCGTTTAGTAAATTGAAGCTTGAGCCACCTTATATTATTATCTGTGGTTTATGGGATTGTGCTTGTCGCGTCAAAGCTTACTTTGTAACTGTAGATATTTTGGGATAATTCATTATATATTCGACTTTTATATTATAAATATTTTTTAAAATTTTTATAATAATTTATTCTTTGTGAAATCCTTTTAGACGTAATGAATTAATTATCTATGGTAAATGGTTAATTGTTTTTAGGCATTACAAAATTATATATAAAATGCTTTATTAGCCATAAGCTTTTAAGCAAAGTAAATGTAATCTACAAAACAAACAGGAATAGTGACATTATAGAAAAACACTAAGCGTAGAATTTTCTTTTTGTTGGAGAGCATTTACTTGCACTGCAGCCTCAAAAGCTTGTGCCTACTAACATGCAACTTATATGTATACTACACAGTTAAATGCATCCAAGAGTTCCTAAGAAGACTCCAACTCTCCCATGCGCTGGGGTTTCTGGATAGAGGAGCATCAACTCTTGACTAGTCACATAGAGTGGTGGCCCTAAATGTACATTACGGTGCTGATTTATAGTACTTAGTATTCCCATAAATATTGTTATAAACTCAAACCTACCCTTACTTTAAACAGAATTAATATATCTGTTACTAACATAGGTTACTAATGTCAAGTCTTGAAGTTGTAAATTACATTATATTTCTTGACAAGTTTGGTATTTACCAATGGAGTGGGCTGGCAAAGAAAATAGTATTGCTGTAATAGCATTATATAAGTGTGGAACTAAAAAATGTAATCTTTAAGACCTTGCAAACTCTCGAAATTAGCCATATGTTTGTATATCGGCCTATATTTATTTTTATATTATTATAATTCTTTAATGAGATTGGAGGTATGAAGGATCGTCCACGATCTGAAAGACCACATTCAATTCGAAAATTTTCAGGCAGTCAAAGCCTTAAGTATCCGAATAAAAAAAAACTTTGTAAGCAGAAGATTATATCTTGGGAGATACTGCTTACAAAAGACACATGGAATATTTTGTGATAGATGATTTAAAGAAAGGTAGTAAAGAAAAAGCGAAGAGATTGTTGACTGAGTACTCGCATAATGGCCACAAAAAATTTTTGTTTATGGATAAAAAATTTTTTCAGTAGAGGATTTTTTCTACGAACAAAATAATAAGGTATACGGTAGGTCATCCAAAGAAACATCTTAGAAAATGGAACGGGTTCAGAGAGGCCATCATCCATTAGCTGTAATGGTTTGGTGGGATGTGTGTTATGGTAGAGTAACCGATATTTATTTTTGTGAAAATGGAATCAAAACTTCGACCGCTATGTATGAACAAAATATTTTAAAAGGTGTAGGATTTTTCAAGGTGAGCCTTAACTCCTTCAGCAAAATTCCGCACTCGCGCAGTAAGCACGGTCAACTCAATTTTGGCTAAGCAGCTCATTTTCTAACAGTGAAGGATTGGCATTTTGGTAGCTTAGATCTCAATCTATTAGATTACACATTATGGGTAGTTTTAGAGGGCATAGTTGGCTTAAAAAGACACCCGAATGTTGATTCTTTGACGCGAGTCCTTACGGTAGGAGTCAATACTTTCTTAGTGTATGTAATGTGTGTTGCAATAGACAATTATCCCGAGTATCTTAAAGTTTATATAAAAGATAATAGCAGCTGTTTTGAATCAGTTAGGTGTAATTATAACTACCAATAACTATTTCACAGTTAATTGTTTTATTTTGTCAATCTAATTAGTGTGTATCTATGTATAACAGGCAGGAAGTTATATATGTGGGTTTATTTTTACTATTTTGATAAATATGAAAGATGCTACAGTATCATAAACAGGGCTCTATTTGGATATAACATAATAACCATTCATAATTGTTTTTTTTAATGTAATTTAATAATTGTTAATGAGAGACATGCTTAACAAAGACTGTCAACGAAATTACACATCATCATATTTCCTAAAAACGCTGATAATAAAAAGTCTTGATTGTTGTTTGACTATAATAATTTGTTATTTTCATTAGACTTATCGTTTGTTAATTTCAGAAAGATAGAGTTATTACATATTTCAATATAACAATGGTAAATAAATTTTTTGCAAAAGTTACAATATATTATAATTACACTTTGAAGGTGCCGTGTCAGCTTACCCTAGAGCATGAGCAAAGTGTATAGACATCAGTTAATAGTTTGTAAATGTTTTAGAGGTATACTACGAATTTTTTAATACGTTTTGTAAACATAGATAAATGTTGGATTTACTACTATAAAGTAAAAATAAAAGAATAGTACATTGCATCTAATTGACTATTTTAAATATTACAGAATATTTCTAGTAAGATTCAAGACAAAAATCAACCTTAACTTCTCAACAAAAAAATGTTCTTATATTGTGAGAGTAATGCATCCAAGCCGTGTTATTGAGTAAAAATCGACTGAGCTAAGATTTCCAAATCTTCCGCTACACCAAACAAATTGTATCACCATCACTTAAAACTGTTTCCATAAATATTAAACAAGCCTTGTATTAACAAATATAGAAACATAAATAGTTAACAACTGCTTAAATATTTTAGAAATTAGATTGCACGATATGACAAGTACTTGAAATTAATTAAGGAATGGAGTCGAGCGCAAGCGGTCGTGTAGTGAGGTTGCATTATCACAGCGAACTGCCAGCCTTACTCTTATTGTCAATTATTGAAATATACACCTATTTTTACATCAAGTAAGTGAATTTATTTCTTTATAAAAATTTACAATTAATAACCAGAATGCTCACCCCACCGGAGTTGAGCGTACAAACAACTAATTCTGCTAACAACATAAAACTCAAAATTTATCAGCTACCTTATCGGTAAATAAAGTTCTAAAACGTTATTTATGGAATTCAGACGTATTAATTAAGAAGATTCCATACTACCCTCTCTCGATATAAAATACAGTTGATAAAGATATTCCATTCGGAAGCAAGAACCGTGACAATAATCAGACAACACACGATACCACAAATATTTATACATAACGGAAATAATAGCAAACATCAAACAGATCACAGGAGTATTTCCAACATCTTATAGCAACCAATACCTAAAAATTAACCTAAAATCTATCGATGATTACCGGAAGTTACCAAAATTCTATATGAATGACCTAGTCCAACGTCATATATTTCAAAATCCTAACGACAAATCGCTGTCGGTAGTCATCAAAAACAAACTCATTTTATTTTCAGAGATCGAAGTTAAAAATGAACTGTTATCTAAAACTAGCCGATAAAAAGTCTAACTTGGTTAATCAATACAGATTTAACGACCAATCCCAATTGGTACAGTTATTCTAACACTAAATTGTTACCGTTGAAGTAAAAGAAAAGCAGCTAACATATCTTAATGTCACAAGTGCCAGAGATATGGCCAAACAAAAAATGTTTGAACAGCTCAACCACGCTAGGTGATATGCACTAAAGACAACATACCTAGTTAATGTAATAAAACCCCCAATGACTTTTTAAAATATGTAACCTTTGGTGGAGACCACTTAGTTAGCTACAAAGGATGCCCTCATCATTTAAACTTTAAAAACAGCGGATGGAAACAAAAACCCAAGAAACATGAATCGACAAGCGTTCACGATTCCTAATCACTCTCACTTCCTAGTCACACAATCTAAAACAATCCTGTTCTCTTAACGATGGAACCCATACAGCTACTCATTAAATTAACACCTACCTTAATACCCCTTATTAAATCCTTTTGATTTACACATATCCTTCTAAAAAATTTTATTATTATTTTCAATGGATAATTTACCTCAAGCTATTCATAAATTTAGATTCTTAATTTCGAAAGCATAAATCTCAAAGACCAATTCTCATCCCCTTCTTGGCAAACTAGCGCGTAGATATTGCAAGTGTTACTATCAAATCTATCATCAAGACAGACCAGCTGAATTTGCATGGAGAGGGGCCACAATTGCTATCAAACGACGGATAAAATACACTACACCAGTAATTGTTCCCGTCACCAACCTAGAAACAATATCCATCATTATAAACACAGCTAATATAACCGTAATCAGAATCTTAACAATCTATAAATAACTCAATAACAGACTAATAGAAAATGACGTGCTTAACATCATTAACACAGGAAAACTAAGTCTAGTTATAGAAGATTTAAATAGTAAGAATACTTTGTATGGATGCCGCGCAAGCAACTCTAATAGTAAAAAAACGCAACGATTTTACAGCCCAACACCAATTATAGGTATTAACTTCAAACATTATTCGTATAGAAATAATCGTCAAAACAACATACTGGACATTATGTTTACTATTTTTTCTTCAACAAAAAGAAATATCTGAAATAAACTTCGATCACCTATATGTGTTAATAAAATTTTTTCCTGCTCCATTTTTTCAGACTGCCAGAATAATAAAAGGATACATTTAATTTATAAACAATTTCGGGAAAGGCTAGACACACAATAAGATAATCCAATCCAGATCACGACCACTCAAGTTACTGATCAACATATAAAGACCTTTTTAAAGACAGTAGACGATTATATATACCTAGTATCATCATAAATAAAACTTATTCTTGCTTTACACAGTATCGAAATATCTATGGGATTGACATACGGTTGCAAACATACGGTTCGAAATTACATTACGTTTCTTGTCAAGTTAGCGTATTTTTACCAATTGAGTGGGGTGACAAAAAAAATCATATTGCTGTAATAACATGACATAATTATTAACCTGAAAAAAGTGTAACCTTTAAAACCGTCCAACTTCTCGACATTAGCCGTAAAATTGTTTAATGAAAATACGGTCAGTTTTAGACTGTTCAGGCAGTAAAAACTGTAAGTGTCCGAATTAAATGAAATCCTCTTCGTAAGTAGAAGATTATGTATCGGAAGATGCAAACTTCTAAAACTTTGATGTTTCGTATTATTAACAATAAGACTCTAGAACTAGCTGTTTACAAAAGACATGCGAGACATTTGCTAGCAGATACTTTAAAGAAAGGTAGAAGAGAAAACACAAGGAGCTTATTGACTAAGTACGCGCATGATGACGACATCAATAATTTTACAGATGAAAAAAACTTACAGTAGAGGAATCTTTCAACAAATAAAATAACAGGATAAACGCTAGGTCGTCCAAAGAAGCATCTCAACTAGTGACAAGGGTTTAGAGAGGTCATCATCCCACATATGTAATTGTTTGTTAAAGAGTGTGTTATAATGGAGTAATTGACATTTATTTTTTATGAAAAGAGAGTCTAACCTTTGGCCGCTGTGCATCAACAAAATGTTTTGGAAGGCATAATAAAACCTCTAAATCACACGTTTTTTCGAAGTAAGCCTTAGATTTTTCTGCAAGACTTCTCACGCATCCATAAAGCACGTTCAACTCAAACTTGACTGAGCGACAATGTGCCTCATTTCTAACAGTAGAAGATTGGGTCTATAGTAGCCCAGATCGCAATCTATTAGATTACAAATTGTGGTCTGCTGACGACTTTTGTCAATACTTTTCCAATGAATGTAGTGCGTGCTGCAATAGATGAGTGGTCCGGATGTCTTCAAGCTTGTGTAGAACCTAAGGGTGGCTATTTCAATTAAACGCACTGTAATTATACTTACCAATAAATGTTTAATAAATCCTGAAAATATTATGCTTAAACAGTTAGTCGTTTTATTTTGCCGTTCTAATTAGTGTGTAACATTATTTGTGGAAATACTATGCATACAAGCTGTAATCATACGCCATAAGTCTAAAAATCTGGTGTGAACATCACACGACTTTCCTTATCCTATTATTATATATTATACCGGGCCCATGGTCACGGACCTGCGCTGCTCTCGTCCCGGAACTTGTTATTTTAAAAAAGGACGAGGCGCATACCAAATTTCAAGTCTCTAGCTCTTACGGTTCTCTAGATATCCTGTTTACTTACAGACCGACCGATCGACAGACAGACAGACAGACACACACACGAACCAATGGCCCAAACCAACTTTTTGGGGCTTTAATTCGTCCAGAAATGTGAAAAACTGGGTAGGTCAAATTTCCGCCGATTACATTAGTTTCCTTATTATAGGATAAGGAAAGTAAAAAAGAACGAGGCGCGAGTCCATCGTCTCGGCCCTGCGCTGCACTCGTCTAAAAATTTGTTAATTTAAAAAAGGACGAGGCACGAGTCTAACACTCGAAAGCTGATTAAAATAAACAGTACAAGAAAATAATTGATTCGTGCTTAAAATTTTGCTACGTCACTGAAGGTAACTGTGCGAGCTCGGTCGCACGGCCTTCCCCATTATCGCCTGCGTGCTCCCTCCTAGCGACCAAGCGCTCCCCCCCTTCCTCCCGCAGTCGGCCAGTAAGCTCTTCGAGCGCGCTGTGATTGGTCCGTTTAATTATTTTTTAATCGGCTATAACTTATTTATTTGACCTCGGATCAAAACATTTTATTGTAATTTTTTATTCGTCTCGGTCTGATCTATCCGGTAATATAAATTTCCCGAAACATTTTATGAACACCCAGTATATTAAAAATCCTGAGCTTCAATTTTTTTCGAGTTCCTATTTTACCAATTTTTATTTTAAATTCATGTTTATCTCGTGATAACAAATTATTTTTATTCTCATGAATTTTTTGAATCTTCAACCGTTTAGATTCGCGACCGATTTTGCTACCTTGCGACCAAACGACTCGGCCGATTTTTACCAAAAGTTTCGCACTGCGTTCCCTACCTACAAGTAACTTGCATACCAAATTTCAAGTCTCTAGCTCTTATTATAAGATAAGGAAAGTAAAAAAATTGATAAAGAAAATATCCCGCCTCTACATATAATTGACTTAACTACAAAAGCCAAGCAAAATACAATGGCAAAGAACCAGAGACCATAGCCTAAAAAATAAACTGAACAACCTAAGCCACCAAATACGACATAAAATTGATAAATACCGAATTTATAGTTATAAAAAGAATCTAGACAACAATGAATCTACCAGCTCCAATTTTTGAAAGGCCACAAAGACAATAATCCAAAAAACAACACTTAATAATACTTACAGCTCTGATGAAGATAAATGCAGCCTATTTGCTACCCATCTCTAACACGCCAATCGTTATTGATGAAAACCGACCCCACACATATAGTACAATTACGTATGTGAAAATCACCAGTCAAATAGCAGATGATTTTGATCAACTCATAACGAAGTTGATTATATCAAATAATTACCATTAAAGAAAGCGCTAGGTCCGGATCTAATCCCCAACGTTCTCCTCCGAAATTTAAGCTGAAAAGTAATTGTCTTACTTGTCATACTTCTTAATGCATGTTTAACACGTACAACTTTTAACAAAAAAAAAACAACTTCAAATTTTAATTTAATTTCCACATTTGTGCTGTTTGTTGTTAAGGAGTTCCGTCGTGCCTTTGCAGTCCAAGTCTAGTCTAGAATGCCCTTGGCCATAGTTAGGTACCTACCTTGTTTTTGGATTGTTATAAAGCTATCAATATCTCAAACACTATACATTTCCTATTTAATTTTAAAGAATTCCCTGGTGTTATCTAAATCGGTTCATACACAAAAAAGTTATGTCCGAACATCCATTATATACATACACACAGTCGAATTGAGAACCTCCCCCTTTTTTGAAGTCGGTTAAAAATGAGTTACTTTTATAAAAGATGGAAACATACCTACATACTTATGTTTTCTAAACCTACAAACAATTAAACTGGCTGCAACTGTTACAGACCTATAAACCGTTTCCCAAACCTATCCAAGATACTTGAAAAAGTTTTCTTTACACGCCTTAACCAAACACTGAATGAACATTATATGGTATTCTACGGTCCGCTTAGACTGAGTTCCGAATAGGTCACTCTGCAATAAAACAGCTACAAAAAATTGCAGATATTATAGAGATAATTAAGTACTACATAATGGCCAGCCTTCATAGATATTATTCAGGCCTTCGGTAAGGTTTGGCTAGATGGATTAAAATTCAAATAACTTCACTTGCCACTTCCTCAGTACTTGATTGGTATCATCTTTTCTGAAGATCATTAACATTTTCATACACGATATGCCCAAACCCACAGCATAGCAATCTCTCATTATTTATATATATATATATATATATATATATATATATATATATATATATATATATATATATATATATATATATATATATATATATATATATATATATATATATATATATATATATATATATATATGGTAATGGTAAGGCTCTACGCCCGCGTGGAGCACGACCTGCAAACTGAGAGGTTAAGGCTCTCATATGATCTTTTTTCTGCCCGGTCGTTGCGCACCATCTCTGGTGCGGGGCGTTGTGGCAAGCACCGCGCCTAAGACGACCGCCATTATTACCCCTTGTTCGAGTGAACGCAGGTACTCAATTATTTTTAGTGACTGAGTAGGCCACCCGTCAGCATCGCAGCCCGCCCCTCAACAACGGGACCACGCTGGTTTATATATATATATATATATATATATATATATATATATATATATATATATATATATATATATATAATTAGTGGAGTGGTTCGTCACTCCTCTCCACTTATTTGCTGATGATACCGCTATATTAACCCAGGACGATAGTATAACTAATTAATTAATTGTCTCCTAACCGCCATTAATACATTTAGTAAATGGTACAATAAATGGTGTATATTTTTTAACTTTAACAAATGTATAACTAAAGTTTTTACCTTGAAATGCACAAAAGAGGGCTTCAGCATTCACATAAATGGAAAGGTCATCTCCTGGAATCCCAGAGGAAAAGCCACTAATTATCTTGGTATTAGATTAACCTGGAGCACACATGTTAACAATAAGTTCAATCTTGACTACAGTGTACTAAAATTACTTTTTCCTCTTATCAACCGTAATACTTCACTTTGCAACGAATGTACCTACTCTATAAAACACTTCTAAGACCAATTGTTAACCACGCTTGTCCAGTATAGAACACAATCTCAAAAACAAACCCAAAAAGCTTCAAATTTTTCACAATAAAATTTTCAGAATATCCGCAATAAACAGATACACAATAAACTAATTGTAAATATCGACACCATACAACAATTTATCAAGCGACTCACAGAAGTTTTTTGATCACTTAAGTAACCTGAATAACAATGTCACCCTTTAAAAATTAGAGCAAAAGAAAATACATACTCAAAAGATACCTAAAAAGAAAATTATCTTAAGAATAAAGATTGTTGATCTATAATTTAGTTACTTACGATTCTGCATTGCAAGAAATTTACAGTATTTGGATTAATTTTTAATTAAATTTAATTTTTGTTGTCATTTTTAACGTAATTTTATTTCTTATCAGCAGGTTTTTATGAGAATTGAGTTAAATTAAACTTTTTGATTGATGTACTTTAAGTAACCAATCTAGAATTTATTGAACTTACTTTAAGCTTACTAGTAAAGGCATTAACTTTTTTTTTGTCGTTAATTGTATATATTTGATTTTAAATAGTTTAAAAATTTATTTATTAGTCCTTAATTTTAAAATTTATTTAGATACACAGCGTTTTACGGTATTGAAGTTTTAACTAACTCGTTTTTCGTTACAAACGTCGAGAGCTTTAAAGTTATCGATTTTTCAGCTGAAATTACTTTGATGGAACTATTAGGAGCAACTGGTCTCTAAACCATATAAATAAATATCAAGGCGCACGCATCTCCACCGCAGCTTGGCTTATCAGCCAGGACGCTTGTAGTCGGTGTCAGTAACGCTGGTGTTATGGAGTGAGTGCAACGCGTCGACGAATTTCCGATATGACATGTGGAGTGCCATCACCGATAGGATAGCGAGCTTTCTGCGGGGACGCCGCCAAAAACGTAAGTAGAACACCACATGAGGCAAATTAAGAATAACTAGTTCCAAAAGTAAAAGCAAACAGCAATATCTATAATTAATAGCGGGCAAATAACATGCAAACAGTGAAAACTCGTTATGAAGCAATAGGCACGGAGTTTTCCGGCCATCTGTCGTAGATGACATAATCGTTGAATAAACAATGGATGATAATAAAGACTATAGGTATCCTTGATTTAGTGATCATGAAGATTATAAAGATTAGAGATTATGGAGCTCGCGCTAATAAGGCAGGTCGAATAATGCACCGGTAACGCAATCATTATTTTATGGGGAAAGTTTCCTGATTTTTACTTCTGTGTGTTTGTTCTCAAACAAAAGTTAGCTTAACGTATTTTAATTATAAAAGAACAAAGAAAACAAACATAAAATATCGGTTTATCTAATGATATCTTCCTAGTCATAAATTTGAATTAAATATTATAAGTAGATAGATAATTAACAAAACGTTTCTAGTTTAGAATATAAATAACTCTATAACAACGCAAGTTATTTACATAAGAAGTTTAATTTATTAGCTTTTTGTGTAGTTTTACATATAAAATTATAAATGAGTTAGGCAACAGGATATTGTTAATTTAAAACTAAGACTAACATTTTTAATTCAAATAGTTACATTTGCATTCAATACATTTGTTTATGTGAATATAAATTATTGTATTCAAATTATTAAACAGCAGACAAGTAATTATCTATCTCTAATACTTTATTAACCAGAAAGTAATACGAGTTTAGACAAAACTGACATTTCTGTCGAATTGACATTGAATTCTATAAGGTAAAGTCATTTAAAAAGAAAACATTTACTATTTTACATACATCTTTAGTATACTGTTTTTTATACAAACTTATCAGTAGATTGTAATACATTTTGAAAGTGCATTTAATATTCTAAGAACTTGGTTATTAAAATTTGACTGTATTTTTAATAATAAATAAAAATAAAGGATGATATAATGTTACAACTTTAGAAATGTTGATAAAATATTTATCAAATATGAAATAAACGAAAAGTAAGAAACATTATTATATCGTATACATTATTGCAGGCTATAACTTCTCTATAATTAGCGTAGAGTATCTTTTAATAAGTACGATAAGTTACTTTTTTAACTTACTTTAAACCGTTAATATTCATGTCATATAATAAAAACTTTATTTCATATATTAAGTGATCTACTTGGCTATTTATTAAATCAGAATAGATACAATGCAAAAGACGAGAAATGTTAAAACTGAGTAAAAAAACTAATATATATTGGTTTAAAAAGTACGATGGTTATTATATATATATATATATATATATATATATATATATATATATATATATATATATATATATTGATTTAAAAAGTACGATGGTTTTTTGAATAAAATACATACTATTTATTTATTCATCCAAATTTATTTTGTCTCCTTCAAAGTAATCTACTCCCGTAGCGATACACATACACTAACGTTTAATTCAATCTTGGAAACACTTTTTATATTCACTTTTTGAAATTTCCATCACCACCTCCTTAGATTTTTGTTTCATCGATTCAACTGAGTCAAATCTGGTTTCATGAAGTGGTTTTTAGGCTTCTATACATTAAAATGAGAAGCCTTATGTAGAGAGTAATGTCGTCTGTCTGTCCGTCCTTTTATTTTTCAACTTTTGATCAAGGTAGCTTCCAAGCTGGAAAAAAGTTTCTATTTCTGTCATATCTAACATCTGTCATTTATGACCTCTGTCAAGTCTTATAATTTTTATTCTGTTATAGATAGAGAAATAACGTGTTCAGTATTCAACTAAGGACCGTCAGTCAAGTCCAGACGTCAAAAATCATCCTGAAAATCTCGAGACCACTTTGACCGGAAGTAGTAAAAATCGGCCGAGTCGTTTGGTTGCAAGGTCGCAAAATCGGTCGCAAAGCGGTCGCGAATCTAAACGGTTGACGATACAAAAAATTTATGAGAATAAAAATTATTTGTTATCATGAGATAAACATGAATTTAAAATAAAAGTTGGTAAAATAGGAACTCGAAAAAAAATTGAAGCTCAGGATTTTTAATATACCGGGTGTTCATAAAATGTTTCGGGAAATTTGTATTGCCGGATAGATCAGACTGAGACGAACAAAAAATTACAATCAAATTTTTTGATCCGAGGTCAAATAAATAAGTTATAGCCGATTAAAAAATAATTAAACGGACCAATCATAGTGACGTGCAAAATTTTAAGTATGAGTCAATTATTGTCTTGTACTATTTATTTTAATCAGCTTTCGAGTGTTGGACTCGCGCCTCGTCCTTTTTTAAAATAACAAGTTCCGGGACCAGAGCAGCGCAGGGCCGAGACGATGGACCCGGTATAATATATAATAATAGGATAATTTCTATCGTTTTTCTTTTAATTAAATATTAGTTCAAATTGATGATTAATTATAGAACGAAAGGATATATTTTATGGTAGTTATAAACACATAAAGATTATTAAATCTTTAATTTTGTACAGAATTATGTTCAAGAACAAAGAGAATGTATCCTAATTGAAAATTTAGATAGTTGTCCTACTCTGGACCTAACGAAAAATTAAAGAAAAGTTGTAAATAGTGACCAACCATAATATTAGTTAAATTCTATTTTATTAGAAGTCTTAGAGAGACTATTTGGTCATTTTTACCATTGTAAGGAGCTTCCACAGTGAAGAGTTTCTTTATGTATAACATATTTTAGGAGCTGGTAACACCTTTTGTTTTGTTTGTGTTTAGAAAACTTTAGTAAGCTAAAAGAATTTTTTTAAATATGGGTATGTTTAGTTATATTTTCATGGTTTCCTTAAAATTATGCGACCTCCATGTTTTTCGTTTTGTCACAGTATTCCTGATGACCAGTTTGAAGATCATCCGTACTCTCTCTAACGATATTGAAACGTTTATAGCTTTTCTGCAAAATAACTGATAAACGCGACGCAAATTTAGATTAATATCGAGATAGGAATAAGGAGTAATCACTACTAAAATAAAACTATTAAAAAAATACAAATACTGTAATGCTACGGAATGGAACATAAACGTCATCTACGCCTCAATCAATCCGGTAAATTAGCAGTTGCAGAACATACTTTGGAAAATCCTAACCACGAGACATAATTCGGGTAAACACAAGTTTTATCCAATTGTAGGAATTACTACCCGAGATTATGCAGAGAGGCAATGGAGATTTATAAATATAAAAATAATTTTAACAGGGACGACGGATTCAATCTACCTAGGTCTTAGTTTATCGCTCTCAAGGGGCAAAAAAGAGACCGCGATCCGGCGAAAGAGCGAGTGACGTCAGAAATATTACCTGCAACGTCAGCAACTAGCCTGATCACGTCATCTACCATCCCGGTGACGTCAACCACGCTCCCCCAACACCATCCCTTCCATACTCGCACGAGTATAAAAGCGAAAACGCACGGGACAGTCACTTAATTTTTAGAAGATTTTCTTCTGAAGATGTCCGCCGCAGTTGTGGACGAAACGTCAACAGTTTCTAAACTCCGACCACGGCCTTATAACCCGAGAACCAACCACACGATGCACTGTAATAAGGCTGGAAGAACTCTCGTTATTGTGGTACTAAAACATTAATAAATTTAAATAATTTACTTTTGCTTTCTCTTAATTTTTGTTTTATATACCAAAAATTCGATTTATTTGAAAAATAGCTAATGTTTTTAGAAAAAAAAAATACTGAGTTGCAAATTAATATCTGTCAAAATTTTATTGAGCTCCCCCTAGAGTTTACAACGATTCGGTTTAAGAATTATTTAATTAATATCAAAATTACATAAAAGTAAAATAAGTTAAAATTAGTTAAAACTGCTAATTATTTTTTAAAACTAGTGGTACTACATATAAATAAGACTTCAAAAATAAACTAATATTAATATAATTATTCAAATATGTGCCATACTTTTCTGCCATAATGCCCAAGTAAACCGAAATCAAGCAAGAGTGATTTGCCGTCGGCCTCATCTATTGGCACGTACTCACAAGGACCGAACGACCAACTTCTAATATTATTTATAGCTTTTAAAGGCTCGTTTAACTAAACACTTGAACACTATAAATAGATGTATGAGTATTCAAAACGCTGGAGTTGCTTGAAGTCAATGTCGTAGTTAATGCGTAAAGTTATATCGTTGTAGGAAAAGATTTTTCTAATGTATTCTTCTGTATAATATCTAACAGTCCTGTATAAAACTTTTTTTTTAATTTTTATTTATTTATGAAATAATTTTCTTACAATTTCGGTGATAAATTTTTGCGTACTTAACAAGTTTAACTTTAAAATATTTTTGGAACTAAATAATATTTCCGATCATCCCCTAAAGTAAAAAAGTAGATAAACCAAAACTGAATTACAGGTACTTAAATAGGTGTATAAATAAGTTCTCAGCTGTTTTCTGCAAAATTAAAGTTTTATTTAAAAACAAACAAAAAAAGCTTAAGTGTCAAAGTATTCTTCGTTGGCATCGATAACCTTTTGCCATCTTTCGGGTAGCTTGCGAATTCCCTGGTGGTGAAAGCTCACCGGCTTCGAGACGATAAAGTTATCGATGCATTTTCGGACTTCTTCTGTTTTGAAGTGCGTATCAGCCAAGTGATGCTGTAACGACCGGAATAAATGATAATCGGAAGGGGCCATGTCTGGGCTATACGCCGCATGTGGGAGAAGTTTCCAGCCTAACGTGAAGATGTGCTCTTGCATTGCCTTCGCAACATGTGGTCGGGCATTATCATGGAGCAGGATGACTTTGCGACCAGTAAATGGCCTTTTTCCTTCGATTACGTCGCTCAAATTGATGGGTTGCTGTTGGTAGCGATCCGCCGTAACTGTTTCATCTGGTTTCAAGAGTTCATAGTACAGCACACCTTTCCAATCCCACCAGATACAGAGCAAATTCTTTTTGGCGTGGATATTGGGCTTTGGAGTCGATGTCGAAGGATTGCAATTCACATTTGGCGGGAGACTTTATTTTTGGAAGCATGTTTACGTGCTCCTACGTACTCAGAAATGACAACCGCGAGTTGACGCGTTCCTCGTGCCAACTACAAACACAGCGCAAGACGTCTGCGCACAGACCTATCGGATTTTCCCAAAGCTTTCCTTTAGCGACCAATCGAACCTTGAAAAAAATACCCCTCGTATAAGCGGCATAGACAGATTAGTTCGATTTTATTGACTTGAAAAATTTTGCATCTGCATGATTTACTACTATAGCCCTAAGTAGATTGAAAAACAGGTTTTGTGTTTTATTTGGATTAAGAAACGCGATTCAATTATGTTAATAGTATTTATAGATCTCTGTTAAGGAAAACAGATCCAAATCCGGTTCTGTTTACTTGGTTTAGTGTTATATTTTATTTTTAAGTTAGTATAAAATTTAGTTTGTAGGTTTGCTCACTTAATTTTCAAAAGCAGAACTGTTTATTTGAATTAACCGTAGACCACCGCTCGTACTAATCTTAGAAAATAAAACGAGTACTCTTAATTTAAAATAACGAAAATACCTTTATAATGTACGTTAAAATAGAAGTACTTTTTATTTGAATATAAAATGTGTTGCTTTATTGTAGTAGGTATTAGAGTTTACAATTTAACAAATATGTTCATCATAACATTTTATATATTGAAATACTTCTTTCATCGTCAGAACAACATTCATATCAGTCCCGTAAAAGCTATTGTTTATTTTATGACTCCAACAAAATTTTACACTCAGGGTAATGGAATTTGCAGTGTCGTTCGGATACGCTGAGTTACATTGTCAGGAATTTGCTCGCGTAACATTGTATGTAATTTCAAATTTTAAACTAGTTCGTGCAGTGAGGTTAAAGCTATTAAAATATAATACTTTTACCGCCTGTATACACTTTTATTAAAATTTTTACCATTTGACTCGATGATTCCATATTTTAAATTTTTATATATGTATTTGAATTTTTTTCAAGATGTCTTAATTGATGCATGACCGCATGTTGTAGAAATATATATTTTTTAATTATATATAATATGACAACAAATTAATAAGCATACAATGGCATAAATTTATTGAACTGTATCTGAAAAGTTATAAATAGTGATGTAAAAAAATTAAATTATAATAAGCAAACATTAAATAGAGTATGTTATAACTATTAAGGATATTTTACAAAAAGATAACAGTACTGTAAATTAGAGTGACTAAATATATCTCCAATATAACAGTTGTCTATATTAAAATAAATATTTGATTATTTCTTTGATCAATTCAACCAATAAAAGTATTTTATTTCTTCTTAATATATTAGTGCTCAGATCATATTTAGTACTACTTTTTAATTATTTATTAAATATATTTTGTAATTACACAATCGATTTAGATTATTGCTTTAGCTTTTAATATAGCCTCAAATTTGTAGCTGCTTCATTTCAACTAATCCAAAAATTTTCAATTTTTCAAAAAATTAACTTATGATTTACTTTCGTTAGGTAATAACTTTTTAATGATTTCTCTCTGAGCAAATGCTGATTGTGGAACTTTAAACATCAACTTGCTATATTTTACTCTAGTTCTTTCTCAAAACTATTAGTGTCTTTCTTGTATTTGCTTTGACAAGGATTACTATTGATGCATTTTTCTAATGCCTAATGCAAGTTCTAGTTTTGTTAGTTAATTTACTCTTTCACTTACTATTTAATTTTTGACACTTACAATAGGCAGCTTCTACATTACATTTCCAAATAATTTTTGTATTAATTAAACTTTTTAAAATCAACTGGCTATTTTATCTAATAGGGGTAATTATAATAATTACAGTATATATGTATCCTATCCGTACCGGTAACTTATACACCACTTACGGGTATGCAACAAATCAAACATAAATACATTCATTTCAAAATACAGGTTCGACGTTAGCAAATAACAAATGGTAGTCAGCAAACACTAAAATCGCAATTTCACACAATTTTTACATGTCAATTCCTAATAACACAACAATTTAACTTATTTCATTGTCAAGCAATGAACAACCAGATGAAATAACTTGACAAGTTATCAAGAAAAGGAAAAGACTATCTATTTAGTAGAAAATATACAATTTTCCCAGTCAAAGATTTTAATCTATAACAGATAATTACCATTAGATAGGTGTAATAAGCTAAATCATAATCAAAAAACACTGATTGCAACAATACTACACTACCAAACCGTCTTCCTATTTACATGTACGTAATAATAAAAGTATATCAGACAACATTTCAAAAGTTATTGAAAGTAAACAATTGTATATTAAAACCTTAACAAACAACACGATTAATTCACAAACACCAGATACATACAGATGTAGTGAAACGGTTAAGACCTACTACACTAGAACCATACCAAATAATACTGTTAAAATTACAGCACGCACACTAGATACATACCGAGAGTTGATACCTATAAGAAGAAAGCATCGCTTACCACACGTATCAATTTAAAGAAGGACATACGTATAGAGTAATAAGAACAGGAAGAAATAGGCCATATAATTCTCAACATAACTAATGATAAACACAGATTAGCCAAAGAACATTTATCATTACTTTTTATATATTTGGATCCACAAAAAACAATAAAAGAAATATTTAACCTAGAATTCTTCTGCCATATGAAAATAGCTGTAGAAACCCCCAGGAAAAGCAACTCTATTATTCAATGCACATGATATTAAGCTTATTAAAAAATGTTACCAACAAGCAATTCTTAAACATATTGGGAATTACCATGTAAAACGCCAATGACCTGCTAAACCATAAGGAAGAAATCATTACGTTCTTAAATATAAATAAAATAAACATTTTACTTGTTTCTAAAACCCACTTTACTAATTTAACAACATAGCGATAATTATCTTCCGTTACATCTCGCATAACGAACTAGCGAAATATCAAACAGACAAATTCCAAGCCATAAGTGTCCAAGTGAAAGTAATGCTGTACCATTTTAATACATTTGCAATATATAGCCCACTACGACCTACAATATTTACAGACAAATATAGTCTTTCTTCAAACACTTAGCAATATATTTGCAGCCAGTGGAGATTGGAATGCGAAACACACGTATTAGTGCTTGAGATTTACAAGAACAAAACCTTAAAACTTTTTGATAGTTATGTCTAACAACTACGACTACCTCACTAATAAAATCTCCATGTACTAGCCGAGCAATCCCAAGAAACTTTCTGACCTACTGGACTTCTTTATAACAAAAGAAATATCTAGAAACAACTGCTCAATAGAATCAAATTATGACACCTCATCTGATCATACATCAATTATTACAAACATGAGTACTACAATATATAAATCACCTTCTTCTCGATTTACTTCCAGAAACACTAACTGGACAAGCTTTTTAGTCTTACCTAGAAAAAAACATTAACCTCAATCTCCGAATTAAATCCCCAGAAGACTTGAATATAGTAGCTTATTATTTTACTACACTTGTGCAAAAAGCTGCTTGGCAATCTACTCTCTAAACTAAATATTGGTTAACAACCACTATTAACGTGTTTTCCGTATTCACCAATTTCATTTCAGAAAAACGTCGAGCAAGAAGAATTTGGCAGAAATCTAGAAATAACAAATCAACATACTTACAATAGACTGAGTAAGCAACCATCAGAGATGTGAACAATAACTACTTTTGAGCAATATGTTATAAATTTTGCAGAAAATAATTAGACACTCTGGAAGGCAACAAGGAAGTTTAAGAGACCGTATACGACTATCCCTCTCATTTATAAAGCAAATGGCAAAATGGGCCCGCTTTGATAAAGAAAAAGCCGACACATTTGCTTCATATTTAACCAAAGTTTTTCAAACATAACCAAAAGCTATTAATGAAGAATTAGAAGAATTTATCGACACGGTATGCCAAATGTCCCTACCTATTAAAAGTGTTACTCCTGCAGAATTCAAAAAAGAAATAAACAATCTTAACATACAAAAGGCTTCAAGATACGACCTACTCTTAGGCTAAATATTAAAATAACATCTTAACAAAGGTATTGTTCCCTTAACAGCTATATTTAATCGCATGCTAAGCTTATTCTATTTTTCGGTGAGCTAAGATTATCATAATTTCCAAACCGGGAAAGAAACATAAAGAAGTTGTATATTATCAATCCATCAGTCTGCTCCCAATCACAAGCAATGTTTTGAACGATTGTTACTGCAGAAGCTTTATTCAGACTATAAATTTCTAACACTGGTTCACTGGATCTTTAGAGAAGATCACATTACCATTCAACAAGTCCACCAAATAGTAAATAAAATTTCAGAAAGTCTCAAAGAATTCGCCAACATTTTCTAAGCGTTGAAGAAAAGTATGGCATAAAGGCTTGTTTTTTCAACTAAAAAAAGCTCTATCCAATAATTATCTCCTAATAAAATCTTATTTGTTAAATAGGAGATTTTCTTTAAAATTTAATGATCAATTGTCTAACTTCTACCCTATCAATTCCAATATTGCTCATTATAGTGTTCTTGGACAACTGCTGTTCCTACTTTATACAGCTCATATACTTTAAACCAATAACACTACAATAGCCTCCTAAAACCTATATCATCTGAATATACTCAATGACTGGTATACGCGATGGCAAATAAAAGGTAAACTAAACAAAATAATCCAAATTACGTTCCCCACACGACACATCTGCTCGCCTCTAAGAATGGACAACGTACGTATACCTGTAAAACTAGAAGTGAAATATTTCGGCCTGCATCTTGACTAAAGTTTTTTTTACCTGGAAGAAGCATATCCAAATCAACAGAAAAGAACTTGATCTAAAGTTCTGACAAATGTACTGGCTACAAAACTATGCTTAAATCTATATGAGCTTATAAACTCCAACTATGGAGCTGTATAAAACTAACGGCATTGAACATTCTCTAAAGGTTTCAGTCTAAAGATTAAGTCAGGCTAAGATTAACAGTGGATGCACTGTGGTACGAAAGAACTCACACACTTCTTAAAGTTTTTAAGATTTCCTTCATCAGAGATGAAATTTACCGTGGGATAGTGTCATACAATGAACATGACACAAACTACGAAAATGAGCTAATAGAGGAGCTATTTAATAATGATCTTGCCACAAAAAGACTTGTTAAAACTTGATCCCAAGATCTGCTTCAAAATTAAAGAATGTAGAAGGTGAAACTCCATTTGATGTTTTCCTTTTTTGTGCAAACCTTGTATCATATTTACTTAATACTTTGAAATGACGTAGATTGTAAATAAATTAGAAATAAAAAATCTCTAAACTAGTGGATTGGGAGAAATTTTTTAAAACAAAAAGATCACCTAATATAAGGAGTTACCAAGAAATTTAAAAGACCCCCAAGTTGCTATACGACCTGTAAAAAAAAACCAAACGGCCAGGGGGCAAGAGAAAATAAGAAAAAAGTAGAAGTATTTACAGAATATTATTTAATAAATGCCTTTAATCTACCAGAAGGTGCACCAGCTCCAGAATTCTTGGATGTGACGTGTCAAATTACCTATCAAATATTTTTCACCAACTGAAGTACAGTTTGAACGAATCAAGTTCAATCAACATGAGGTACTAGATTATGATTTTATTACTGGAATGGTATTAAAGATAACACTACTGTGACAAAATGTGACATCATATTGATCAATCAGTCTTTCTTAATAAATAAACGATTTAAGAAGCTCCTTTTCAAAATTTTTAAAGATAATATAAAGCATAGTTCTAATATAAAACCCGTCGTGCCTTGAAGGATGCGCCATGGTATGTCATCAATCAAACCATATACGAATACCTCAGTATTACATTTATTATTAATGAAATTACAAGATTTGTTACAAATTATCATCGAAATATCCCAGACATAGCAATAAATTAGTGCGATAGCTGACCTATAATCTGTTTATAAGGCGTTTAAGGAGCACATAGCCTTTCAATTTACATTAATTCACTTAAAACAAGCAGGAAGTTGTAATATTATTATATTGAAGTTTTTGGAAATTGGTCTATTTAGTAGACTATCTGTCGATGCCAACATCGTACAAGATATTCATTAGTCAATCGAGTATTTATTGAAACGAATGAAATAACAGAGGAATATTCTGTAAAAAAAACTACGTTTTCTCATAAATTCTCTAAATGAAATCTTTAGAAAATTTTGGACAAAATTAGTCATACCCAGATTGTTTTTAATGGTATGATTAACTTGGAATAATACTCTTCCTAAATCATTCAATATATACTCAACGTAAAATCTACACAATATGCCTTTCTTAAAAAAATTGCATTACTCAGTAGTATACGATTTCTTAAAATAGTAGTTTGTCCGTGTGCATTTAAAAAATTATACTGGAATACAAGGTGCATTTTGAATAATTTCATTACATAATCTTTTTTGAGCATCTTGTAGTTATTTCCATCTGTTTAAATATTTATATTTCTTTATTTTCTGATTAGTTTTCGAATTTATGGTGCTGCTGTAGTAATTGTTGTACTGCAAACAAAATAACATATATGTATTATTTATTTGAGTTGTTATTGGTAACTAAATGCAAAAAATAATAATTTTGCAAGCTAACTATGTATACAAAGTTTGGGATTCTATTTTATCTTCTAAAGTTTGCTTATCCCACGCCCATAAACGATTAACAATTGACGATGTACTCTAAAACACAATTTTCCAATTTAAAAGCTACTGACTTTTACATAATATATTATTCGATTTACCTAGCACGAATGTCAATGTTATGTACTATTTCCCCATCACAGTTCCAACAACTCATAGGTTCTTCGGGTCTAAATCGGAACTCTTTCACCTTATATATTTCTACAGTAGGCATGTCGTTGATGTCGTAGCTACTACTTATAAATTTCTTTATGGTCATCGCGTTCTGAACCATGGAGGAATGATACACAAGCACCAAATGCAAATACCCGTTTCCTAGGTGGGAATATGGGGCTAGACCGTGCGGGTTGCGGTCGCCAGCACAGCTTACGTTGGCTGCGCATATCATAAAGAACTTTCCTTCAAACTCTCTATAGAATGTTCCAGATTTTGCGATGCCTTTCAAAGAACATTCCGCACACTGCTCGCTACACTTGACTGGATTTATGTCTGTTGAGTCTGAGATAATGGTTATTCGTCCCTTGTAACCTTTATTAGCTAGCAACTTTTTGAATCCTGCATCACGTGTACTTTTTTACGTTTAATTTGAGTATAAATGAGAAAAATACCTGCATAGGTGTATCTAGTTTTTCCCATCCACCTAATGTATTCACTGTAGGAAGCTATATCGCCTAAATAGCCGTAACTAATGACATCTATGTATACTTTTAAAAAAGCGCTGTCGTTGTGCACTGAGACTACATCCAGTCCCACAGAATTACCTAGTATGACATGCAGAACTGCTGTGGCGACATCGGTGGTACCGTATATGCAATAGGCTGTAGTGTTCGTACTTCCAGCTGCAATGGAAAGTCACTACAGCAACATTTAAGTACTACATAAAAATTACAATTATAAAATAAACATAACTAAATATTTGTTAATAAAAATCTGAACTGCATACAGAAATAAGTCAAAATAGGTTATATAATTCTTCTTATTAATTAATCTTCTACATACAGTTTTAAACTATTTAACAAATTGTCAAGTCTCATTAATTTATTTTGGGCAATTATGATAATGACGGAATCAAATATGATTTTACTGGTTAGAAAGCAGAAATTTAATCTACCTGGCCATGTTAATATTTTTATTAGAACGAGGTCTGGCAGCCAAACCCCGGAGAGCTTGTCCAACTCCGACATGCTTGAGCCCCTTCGCATAGTAGTTTTTAAAAATAAATAATAACACGATTAAAAAGCTCTGTTTGACATAATTGGCGTACGCCGTTGCCATGTCAACGCATTTACGTATACCCAGTTAGAGTTGAACTTTGACCTTTGACCTTTGACCTTTGACCAGTGTGACAGCACTCATAATTTTTTTTATATATAATAATTTATAATTTTCATATAAATGAAGTGTATATAAAATAGTTAATGTTATGCAATATCTAGAACCAAAGTAAATAAAATAGTATTTAGATATTACAAACCTCATATATGTCTATATTTTTGCAGTGCAACAGTATCGTGGGTATAATAACTATACATATACATATATATATATATATATATATATATATATATATATATATATATATACATATATTAGTTTCACATAAAAGTAATGATTCTTTTTTTGGTACTCAACTAACCTATATTTAAGGCTTTCATGCAAAATAAACCACTTTTTAGGGGTTAGGATAAAACTATTAGTTTATTATATGATTATATTTTAATTCAGATTCAAAACACGATATTCGTACAATTTTGTTGAATATGCATAATTCATTGTGGTCCAAAATTTTTTTCATACAAAAAAAGATTCAGTGGATAATTTCCATGTCTGATAAAAATCCACTTTTTATCAAAATGAAAAATTGATGACACTTATCTATACAATAATTTTTATATACCTAAAACCATGACATCTTGTTACTTAAATCTATACATCATTGCCTAGTTCAAATCCTTTTTATTTTTAAGTTAATGTATGCCTGTTCACACTCTTGAAGTATAAATTAATACAAAAATATTTAATATTGAAATAATTGAACTAAAAATAATTTAAAAATAATGCTTGTTAAAGAAGAATATGTGTTTTGTAAAATTTCTTAATTACTTTTTTAGTTTTTCTCATAAAAAGTACTTGAATTCTTCTTTAAAAATAAGTGTTAAATAATAAAATATACTAAATATTTATTATAACATATATTTTTACACTTAATAACAGTTAAATTCGCTTGCTTAATACTTTTCATTAGTTCAACTTATTTTTCTTATTTTTTCTTTTTTCTTATTTCTTATTTCTTCACCGATTGCTTTGAAATTTTGACACAACATTGTATTCAAATACGCGCATGTTTTTATATATCTATATTGTATCGGTCTTGGCCTGCCTTGGTTTATATCATTTTAGTTTCATGATCGATTATCTGTGTGCTGAGATAATTGACCATCGAAGTATCCAATGAATTGCAATTGGAATATGTAATTCATTGTTGGAAACTCGTGCATGCGCGTAGTTATTTTTTATTGTTACATTATTAGCAATTATCAAACACATTTTTTACTTTTTGTCTTACCTTCACATATTTTAGCCATATTTATCATATTTTATTTAATTTTTGCACGTTATCGTTGATTTTCGATTATGTTTTTTTGATATTTTGCACTATTTGTCTTTTTGTTGACGCATTTTACGTTTACATTATATTTTTTTTCACTGATTTTTTTCTGCACATTAAAAAGCTGTTTACGTTTTCTATTTTTTCATTTTTAGTTGTTTTCTGACACAAGTGTGCTACTTAGAAGAAAATCAAACATAGGAAGAAGAACAAGAAATGCAAATAGTATTCGAAACTCTCTGCCACAAGAAAAAGAAGAAGAATTATCTTAAAGATTAGAAGCTTTGCAAAATGCAGAACACATAGCATCAGATACAGAGAACTATTACCAGGAAAGATTGGAAGCTAATAGATTGAAAACTAATAGATTAAAGAGAAAAAATTTAAAACATGTAAAACTCAGCAAAGTATCATTCTATAACTCTCTTAAGAACATGACTTTCATTGATCGCTCATTGCGTATCATAATAATTTTTTAAGACCATGGAAACAAAACTTTTATTAAAACTATTACTTTAAAAATCGACATAGAAGAATTTTTATGAAAATATTTTATAATCAATCAAAACAAAAACGTTTACCAGAAGCTATTAACGAGTTGGTATTCTTTTTTAATTTGCCAGACAGTTCTAAAAACAGTTGTTAGGAATTAGGGACACCTTTTTTTAAGTTAAGACTGAAACTTTGATTAGTACTCAGCACTAGCTCATATAATTTAGATACATATGTTAAATATTAAGGTTTCTTCTTGAAAATTTTCTGGTAGTCTATACTAAATTCTTTCACATATTGCAAAGTTTATTTTACCAATTACTCTAGTGCCAGTAGTTTAAAGTCTTTTTGTGTGTTTGCAGAAGCTTTTCTTTTTGCGAGTTATTGTTATTTATTTTTAAGTTGAAGTGAAGCTTGATCGTTGAGATTACATTAATCTGAGTAAAAACGGTTATAATTCTATTAAGAGAAAAATTACCTAAACTTTCCTTTGATTAATTAAACTGTTGTTTTTTAGTGATATTTATGTATACTATATATATGCTAAATAAAAAAACGATGTTTACAGACACCATATCAGTTTATATACAAAACTAGTAAGAATTGTTTACCTGGTATTATTCCAACAGGTATATCGGGTTTTGGTAAATCTTGGTTGGGATCATTAGGATTAACACCTTTTAACTGACATTCCCTTATTATCAAACCGTTGATGAGTTCCGAAACTGTTCCATCTCCTCCGATACATCCAACGGCATCAAAACTTCCGAATTTCTCTCTGATTATTAAGTCGCAAATTTGATTTTGTCGCTGAGACACAACTAGGCTGACATCAACGCCAGCCAAATTAAAAAGGGGTTTTGCGTACTTCTCAAATATTTTTAAAGCTTCTTTCCTTCCGCCATAGGGATTTGCAAACAACAATAAGTGTTTTGGTCTATGCAAGAAATCTAAAAAAAAATCTATGAACAATAAATGAAATTATGGATTAATTATGCCAAACTTTTTAAATATGTTTTTACTGTAGCAATCCATAATAAAGCTTGATCGATATCCGTGTGAGTAAACCTTAGAACTTTACATTTCCATAGGCCTTTTTTCTTCTTTTTTGCATAATTAATTGTAAATTGGTTTGAATTTTTCAACTGGTTTGGAGTAATTCCAATGATGTTTTCAATAGGAATTATTGTAGGTTCTACAAATTAAGAAGGTAGAGTACAGAAAATGTTTGCTTGAACATACTTTATTCCAACCATAAGAAGACGCCTCGTTATTCCATATAATATTCCGGTCCCATAACTTCACTTGACATTTTTTTCCGTTAACGGAAAAAGTTGTTTCAGGAAGCGAATCCTGGGTTTCTTCCGACATTATGGGGCTATTCGTTTGGTCCTACAAATGATAACGCACACGCAATCGGTTTAAGTAAGCAATTACGTGAATTTAACGCAGATAAGGCTATGTTTAATCGCGAGGTGACTTGGCTATAACTTATCTGTACCCGTGTAAACTTATTTAATATATCTTTTATCACCTGCATGGAGTGTCATAAATAATTTTAGTTTTTTCTGATAAAAATAATAAAGGTTAAATAACTGAGATAAAATTATTTGAATGTTAATAGTTTGAGAAATTTGTAATTCTTCAATATTTCTAAAAGATTGTGATTTTATTATTTAAAATATAACATACATAGAGCAAAAATGTTTGAGAATTTCAAATTTTTGCTGCATTATGTGTAAAAATAAACTTTATGTAGTTGTTTAGCATTTTATTTAATTACAATCCAAATAACATTAATGTAAATGTAAAATACATAATAAAGATGAGATTATCTTATCCACTCATAATTTATCAGTTTATGATAAGAAAATAATAATGACTATGATAGTAATATGTAGGTTGGCAACAGATTACCTATATAAGTATAATTTATTTATGAGTTTTTCAAATGATCACCGTTATCCATGTATTTATAAGAGTACATTTCAAAGATATGAGGTAATAAAATGTTAACATAGTGCTTAACCTTCTATATTTTAACCTTTTAGAACATGCGTCCTAAATTATAACACAAACGCACTACAGTTGATTCTATTGTATAAATTATAAAAGGTACACATTGTCATTCAAGATATAGTTATTATATAGGGTTAGTTAAAAGTATGGAGATGGCGTTTATTGTCGTTAATATTCATTAAGGGAAATAATGTCCAATACAAAAGTTTTGTATGTAATTTTTATTTACATTTGAGAATACTGGAAATTTTGTTTTTTTTCAGTTGGTTTTGAGATACATCTTTTGCAAATTTTTTTTTAATAGGAACGTGTTAATTTTAGGCTATTATTCAATAGAGCATTTTTTTTCAAATATGGTAGTATTAAAAAAATTTTAAATTTATCTTAATAAATTTTTTTTCAATAAATCTCCGGTTCAAGTTTTTAATAAAAGTTTTTTAATGGTAGGTACATCTAAAATTATTTGTTATAAAGTTATCTCTTTAAATCCTATCATAAAAAACAAATTTATAACTAAGTAAATTAAATTAAGTGTTCAAATTATCCTCCATTTGTAATTTGACAATGACCCAATCGATTCACAAAACCCCGAAGAGAATTCTTTAAAAATTCACAGGGAATTTGTTGTATCGTTCTGATAATTCGAATTTTTAAATCTGCGATGAAAACGCCGATTCAAGTATTTACAAATAGTAGGTATATCTAGGATAGACAAAAGCGAAGCGGTAAACAAACTTGAACGAGGTAACTTTGTCAGTGGTTATTGTTTGCGTCAAATACAAGTGTATGAAATTTATTGTCGTTAATATTAGCAATAGCGAGTTTAAGGGAACGTGAAAGAATTAAAATACTTTTGATGCTGGGTTATCAAAATAGACGCGGAAGTTTACAAGATGTTTGTAATTTATTTAATAATACGCATCCAAATGAAAAAAAACGGGTAGCGTTAAAGATTTTCCAAGGAGGGGTAGACCTACAACAGTGATGATAAAGTGATGATAAAAAACTAGATGTTTTATTGGCTGCATCTGAACATACGCATTTATCAACCAATCAATTAGTGGTCAATCTTAATATTTTACAGTCATCGGTAGTTTTAATTTTCAAAAGGTACAACTTCTACATTAGTTGATGGAAGATGATTTTGACAAGAAATTACAATTTTATAAAGAAATGTTAAATGTTTGCAGTAATAATGAATATATTATTAACAACATTCTTTTCTCCGACGGAGCTACTTTTTGCCTTACCGGTAAAGTAAACAGGCATAACTGCAGATACTGGTCATTGAAAAATTCATTTTGATTTTGGAGCATCATACGCAGTGATCCCAAAAGGCTAATGTTTTGGTTAGCATTCTAGAGGGTCATATTATCGGTCCCTTTTTCATCTATGGCAATTTAATTTCGGCTCTGTGTATGTAGTTATTACAAAATCAAATTATATTTGCTTATGCTAAGCTCTAACCACATGAAAACCTCCCAATACCAAGATTTAAATGTTCGTCAATATCTGGATAACGTTTTTACAAACAGATGAATTGGGAGGCGAGAAAACAGTGAGCGGACAGTCCATTCGTCTGATTTAAGCTCATTAAAATTTTTTTCTTTACGGATACGTAAAAAACAAAGTTTACAAAGATGAGCCCGATGACATCGAAGATTTAAAAATCCGAATTACCAGAACAATACAAGAAATTCTTCGGGGTTTTGTAAATCGATTGGGTCATTATCACATTACAAATGGAGGACAATTTAAACTTCTTCTTCTTCGTGCCATCTCCTATCTTCCGAGATTGGCTAATTTGTACTTTTAATACTGCAGCCTGGAAAATAGTTGTAGATGATTAATTGTATCATTTACTAAGGTTTTTAAGACAAGATCTACCTTACCTTGAATTATCAATTGCAATAATTCATATTTTGAGTTTCGCATGACATAACCCAGATATTTCAATTTCGCTTTTTAACTGTGTATAGTCATTCTTGTTGTATGTTTATTTAACGCAGTATCTCCTTGTTCCAAACTTTGTCTACCAAATATATACGTAACATACGTAGATATGTCCACATTTCGAACGCGTTTATCTGTTAAAATTCAAGCTTCCATGCTGTAAAGTACAACTGGAAAGATGTAACATTTTAAAATTCTCTTTCTTAGTGAGATATTTAAATCACTATTGCACAGTAGAGGTTTCATTTTGATGAATATTTTTCGAGCCTGTTCTATTCTACTCCTTATTTCTGTATTTTGTCTCCATTCCTCATTTAAAATAGACCCCAAGTATTTGTAGTTTATCACTCTCTCTATTTTCTTTGTCTCCACTCTTATTTTTGTTGGTGCGTGTTGTGTTTTTTTATAATCATGTACTTCATTTTCTTTAAATTCATTTCCAGTTCGTATCCGCTGCTAGTCACTTGCACAGAGTTAAAAAGAGTTTGTGAGATTTTTTCTGATTCAGCTATCAGTAAACTATCGTCAGCGTATCTAATGTTATTGACTAGTATTTCATTAATAGCTACACCTTTATTACGGTTTTGTAATGCCTCTTTAAATATTGCCTCTAAGTAAACGTTAAACAGCGGGGGGGACAATACGGGTCCTTGTCTTACAGTACGCTGAATGTTCATTTCCTCTGTTAATTTTGTACCCACTATCACATTAGCCTTCAGACACCAATAAAGATTTTCAATTATGGTTATATCTTGCTTATCTAGAGTCAAATCTCGCAACATTTTAATCAGCTTGTCGTGTCTAACTCGGTCAAACGCTTTCTTGTAATCCACAAATCCAGTACACACCTTTTTGTTTATATCTCGACATTGTTGTATCAGTATGTTTACAGCAAATAAAGCTTCTCGCATCCCAAATCCATTTCTGAATCCACATTAGGTATTTGTTAATGTTTCTTCACATTTTTTGTAAAAATTAAAAGTTAAAAAACAAGAGAAAATTTGCTTTACGGGCAAAGCAGAGCAGATCTTATGCATGAAACTAAACTATAAGGTTTAACGAAATTTTATTGAAACGAATGACAGTAAATTATGTTCAAATGAAAGTGGCAAAAATTTAGCGACCGGGACCGAAAAACTTGCGGTCACTTCCGGTCAAACCGGTCTCGAGATTTTCCGATCAGGCTGATTTTTGGCGTCTGGACTTGACTTCTGGTCCTTAGTTGAATACTGAAAAGGTTATGTCTCTATCTATCACAGATCAAAAATTATAAGGCGTGACAGATGTCAGAAATGACAGAAATAGAAGCTGGTCTCCAGCTTGGAAGTTGCTTTGATCAAAAGTTATAAGAAGTAATAGACGACGGACATGACAAAAGTAAGGCTGGTTTCCAGCTTGGTTCGCTAAAAAGAAAAAATTGGGAATAAATTGGTATAAAAATCAGATACATCACAATAAAATTTATAATTTACAAAGTAGGGCGGTTTGGACATACGTTATAACAACTATTTTTTTTCAAAGTTAAAAGATTGTATCACAAAATCTCGTACATTTTAAGGAAGCCATGCATTCTTAGTGTGTTTCCACTTCACAAAATGGCTCTGTAATGTTCTGTAATTGTATAGAGAGCAATGTTAAATTAATTGTCAGTCAATCGCCATGCCTTCAACGTGTATTATTATTAATAATAATTGGAGAGGCAGGCGTGTAAATAGCCGC
Organism: Sinelater perroti; assembly: GCA_036346155.1. Taxonomy (NCBI): domain Eukaryota; kingdom Metazoa; phylum Arthropoda; class Insecta; order Coleoptera; family Elateridae; genus Sinelater; species Sinelater perroti. The sequence continues at coordinate 1,746,378 of JARFIY010000378.1, read as the reverse complement.
TCTCGTGGATGCGGTGTGGGATACGATACCGATGCGGCTCGTAAGGACCAAAAAATGGAGAGGCAGGCGTGTAAATAGCCGCTCTCGTGGTGGGGTGTGGAAACGTAGTACGGCCCGTAGTGGAAGGTCAGCCGATAAGGCCAAATCGTCCCTTAAACGGCCGTCGCGTTAGCGGATGGGGGTGGCTACCGATATCAACCAATGAATTGCCAAATCGCTCACCTGAATCGGCTTCGTCGGCGATTCCAAGGTGGCCACCTCTGCGTTGCGGATTTGGTATCTTCGGGATGTTGAGACACGACCAAATTGGCCGAGCTGCGATGCGTGAATATTTGCGGGGATGCGAAATGTTTCTGATGTATGCGGGTTAAGACACGACCGTACTGGCCGAGCTGCGGTGCTTGGATGCGAATTTATGCGGACTAAGACACGACCGAACTGGCCGCGCTGCGGGGCGTGAATGCCTCGGCTGAGCAAAAGCCCATGCCGTTTGTGTGCGACGGCAAAACGTAGCTGATATCAAAGACTCGCATGCCGCCGCACCAATAATAATAATATTATTATTATTATTATTATTATTATTTGTATTCTCTTCATTATTGCAGTCATAAGTTTAGATTTCCTTTGTTTTTTTATTTATAGTTGTTTTTAACAAAATATTAATTAAAGCAACATCTTACACCTTAGGGTAAAGGTTTTAGATTATATATATATATATATATATATATATATATATATATATATATATATATATATATATTAATTAAAGCATATTAATGTACCATCTATTAGTACCTAATGCAGTAACTTTCTTACTGGATTTTTATATTGTACATTTTTTATCTTTTTGAATTTATTTTTTCTTATTTGACGGTGTCCTCTAAAAAATTAATGTGATTGTTTGAAATAACCAGTTCTTATTTGAGATGCTTTATCTAAACTGAAATACAACATTTTTACTCATGTCTTTGAAAATGAGAATTTTTTGTTCTCAAAATATTTAGAAAACACTTTATCGGTTATATCTCTGTTAATATTTCTATTTGCTTAATTTTATGCTACCATTCAATAAAGAATTTTTCTCTTCACAATAGTATAAAAAATATTTTAATTTATTTTAATAACATTTTTTCAATAAAACGCCGGTTTAAACTTTTGAATAAATGTTTTTTAATAGTAGATACATCTAAGTTAGACAAAACTATTTGTAATAAAGTTATCTGTCAAAATCTTATCAAAATCAATAAACTAATAACTATGTAAAGTAAATTAAGTGTTCAAATTTTCTTCTATTTGTAATTTGACAATAATCCAATCAATTCACAAAACCTCAAAGAGAATTTTTTAAAAACTCACAAAAAATTTCTTGTATCGTTCTGGTAACTGGAATTTTTTAATCTTCGATGTCATTGGGCTTATCTTTGTAAACTTTGTTTTTTTACGTATGTGTAATGCCCGTAAGGTTTTTTTATTATTTATAAATATTATGCTCTATGTGTGCTAAAGTCAAAGGGTTTATACATTTTTATAATGAAAATTATAAAGTATAATTCTTCTTAAGATATAAAATTATGTTTTTCAACTTTCACTGCATCATAGAAGCGTACACCTTTAATAGCTTTCAAACACTTTGTTTAAATTATTTTCTAAATAGTTTGAGATACTTTCTAATACCAAATTAACTCTTGGTATCCTTAATTGTTAAAGGAAAAAAATATATGTAATATTAAAACGAGTTTTAAAAGATAACAAATAGAAAAGGCAATAATTAAGTACATATTGATTAAGTCTACTTTTTAATTTTTTAAAAACTACGAGTCATTTGATTTTGATGGTAGTAAAGTAGTCTTATCCAAAAAAAGAGGTTTGTACTGAATAAAAATAATTTTTTCGGAGTATAAATAACCACATTTAAGATTAATCAGGAAAATCTCCAATAGTTGAATTTATGCTTAACCTAATTATTAGCTTGCAAATTTCATGTTTAGATGAAATAAAGAGGGTGAAAATGATTTGTTTTTTGGTTGTGATGAAATGATACTTTATAAACACAAAACACTTAATTATGTTCTACAATAGATGTGTGAAAAGTTTCATAATATTTATTTATTTACGGTTGAATGTGTGCGTCGCAAATATTTAATACAACACTATTAAATTAGTAATAACCAAATATTAATTCTATAATAATTTTTTTAACTATAACAAGTATCATATTCCTATTGTGTGCACACTTTTTAGCTGTAAAAAATTGTCACAAGTATTTTCAGAAATTAATAACAAATGCAACTACATCTATAAAAATACTTTTTGCATTGTAAACGGCTGCATTTACTTATTAGCGTATTTGTCATTACTAGAATATATTAACGGAACCATTACTGGAGCTCTCTACCAAACACAATTGATGAGATTAAGCTGAGCACTTAAGGAAAAACGCGCCCACTATTACTCCAGACACAACAAAATTATTCTCCTGCATGATAATGCTGGTCCACATATTGCGGCGCCGGTCTAAACCTACTTGGAAACACTCACTTGGGAAGTCCTACCCCACCCGCCATATTCACCAGACATTGCCGCTTCGGATTATCACTTGTTCCGATCAATGCCACATGGTCTGTCTGAACAGCACATCACATCATATGAAGATACCAAAAATTGGGTCAATTCGTGGATAGCTTCAAAAGATGAAGCGTTCTTCCGATGCGGTATCCGTATGCTGCCACTTTGAATAAAACATAAGGTTCCGTTCTTTCACAATAAATGCCCAATTTTTGATAAAAAACGGCGTAGACTTGTTTGTACTTCCTTTATTATATAAAGTTCTATACACAACTATCATGATACACGTGTAGCTAATTAGATATTATTAACAAGTATCTCCACGTTGTCGATTATTAACTCTATGCCCGCTATGTAACACAATAACAGCCCCTTCACAATACACTAATTAGATTAGCAGCGTTTCAAAGAAGAAAAGTGATGCAGTAAATTACTTCTGGTCAACTAATCGTGCTTGCTAAATCCCCTTGTACATTATCAGAAAACACTTAATAGAACTGCAACAAAACCGCAATAAAATGCTGCATGTAAAATTGTAAAATTATCAAACTTGTTTAAAATACTTTACAGTTAAGCGCAAACAAACACAAGTAAAATTTTGTTTTATACAAATTTAAATCATAAACAAATTATATACAAATTTTCAAATTATTTTATAGTCAAATTCAGTCGTTAAGTTGAGTAGTTTCTGTTATTTACCAATAACAAATTTTAAAATCGTTAATAGCATTTAAGGTACCTAACTTCAGAGCATTTGATAAATTATTATCGCAGTAAACTTTAAAGGACATGTTTATAAAGAGCAGACCAACATGTGTAGTAAATAAAATATGCAAATTGAAAGCAAACTTGTGTAACGCTCAAAAACAAATACTCGGGTGTGTAACTTTGTCTGGAAATTTTAAAGTGTATCCTTTCGGGAAGTCAAAGTTTATACAATGGCAAAACTTTTCAATTAGATCAAATTGTTTTGTCGTTTCCGTTCGAAAGTTTAAACTTTATAATTGTGAAGTCGTAAATAAAACGAATTAAAATGGTTCTATCTAACTTCCATCGGCGGTATTCCCCAAAGTAAGTCCACATATTTTACTATTATCTTAATTGAATAAAATTGCTGGGATATTATTTTAATTATTATAATATGCCTTATATTTTAATTTTTTTAGGGCATCAAATTAATTTTATTAAATACGGATAACTTACTATAAACCGCTGTGAGAACAAGATGGTGTAAGCTGGACGTAAAATAAAGATGCACACAGTAAAATGATGGTCCGATATAAACATTATACATAATATTATTAACATACCACTACTATTAAATAAATGCTTATTAAGGTTAATGTTTTGTCATATTTGTAGGCTAACGGAAATCCAATCAGAACATAAAGGATATGTAAAAAAACAAAATTAAACTTATCTGGATTCAGCATGCCTTTTTTGAGAATATTGTAATTAAAAAATTACATCACATTTATTGGACCATTTATAAATATTCAAAATAAACTAATGGTGGCGATTTAAATTATTACATAAATATTTCTCATAATAATAATAAAATATTTGAATACTGATAATAGATTTCTTAATCAGTAGTAAGGTCGCTACTTACAGTCTCCACAATTGTACAAGTCATATCATTTATTTTAGATTTTCCACATTTAATTTATATTAAAAGGTTTGAAATCATTTATTTTATGTCACATAACTCATATTATAAATCCAATCATCACATTCAATACAGAGCTCCGTAATGTGCAAATATTCTTCGCCCCTTTAATTATCTGAATTATTTCTCCTTTATTTTTTCTACCGAACATTCTTAAAAAGCGTGGTAAGCGCACAAAAACTATTAGTATTAGCAAGTAATATTCTATTTGAAACTTTTGTTCCCAGTTCTTGTTTTAAAGCGTAAAGGTGTGTGAACGATAAGTTTGTAGACAGTAGGGCGGTATGACAAACCCAAACCGCAAGGTTAAATATTCCATTGTTAAAGTAAAATCGTTCAGAAATACATATAGTTAGAAACTTGTGACTTTAATTGGGAGGTTACAATGCCAAATTAACTCAGATTTACCACACTAATACACGGTAACCAATAAGTTTTTTCCCGTACAAGTGAAACAAAATCAACAATTTTGCATATTCAAAAAAGAACAATAAATTAAAATTTATTTATAACCCAGCTTAGATATTAGCAAAATAAGATTTCAAAAGAATCCTACCTTTTTCTGCAGGATATTACAGGTTTCTAATTCTAATAGATGAAGCAGTTTATATAAGAATGTTTTTGGAAGAGGCTTTAGAATCACTACATAAACATTTCCCCAGAAATAAGAATTTTATGTAATTTAGGAACACATTTGTGCCAAAACGCCGCAAGTTTGCACCTCTTTTTTTGCGGTAGACAACTATGATACTCGATAGAAGAACTACAGTTCTTCCGATTAGCAAATATGGAATGCTATACAAAAGAACAGCGAATTATTATTACTAGAGTATAGTAACGAACGTTACGAGTGTTACGAACTTTCTGTAGCAATCGTTACTATTGCTGGCCTCCAACGATTGTGCAAGTCACGAATTTCGTCTCACTCTGGTGCATCGCCGTAATGAGCATTGACGTTATCTTGATATTACGAAATATATAGCAACGATCGTTCGTGTATTTCTGCGTGGTCAAGAACGCATTACTCTGGAAACCAATGCTTCTCACACGGCCGAGGACCGGGGACCTCCCCATCATTGTGTTTTAAAGATATTTGATGATTAAAACGTATTATAAATTCAATAAAAAGTATGCAGAAACGATACAACAACTCTACGATATATAAGATTGAAATAGAACACAAAATAATGTAAATTAAATCCACTTTTCAAAGATTGATTATAAACATTAATGAAACTGGAATGGTAATAAATGACTATTAACGCGGAGTAAGACTCTATGAGAATATTACTATAGTTAATCAAAGTGTTACCGCAAATTTGAAAACATTGACTTAACATTGTAAACAGCAATTGGGTATTTTGAGAAACTCTCTTTATCGAATATTCATTAAAACCTACACCTACATCCGAACAACCTTTAAATCACGTAAGAGCTTAAGCTTGCTGATTATACTTATCGTCGACAATTTGTCAATTGTTTTTGAAAATATAATAAATTTGAATTTTAGTTTCATCGAAAAATTATCTTTAGCAACAAGGCCCATTTTCAACTCGACAAATTCGTAAATACAAGATTATTGCATTTTAGGGTTTAAACAATTTTTGCATAACTCATGAAAAGTAAATGCTCCCCCAACGTGTTACTCTTTAGCGTGGATTTTAGACAAATTGTTTAGGCCATTTGATAAGCATGATTTTTCATATGTAATTGTGTACTTAAATATTCAATAAAAATTCAATTATACAATCAATTTAGAATTTGAGCTACTTTTTATGATTTCTAACTGTTATTAATTAAAATCTTTTCAAAATGACAGAAAGCTATTATTATGAGGCTGTCCAAAAAGATCGTGTTCAATATCAAAAATAACAAGTGTCATTCGTGAATTTATTTAAAAAGAATAATTACTAATCTTCAAAATATAGACTATTATCGTCCAAGATCTTTTGCCACCGTTTCGTATGTTATCGATTTTAATCGAAGTATCATTCTGGCTGTTATTATATAAAATAATTTTTGGCATGCTTCTTCCACTTGATTAAAAAACTCAAATCGGCGATCACGTAAGAAGTGCTCGATTGATCGGAAAAATCATAGTCAAATGGAGCAACGTCAGGACTGTAGGCTGGATACGGAAGAGACTAAATGCCGTTCTTCTCATTAATCATCTTAATGATTTGGCATTGTCATGCTAAATCAAAATACACTTTTGATGGATCAGAGTCGGACACTACTCCTTCGGCTTGTAAATAGTCTACCAGTTGGCGGTAGGGTTCAAAATGCAAAACTCTTTCAAATTTTACCACTCGCAGATCATGTTTTTGCCGAAACGGTTGTGGCGCAAAAATGATGGTGGATTTTGATCTCGCGGAAACCACTTTTTTTGTTGTGATTAACTATAAAGACCAACTCTTATCAGACATCACAGTTTGCGATCGTTCAACAAATTGTTGAGCAAGTGACGACAGATCTCGACTCACTTGTTGGTCTGTACTCCTTGTGAACAAAGTCATGTTGATGCAGGTAATTGGGCACAGTTTGATAGGACAAAACTCCAAGAACCGATGCCAGATGATGATTACTGAAAGCTGCTTTTCCAACGCTATCGACAAATCTTCCTTGCTCAACTTTGATGATCTATCAGAACAAGATCTTCAAAATCAAAATCTTCTTTATTGAAAAGCTTGAACCATTTAGCCATTGCTCCTTGAGCAATTGTTCTCTCATTTTCAACTACATAAATTACTTCTAGCAGCATTTCTTGTAGTCAAATCTCTCTTCCAATAATGTTGGAACAAAAACCAAAATTTAATGTTTATAATTTTATATTTAGTATTCGCTAGCTTGAAAAGTAATTGAAATTGCAATTCCCAATACAAAATAATATTAAAAAACAACAAAAAAAAACATAACATAAATATTATTCTTGATCTTGACTAAAACTGTTTAAAAAACTTTATATCTTAATCAATTTTACGTAATAATTTAAATGATGTGAAGTGTTATAAAGTAACAGTGAGTGTTGACTATATTAGTAGATATTATTAATTTTCTTAAAGTAATATATTTACAGAACATGTGCAAATTTTATGTGCATTTTAAAATTATTTTATAATAAAAAATATGTTAATAAGCATTTGCATTTTTAATAAATAATTTTAAAATGCAGGTTTAGGATTTCTTACCAGGTAATTATACTTTAGGCATTTTTGTTACATATGAATTTGAAAATTAAAACATACATATTTAGAATCAGTTAAATGTGTTACCTATATTCATTGTTATTAAAAGTAAATAAATTATAAGCATAAATATGCAATTTTCTTTAGTTAGGCACTGAGTATAAAAAAAGATATTTACCTTAAAAATTCTTTGCTTGGATAAAAATGCCAGCTTAACAAAATGTACATTTTTTAATTCCAACCAAATAAGTTGATATGTTTTAACTATATTGGTGCATCATGTGACTGGTTCTCGGATTGTTAAGGGATGGTTGAAATTTGGAAACTCTTGCTATGGCGGACATCTTCATAAGAAAATCTTTTAAAAATTAAAAAATAATTTTTTCTGAGGATGTCCTTGTGAATGAAACAACAAGAGTTTCCAAACTCCGACCACGGCCTAACAAGCCAAAAACCAGCCACATGATGCACCAATATACTTAAAATTGATCCTAATACTCCAAACACATGTAGAAAGTTCATTTTCCGTTTCAAATATTATATAATTATCATTGGTATTAAAAAAAGTCTAACAAGATCTATCTTGTAATGCTGAAACAGCTAGACCAAACTGTTCTATTTGAGGAAATAAAAGCATACATGGGTACTATAACATAAAGTTCAATGTATTGTAAACATAAGAAACAGATAAACTAAAACACCTATTTCAGCCTTCTTTATATACATTTATGAACGTATCATAAGATTTTTTTTCGAAATAAAACTGTCACAATTTAAGCGCCAAGGAAAGAAAACAAAAATATCACATTGCACAACATTTCAAAACTACATCCACACTTAGAAACGCATCTGTAACTTGTGTATTATTTCAAGGCTCTCATCAAAAACTAAAAAAGGTGCACAGTTTATCAATATCTTCAAAATCCTATTTATATTAATCAACTTTACAAACGATGTCTAAACAAGAAAAATACCTTCTTACTAGACCTATAGGACAAAACACATTATATAGTCTAGCCACTCTCTAGTAATATTAGCTAAATGCAGTATAATTAGAATACACAACTCTCAGAAGATACCTATGTGTATCCCTTTTACACTTTCTTAACAAATTTAAACAAGACTCCATTAACTTATTCAACAAAATATGATAGTGAAGATGCTGCCAACAGTCATACAAAACGGTAAGATAATAATCATATTTCTACAAATGTCTCTGTGAAACGTCAATGAGTTTCAGACAAAATAAGTAAAGTTTTTATATTTCTTATATTAAATTGTACTGATATCTTATTTATTTTAGAAAAAAATCTGTCTAAAATTTTTTCATTACGCTACTTACTTGCACCAATCATCAAGATTAAGTAATGGATAGTAGATCAGCAAGTATTATAAAAAATACTGTAAAACATTATGAATTTCCACAATAGAAAACTGACTATTTGTGAGCTAATATAATTTAAGTGGGAAAAAAACAAATCCAATTAACTTCTCTGCAATCTACTGTTCTTTGAAACATAAGACAAGACAAAGCCAAAGCCAACTAACAAAAAAATATACGAAGACTCGTTTCAGGAATATATAAACATTTAAAGTTCAATTTTAAATCTGCAAGCAGCAACAAATCATCTTATATACATAATTCAAAATGAATTAGCACAAGTAACTTCTGAAAACATAAAAATTGTAAGAATCATATAATACAAATATTTTATTAGAGACAAAGAAACTGCTTGCAAAAATTTGAAGAGAAAATATATCGTACAGAATATAACAGCTTTTCAAACTTTAAACAGAAAACCTTAATCAAACAATATAATTTTCTTTGGAAAGTCTCAAAGAGCATTCATTAATGAATCGCATGACACACTGTAGAGCTAATTAATAAATAAAGTTATGGGTTAAAGCCTATCAAGTTTGTCGTGCCCTTCAGTATCACTTAATAATACATAAATTCCTCAAAAAATAACGAAAGCATCTAAGTATACCAGCCAGGGTTAGTATTGTACACATTTTTCTAGGTTTTTATATATTAATCGGTTTATAAAGCATATTACAAATGTTTAAAAAGTATCCGCAGTTTCTAATATAGAACGATAACATTATTAGATTATAATAATTATTAGTTATTTTTAAACACTAATGTATTTGAAGTTTCCACAATTGTTTAACTTTTTATTAAATTGGATTTTTTACTAATTTACTTACCATTAAGGTGTCAATTTTTGTGAATCCAATTCAACATAATTAATTAATATAATCGTACTATTTGTACTATCTAATAAAAATAATTTTTTATTTGAAGCATCTTACTATATAATATTGAAAACTTTACAACTTTAGGGAAAAACACTATCATAAAAGTTTATGTAATTCTTATCAATTTAATATTACTAATTTAACTTGATTGGCATGTAAAATTACATCTTTAAAAAATACAATCACCTTTGCTAGCCTTATTAAACATTTTACTTCAACATCTTCCCTACAGTATGCTACAGCTTTCGTTGTTCGCATATTAAGACTTTCCCATAATATTTAAGACAAATTCGGACAGTTAATTAAATTACTCGCGATTGTGTAAACTAATCATTTTCTTCATGTTACTTGTAAACCAATTAATATAGAGGAGTTTTTCTTTATTCCCATGTTGCACGGAAACCGTATATAATGTGGGGTTGTTCGTACCAAGCCTCAAATAACGTCTGTTTCATTATACATGCTACAGAGACACCGTATAAAATACTTAATCGGTTATGAAATTCTATAATTATTAAAGCAAATTATATGTTATACAAAGAACCGTGAAGCAAGAACGACACTGATACGCAAATTTTAAGAGTAAACATTCCTTTACCTCATAACAGGACAACAAATCTGACCGAGTCACCTTCACGATTGGATGTTTTTACAAAAAATAAACAGACGATTTGTCGTGATGAAGCTACCGATTATCATTTGCAGATTTGTTATTCTACATTCTAAGTCACTACACGTGGTTACGCATTGGCGTCTAACTCTCAACAGACCCTTATTTATTTGATCAATCAATGGTTTAATATTTACAACAACAAAAATAAAGATTGACAACAGTTATTGTATTTTTATCGTCTTCCTCAAATAATGCTTGAAATTTATTGACTTATTATTTTTTGTCTTACAAATCATATATTTTATTGAATAAGACTCAGAAGTACTTTCTCATTAGAGGAGACTATTTCAAAAGTAACAAGGACCAATAGTCGAAAAGTAAGTTAAATAATTTTATTACTTTTTGAACAAATCTTGTACTTTATTGATCTTAGGATAATAACTAATTCCTCTACAATAAAGATCAACATTGCTACATGACAGCTTTATTTCAACATAAAACTTAACCTGCTATGTAGCACCTACAATTAGGTCATTATATAGAGGATACGTCAAAAATTAATTACTTGTAAAATATTATTTTATATGAAGATGCACAAGACGACATATATTTTTAACCGTTCGTTGAACATTAATGTAGCTTGGTAAAAATGCTTTCTCTTTGCCCATCATATATATATATATAATTTTATATATCTGCTGTTGGATTTTCAACTGCTTCATACTTTAAAACCCTTCTTTAATAATAAAACTTATACTGTTACAAAAATATTGTAAAGAATACACAATTCTTTAATTCACTGTCCTTAAAAAGGCTATTTGTTCAAATATGTTACTAGAAAATCAAAATGTAATTTAGATTTTTTAAAAATATTTGTAGCTGCAAAGTTATTATAAAAATGATATTAAGAAAAGACTTGCAATTTATAAAGTAATTACGAAACATAATGCAACAGATGTGTAAAATTTTCAAGCGCGCAGTCGCAATTTTGATATTGTCTTGTTTCTTGTGACACTAAATATTTAGATTATAAAATTGTCAATATAAAAAATTTGTCCACTAATCAAATAATTTTTATGTATGCAAATATTTTGATAAAATATTGGCAATTTTTTTGTTTTAAATCATTTATGTTAAAAAATCCATTAATTTTTGAATGTTGTTTCTCAACGTAATTAATTTTTTTACCTTATATGATAGATCATAAATTTCTTTACGTTTGTTTATACTGTTAATTAATGAAGAGCTCCTCATGATTGAATGCGATTCTTGTTCTAAATGATTTATTATAAAGATACGTAAAATTATTTTACACAACTTCAAATAAAATTAGAACATTAAATTTAATTGTTAAAAAAACGTTACATATGTATAAATATGACATTCTTAAGCGGACTCCGCAGAAATGCACGCATTACCATTTCAAAATCTCCAACATAAAATATTTTTTTTTAATGGCAAGGGACACTACCGCAGTTTCTTAAACACCTTAAGTTAATACATATATGTGGAATTGATATTAATTAAGTTTGATTTTCTAGACATACAAGTATTAAGATTAGAGAATGGACATCTACATCACAGTATATGCATAAATCTAAGCATATAGACATATACTTTCACAAACCGTTGAATCACAAAGTCAAAGAAAAAAAAATGAAAATAGTGGATCGAGCACGGTGATATGTCCATCTTAGTTCTTACATCAGCAGCAAAACAAGTTTTATAAACAAATGGCATTTTGAAGAAATACCTAACAGAAGTGCATCAAAGCTTTTTACCTTACATCAACAGAGTTTGATATCAGATAAAAATTCTAAACGCAAGATAGAAACTACCTATACCAATACGACAAAAATTTTAGAGCAGTCAAAAACATCAAAAAACTTTATAAGATGTACTACGAGTGCCAGCAGACCTGCTTTGAGGCTACGGATTAATTATCATTAAAATTAGATTAAAAAATACATCAAGGATATCTAAGTTTCAATCTGTTTAAAAATCAGCGTAACTAAATGTCTCAGAAAGTCCTTGTCGTAAGATTACTTTTGAGAAAATACAGTTTTATTTGTAATAAATATAGTCGCAATTAGATAGAGTAGCAATAAAAATTCATAAATCTAAAAATAATTTTCATAGCAACGATGGATTCTACATACTTAAATCTTGATTTTCCGCTCTTAAGGGACAAAAATAAATAAATAACCGGTAACGTCAGCAAATACCGAAGATGTCTTAGCTACAGCAAAACGATTGATCTCAACAGCTAACCTGTTAACGTCAGCGCAGTCCTCCACTACCGTACTCGCATAAGTAAAAATATCAAAACTCATGAGAAAGAAACTTAAGTTTAGATGATTTTTCTTCAAAACATGTTCGCAAAAGACAAAAAGTCAAGAGTTTTGGAACATCGAACATGGCTTAACAACAACACATGTATCAAAACATCTACCATGAAAACTATGACATTTATTTGAACCGATTGTTGGTATTTACTGACTTGGAGTACCAATTATGCTATTTATATACTTCATCATATAACTGAAATACAATTGTGTCAGAAAAAATAATGTTCAACCAAAAATTGTTATATGTGTTGATAACATTGTTGAGAAAAGCATTTTTTCTTGATCAGATAGTCTAGTATTATTCTTTTTCTTTTTACGCATATTACTAGGCACAATAAGTCCGCGAGGATGCAGTGCCAGTAAATGGTTGCCTGGGGACGCGGTAGCTCAGCAGGTTCAAGCAATTGCCTCTGTCCTCTAGCCGGCGCGCGCGAGTTCAAGTCTCGTTCAACTCATGGGTGTGTGTGTATGTCCTAGAATAAGTGCATGTTAGTGGGTACAATAAGCCCTGTGTGTATGTATGTATGTATATGTATATATATATATATATATATATATATATATATATATATATATATATATATATATATATATATATATATATATATATACATACACACCACATTTCTTAGTTTATTTTCTGACAGCCTTTGAACGGAATGTAAACCAAGACGGCTGATATAAAATTTAACGTGCGTTGGGGGCCGCTGTCGCTCCTTGCAAAATGGCCGGGCGGCCGCGGCTATCGGGCTGCATTACCGAACGCAGAAAGCGCGTCTGCCACAGCCATTTGGTTTGCTTCCGCCGAGCGGAGCATCGATTGTTCCACGTTCTCGATCCAGGGATAAAAGCTGATCCAATTAAAAATTTATACGTGCAAAAGTTGATGGAAGGCAGGTGAAAAATCCTTTTGGCAGCCAACCTCTAGTGTGAATGAATGTATGTATGTATGTTTGTATCTATATATATATATATATATATATATATATATATATATATATATATATATATATTTGTTACCTAAGTTTATCCATTTAAATTTCATATTTCATAATGTATCAATTATAAATTAAAATAAAGAATAGATTTGGTGTATAAACAATAACAATATAAGAACTGCTTAAAGATTTTACATGCTTTTAGGCTTCTATACATTATTTTGAATCGCTAAAAGGCTTCCAAAAAATTCAAGTACAATTTGCGTAATTGATCAAGTGTGATAATTAGCGGTTTTCAAATGACAAACTTTGACCATCGTCTGGGGTATGGAGGCATTGAGAGTATTTTTGAGACGGTAAATTTGAGCTAGTGTTTTGGAATTCAAAAAATTAATTTTATATCTCGTTTCTCTATTATGTTTGGCCGGTGCCGAAGAATTATCGCTATTTCGTAAAGCCAAAAAGTATTTGTATACGCTGCTTGATATTTTTCTATTCGTTTGACCTATATATGTTCTGTCACGGTCACTACAAAGTACAAGTACTAATGGTCGTTACCTAAGTGGATGAAGTGAGCTATTTAATTGTTAGTCATGAAAACCGTTTATATATTTTGTTTGTTTCGTATGCAGTTTATTCTGTAAGTAATACCTCTAATGTACAGCAGAAAAGTTTTTTTGAAATTTTGCAATTTGCGACTAATTTTATTAATACTTTGTTTCATACATAAAACAAAAGACAAAAGAGCATTTTACAGCTATAGTACAAGATTTGTTAAATGTAACATTGATTGCAAATTCTTATTTTATAGCATTGTATCAGATAGATGAAATTCAAACTAATTTAAAATAGATTCATTTAAAAAATATTTAGATGTAATGTTTTTCCAATGTACACTATAAAACTTACATAACTCTTAAGATTTTTTTATTAATTTGAATGAGAAATGAAAATTTAATTCTCTACTTTACAAAAATAAAGTGAAAAGTTTGCCAAATAAAAATAAAAACATTGTAAAGGTGATTTAAGTTGTATTTTATTTTTCATTCTAATCCATCCTAATTTTAATACACTTAGTCCCCTTAAAAATTACTTCCTCGAGATTTTTAAAATAACCATTTATAGCCTCAGTCATGTTTTCATTTGGCCGAAATCTCCTTCCATTAAGAAATAGTTTGAGTGTTTGTTTGGGTATATGTTGAAGTTATATGTCGATATATAATTATTTTAAACTTTTATTTTGTCACATTTTGTTAAAAGATAGCACTTGAATAGATTCGTGCAATAGAACAATGCTTTTTTCTTTGATAATTTTGTTTATAAACTGCTGCTTTTAGTTTATTCAAAAATTTTTGGTAGTACCTTCACTAACTGTTATTCTCTTTTTAAAATAATCAATTAACAAAACTTCTTTGGCGTCACAAAATACTTAATGTTAACACTTTTCTAACTGATAAAATAATCTTTCCATTATTCGGAATCTATTCACTGTGTTCATACTATTACTTCAATTTTATTTTAATTTTTTTAAGGTCATAAACTATCTCATAAAATGTAGCATATTAGTCTTAAGCACTTGGAAATAAAATAATATAAAGATATTTTTTATTATAAGTTATTAACCAACCTATTAAAAACAGAAAAGGTTAAAATAATAACCAATTCACGTACAATTCAATGTGCTTGCTTTATTTCTCCAAATTTGCGATTCATTCGTTGTAGTGAATTTGTTCAAGTGCATCAAAATATTCGTTTACTCTCAGAATCTCCTCTTTTTTGGCCCAAAGTTTTTTTAATATAGAAAAGTTTTAAATTCCAAGAATAGTCTTAGGTAGCTACCTAATGCGATAGATCAGATGTGGAAGAATTCAATCAATTTCTGCTTAGCGACACCGCTTCAATTTCTTAATGCTTTATGGTAGTAAAACAACACTCTTTTTTGTTTTTAATCTGTCGAAAAGTGTCGTATGTAGTACGTAGTCGCCAATAATAGTTTTTGTCTTCTCAAAGTAGTTAACGAAAAAAATAAAAAAAAAACTTTTTTACGCAATCTTCAAACAACAAATTAGAGTCAGGCTAATTTGGAACCGTACAATATTTATCCGTAGAAGGTAGCTTTGTGCCCACCTATAGACCTTTCGTTTTCTGAGAGTATACAAACCACATTATGCATCAAACCAGCCACACATGTTTTAAGAGATTTATATTTTTCCATGAACCTAAAAACTAATTTAATCTAGCAAAGTTTTATTTATAAAACGATTGATTGTAGAATATCATATGCTGCGAATGTTTGCATAAGAAAATGTAACAAGGAAATGCAAGTAATCTCATTTTCTTATTTATTAACTTTCTACAGCGGAGCTTATAGTAGAAAGTTAATGGGATTATCATCTTGTCTGTCTGTCTGTATGTCTGAAGACACTATAACTTCCGTTCTATCCAACGGATTCACTTCAAACTTGGCATACACACATCTTAGGTCAGTACCTTTCGTGGTATTGATTTTCTGCCAAATCGGTTGACGGCAACCGGAAGTGACCGTTACGATTTCGCACCGCTGTAGGAAGTTTCATTTACGGTATTACACCGTTTTTGTTGAATTTATTACTTGTAATTATATTTAATTTAAGTTATAGTCCAGCATATGTATGTTTTTTTAGATAAAAACGTAAGATTGCATTAATATGGTATATACAATTAGTACATGTAATTTGTCAAAACAAAAAAGCATTTTCCCTCTTTACTTTTTATCTTAAGATCTTTTGCTTATTTTATTACGCATATTTAAGTTTTCTTAGCCTTAAACTGTAGGTTTTTGCCTGTTTTTATGACTACGTACACCCACAAGGCGATTTATTGTGACACAAACACAAGCATCAGTTATGAAAGCTACAATCATAGAGAAAATGCCCTATCAAACTTTGTTAAAAATGGGGTGTGCTTTGGGAATCAAGCAGAGTTTTAGCAATATTTTTATTTCTTTAAAACTGATGATAAAACTGACAGTAAAGTGTAGTGATAGTAGGAGATCTGCACTAGTCAAATTTTCTTCAGATATGGATTTATCAGCATATTTTAAATATAGGAAGTGGAACTTCACTAGAGCAGTAATTAACTTAAAGCATTTATCACTTTTTTATTCACTTGTTAGTTTTAATATAACCAAATCATAATTTTTCAAAGAATCTAATTATATTACTGTTATAAATTAGTGAAGCTCGTTATCCACTATTTGTTGATTTTCCAGGTAAACACTCGATATGTATTCATATAAACAGCTTGCAGAGATAAACGCGCTGAACAAGTAACTTCTGATTCAATTAAATTATACCGGCAGCAAATAAAGCGACCCGATAAGGGTTGCCACTGTTTACGAAAGCAATTCTGACGCAGGAGATACTATAACAGTTCTAATAAAGCAGAGCAAATATAGTCCTCACTAATCTAGGTAATCGTAATGACAATTAGCTCGCATTGCTATGCGAAGTGCTTCTAATGTTTGCTTAAGCGCGGTGATGTACCGTCGACTTGAAAATGCAATCAATGAGAGCTCTTAATAGCACCGTTGTTTCAGGGTCTCCGATAATCAAGAACGATGTGTCGCACTCGACCACTCACATGGCCATGGCGTCGCAAGTTGCAGGTAAAGTTAGCTCGTTTGCTAATGTTGCTGTAATGAATCTTTATATAAAAACACCTAAATTTATGGAAAAATAGTTTAACTTTAAGTTCTTATATATTTATTTATCAAGAAACATTGGTTGCAGAGAAAAGTATCTAAGCTCAACTTTTAAATGTTCTGAACGGTAGTACCAATTAATGTAGACTTTAATCTTGTATATAATATACCGATTATAAATATTCAAAAATGAAACATAAATAATTTATTATATATTTTTTTAATTTTAGATATCCCAGAACTACTAGTAATAACATGAAATTTACTTGTCATATAACTAACACTAAACTTTCATTGTATAAGTAATTGGCACATATATAATACAAAACTAGTAGTTATTTTGAAACAAATTCTATACATAAAATTAATCTTTAAATTTTTTAACTGTTTTCTATGCTTATTTTTTATTAAATAAAATAAATGAGTCCAGTATTAAAAATAGTCTCAAAAATACAAAGCAAAAAGATTGAATAAGAGAGTTTTCCTTTTCTTTTTTATACCTGTTAAGTTTAATTATCTTTTATTATTTTACTTTTTGTATAAGATTAACTCCCGTGGCGTTTTGTACTTGTTTAAGTTTCTAAGTAATATAGTTAATAATTAATGTTTTATTTAAAATATACTAAGCTACACTTTTGTTTAATTTTTATTATATGATGGTAAAACTCTACGTTGCATGCGGGGACAAAATGCGAACCAAAAGGTTAAGGCTCTAATATGTTTGCCTTCACTGCTCGGTCATCATGCACCATCTATAATACGAAGGTATGTCACAAGCACCACGCCTTAGACGACTGCATTAGTGCATTTATGTTTAGTGACTGTGCAAGCCACTCGCCAGACAATTAGGCCTAAGATTGAAGCCAGGTCCGTCTGCACCGCAGCCAAGCACTTCAACCGTATGGCCACAGTGGCTGTCAATTTTTACTTTCCTTATCTGATAATAAGGAAAGTAATGTAATCGGCGGAAATTTGACCTACCCAGTTTTTCACATTTCTGGACGAAATATAGCCCCAGCACACCAAAAAAATTGGTTTGAGCCATTGGTTTGTGTGTGTGTGTGTGTCTGTCTGTCTGTCTGTCGATCTGTCTGTCGGTCTGCCAGTAAACAGGATATCTCGAAAACCGTAAGAGCTAAAGACTTGAAATTTGGTATGCAAGTTACTTGTAGGTAGGGGACGTAGTGCGAAGCTTTTGGTAAAAATCGGTCTAGTCGTTTGGTCGCAAGGTCGCAAAATCGGTCGCAAAGCGGTCGCGAATCTAAACGGTTGAAGATACAAAAAATGTATAAGAATAAAAATGATTTGTTATCACGAGATAAACATGAATTTAAAATAAAAGTTGGTAAAATAGGAACTCGAAAAAAAAATTGAAGCCCAGGATTTTTGCCAGAATTACCCAAATAATAGGACAAGGAAAATCGTGTGATGTTCACACCAGATTTTTACTTTCCTTATCCTATAATAAGGAAAGTAATGTAATCGGCGGAAATTTGACCTACCCGGTTTTTCACATTTCTGGACGAAATATAGCCCCAGCACACCAGAAAAATTGGTTTGAGCCATTGGTTTGTGTGTGTGTGTGTGTCTGTCTGTATGTCTGTCTGTCTGTCTGTCTGTCTGTCTGTCTGTCTGTCTGTCTGTCTGTCGGTCGGTCTGTCAGTAAACAGGATATCTCGAGAACCGTAAGAGCTAAAGACTTTAAATTTGGTATACAAATTACTTGTAGGTAGGGGACGCAGTGCAAAGCTTTTGGTAAAAATCGGCGGAGCCGTTTGGTTGCAAGGTCGCAAAATCGGTCGCAAAACGGTCGCGAATCTAAACGGTTGAAGATACAAAAAATTTATGAGAATAAAAATGATTTGTTATCGTGAGATAAACATGAATTTAAAATAAAAGTTGGTAAAATAGGAACTCGAAAAAAAATTGAAGCTCAGGATTTTTAATATACCGGGTGTTCATAAAATGTTTCGGGAAATTGATATTACCGGATAGATCAGACCGAGACGAACAAAAAATTACAATGAAATTTTTTGATCCGAGGTCAAATAAATAAGTTATAGCCGATTAAAAAATAATTAAACGGACCAATCACAGCGCGCTCGGAGAGCTTCCTGGCCGACTTCGAGAGGACGGGGGGAGCACATAAGCGATAATGGGGAAGGCTGTGCGAACGAGCTCGCACGGTTACCTTCAGTGACGTAGCAAAATTTTAAGTATGAGTCAATTATTGTCTTGTACTGTTTATTTTAATCAACTTTCGAGTGTTGGATTCGCGCCTCGTACCTTTTTTAAAATAACAAGTTCCGGGACGAGAGCAGCGCAGGGCCGAGACGATGGATCCGGAATAATATATAATAATAGGATAAGGAAAGTCATGTGATGTTCACACCAGATTTTTTTATTTATGTAAAAATGTCTGAACTCAAAAAATTGAAGAAAAAATATAACGTTATTCAAACTTTTACGTTTTTTGAGGTTATAAAGTAAAAATTCGTAAGAATGTGTTCTCAAATCATTTTTTTATTAATGTTTTGAGGCCGAAACGACGAGATGAAAACGTCGTGTTTGGCGCTCGCGCGGTCGCCTGCGGCAGCGCTGGGGCAGTTGACGCGTTTTGCCCCATATGTAGGAAAATGTTGTTTTGGCATCCGATTTAATACAATTTTCAAGAGAATTTACATTTTTCGGGGCTTCGATCTGGCTACTGCTCAAGAAAAGCTATAGCCTTTGAGAAAGACTGATCTTTTATGGGCTCTGTTTATTTTATTTATTAAATTAGATGTAGAAATTTCGCGGAAGATGCACTGAGTCGGGGGAAGTTTGTTAGTTTGCAAATGTTGTATAATAGATGGCACGGGCAAGGAGGGGTTTCAATACGAATCTCTTCTTTTATGTATTCAGCTTAATATTGGTTTGTTTATTTGACCTTTGAGAGTCTTTAGCAGTCTCCATAAAGTATTTTATATATTCATTGGAATTCGATAGAGCTGATTTAATAAAACCATATATATATATATATATATATATATATATATATATATATATATATATATATATATATATATATATATATATATTGAGCATTTTAGTTTGACGTTAAAATTTATTTTAAAAGATAAAGTAGATCAAATAAGCAATGGTTAATTAAGGAAAGAATATTGTTTTTTTTTATTGTAAATTGATTTCACAATTGGTAAATAAAAAGACAACATCAACGCTGACCATGCAAGCAGTCGTACATATAAGAAAATCCTTGAATATTTCTAGAAATTTAACAAGATATTTAATACGGTTGTGGGTGGTAAAACCAAATAGACTAACTGATAGTACGCAAAGGAACGTTTTCTTTATGAATTATTGGAAAACTATATAATTTTAGAATTATTAACAATTTTTTCAAGGTGTAATAAGTTTTTAAGTATTAAATGGTACGTTTTAGTTTTTCTTTCAAAACAGATAGTGGGATTGTTACATTAATGAAGAATAGTGACATTATTTTAGTACGTTTCCTATCTTACCTATGTAGTTTAATGAGGCTTTAATATTTAATTTTAATAATGCTATTGTACGTAGCACTTTAATTACATATTCTGTGGTTTTGTTTGCCATGTTTTCAAGGATAACGAGAATATATTGAAATATAATGTGCTTAGCAGATCTACCATTCAAAACAACAAAACAAGAGCTTGAGTAACCGAATCGCTTAGACAGTAGTCGAAAATTTTATGTACAGCTAGTACTTCTGGAGAAACTAATAAAAGTAATATAGTGGTTCAAGATGAGATAATATTAAATTTACTATGAATAATTCTTTTAATTGAGCTACAAGAGCTTGTTATAAAACACAGTGGACGACTAAGTGACGAATTAAAAAATTACTCCAATAAAAATAAGCTTGGACTATTTAATTATCACTTTTTCATCATTAAAAAACAATTTTTGATCAAATCACTAGACTCTGATGAGAACATGACCCATTTTTATAAAAAAAAGAACATACGTATACAGATCACAAAACTCATGGTATAGAAAACAGTGCACCAAATAAGTACTTCGGGAGTCTTAAAAGTTTTGAGTCTCAACATGAAAATGGCCCTACTTGTCAAAAACATTCTACTACTACAATTATACATGTTAAAAAAATACGTGTAAAAATTTTAGCCTTTTTGGACAGTCGTTCGTATCAGTCGATGTCAGTGTCACCTACTCCAAAACACTGCCAAACAATCTACTCCGCACATTGAATCCCAACAGACGACCAATAATATACTATGCGAAAGTAAAAAACTGGTAACAGAATAACGAAGAGCCAGGTCAATATGACAGCGAACTCACATCCCGGACATCAGGAGAATATACAACCAGATAAGTAGTAAATTAAATACAACGCTTCAAAAGCTGAGAAACAATTTATTCGAAAAATATGTGTCAAACTTGTCTAGACAGGGTAACTCTATCTGGAAACCTGTAAAGAACAAGAATAAACCTAATTTAAAACACCACCCCACCAGGTTTACACTAACTAATAAAAATACAACATTAAGCAGTTTTGCAGGCAATACTGCACTACTTGCAACTGAAAACGATTTAATACTTGTCGCATCCAACCTTCAAGAGCAGTTGAAGCTCATAGAAGAGTAGTTAAAGAAATGTAAAATAAAGATCAACGAAACGAAATTAGCACACATTATATTTACTCTTAGAAAAGGTAACAGCCCGGACGGACCTCAATTGAGTGAATATGCCATCACAAGAAGTGGTTAAATACTTAAGACTACATCTTGACTCGAAACTCAACTGGAAACAACATATATTAAAGGAAAAGAAACAAATTGACCTAAAAACAAAAAAACTTAACTGGTTAATAGGTCGTAAATCTCACCTATCAACTGATAATAAATTACTCATCTACATAGCCGTCATCAAACCCATATGGACCCATGGAATCAAACTCCATAGTTGTGAGAGTCCAACAGAGACATAATCCAACGAAGTCAATCTAATATCCTCCGTGTTATCGTTAATGCACCTTGGTATGTTACCAATCACACTACACACAGAGCTCAAAATTACAAACCTAAACACAATTATACAGGAAAGAACCACTAGATACCATTCAAAACTTGAGAATCATCCCAACCAAACACTAACGCACTTCTTACAACCAGTAGAAGTCAGACGACTACGAAGACTCTAGTCACAGGATCTTCTACGAATTAGAAACAAAATTGCTGGATGATGTACCTCTTCATACCATCATCTATCTGTCAAATGCTTTTGGTTTTGGGTCAAAAAATTCAAAATTCGGCTTGTAATCGCAATTTTATGGTTTTTTGAAAATGGCCGATTGTAGCGCCCCCTTATGAGATATCTCAAATATTCAAAAAGAACATAAAAATAGATAGAAAATACTACTGTTTTTGGCATTTACAATTTTTTAAACTTAATACTCAGGTCACAATAAATTTTTAATTAAAAAAAAAACGTCAAATGGGCCTACAGCTAGCTGCCCCAATATATTTTTTCTAGCTGGTCTCAATCGACGCGTTTTAATAATACCTATAATTTTTATAATGAGTACTTACTTCATATAAGCCACAGTTTTCCTGGTAAACCCGAAAAACCTAAAAACGACTTGTTGGGCCTTAAAATATGCCCATATTTTGGAGCGTAGCGGCCCAAGACAAATTTGACTATCAGATTCGTCATCAACGCCCCAAAAACCATAGGAATCCACTTTAAAATACCACTCCCCCCCCAAAAAAAACATTTTTGATCATTTTTCACGACAAAGCGACTGGATTATTAGGCAAAGAAATACTCGAAATAATCAAATTTCTAATTTAATTTTGATATAATGGTATTTTCAAAGAGCAATTACAGAAATGTATGTATTTGTTGATTAAGATAAAGACTGGCCAATTAAATATTAATATTATGTATTAAGTATATAACATATCTATGTAATTTTGCTATTTTTTCTATTCCACTAGCTAATAAATATAATATCGTCTTTATAATAATTAATATATAAAATCAACTTAATTGACCGCGATGATTTAAGAAAATTTAGTTCTCGGGACCTCAATCCGTCCACTTTCTACGTAGAGCTATGTTTCTTTTTCTTGAAAGTCAATTTTTTATGTACTATGCTTTACTATTTTCAGATTTTAAAATAAAATTTTGCCAAGAATTTTATTTCACATTAAACGCACTGCGTCGGGAAAAGTTAGTTAGTTTGGAATTGTTGCATAACTAATGGCGGAGAGTAATTAAGAGTTTCTATATGACAAAGGTTGACTATTGTCTCTTTTATTATATAATTAGCCTAATATTTTCCACTTTATTTAGCCTAACTAGGTTCTTTGGCAACCCCCATAAAGTGTTTCATATACTCCTTGTGATTTGTTAGGGCGGTTATCCTGGTTGACCTAATAAAATAAACTATTTTGTTTTTGGTTCCAAAACAGTATGTATATTTTGACTTATTAATTTAAGTCTCATTGTATGGCTAACATAAAACAAACACACCTTTACCTTGGGATTGGGAGTCAACATTTTTGTTTATATCTCTAATTATGTGGGATAAGAATTTGTTGGAATACCTATTTTATAGTAAGGCTAGTACTAAATAGTTTTAACTTAAATTTGTCTGTTTTTCATGTTTGAAAGTCTGATGGATTTGATGACGAGGGACATTGTAACTGAAGGAATTTGAGTAGGGTGATGCTAGGATTTGGCATTTCCAGACAGTGTAATAAAAGTTATCGTTTGAAAGATGGTTTGGAATAGAAATGTCTAACAAGGGCACCGTTCTGCGTGTCTTGGTATTTTATTGGATTAACATAGGTAATATTTTTATAGATAGTATAATGTAAGCTGTCAATTGAAGAATTTTTTGTTATGGGAAAGAGAAGAAATTGTTTTACACCATTTCAATATCGAAATTTCATGTTGATTTAAGTTTAGTTGGAGTGGAGAAAAATTTGGGAAACGTATCCTGTACATAAAGCCAGATAATAAAAGTGTCATCGACATATCACATTTCACAGATAGGTTTAGATGAGGACTATTGTTTCAAAATCGTTCGCTATAACAAAATTCTTTGGTGATATGGATACAAGATTTGACTAAAATTTGCAGTATTAAATATCAAAATAAATTTGCGTTTTGAGAATTTATTCAAGTTTCTGTAATCCCGAGAGCAAGTGGGGAACGCATAAGGGCACCATTAATGTAGGGGCTAAATTTATTTTAAATCTTATTGGATAAATAATGATTGATTAAGAAGAGAGTATGATTATCCCGTAAGTCCAAATTCTCTTACCGACCAAATCGAAATTGCTATCGTTCCCTAAAAATTGTGTTTTAAAATATTTGACTGCTGCGAAGCAATTATTAATCACTTAATACTTTTGTTAAGAGAACTTCTTAAAATTCCTAGATTTGAGAAACGCAAGAAAATTTTCCAATGTTTAAAAACAAAAATGCTTGAACCAAACAATTTCTCTTATTAAAGTTGAGATGTTCAAATTTGTTGCTCAAATAAGTTAAATTATCTTTTTATATCAGACTGATTCTAGCAAATATAAGGCTTTTGTTCACTTCGGTGTCTGATAAAGCCGTCGAAGTGGTTAAAGTAAGTTTTGCTGTAACACTGACGTTTGATATTGTTCTTTCTGTAGAAGAATAGACACAAAAGTGCCTTTTTAGGTCTTCCATTAATATTCGAAGTTAATTGTAGAAATTATGAACTTCAGTTTGTCTGCTTCTTTTATATTCGTATCAGTACTCGCTTAAATATTATTGAAAAAATTATCATGTTACTCAAAAATTAAAAATAACGTCACTTTAATACTTTAATCAAAATGTTTTTAGTAAGAAATTAATTGATTTAATAATAATTTAGTACCAACTACATTTAAAGTTTCAATTTTGTATCAGTACACTAATTTATAAAAAAGAACTTTTTATATATTGTATGCAAATCGCAAAATGGTTAAATTTCTGACATATGAAACATTAAATTAAAATTTTACTTTAATTAAATAAATGCTATATTAAATTTATTTTGATATACAACATAAAATACATATATGTATTTTATGCAACATCTTGTTGACCATTCTTGAACTCTTAGACCGCGTTCTAATTTAGGAAGCTCTTGACTTTTTGTCTGTAAATTAAGTGGACATCTTTATAAAAAGAAGTTTTTGAAATTAAACTGCTCTTTGCAGGTTAACCTTTGCACTCGAACGTACTTACGTACCTCACCATCATGTTTACTACTAGACATTATCGTGGGGTACTCTTACTCACTTTATTAAGCTTGTTCGCTTTGTTACAAGTAACAATTTTTTGATGAAGTTTTAGTAGTAATCCTACAACTACATAAAACTATTGTTTTTCCAAAGTCAATAATGTGGTCGAAATTTTCCAGGCATATTAAACTATAGGCGATTTTTTCAGCTGGTTGAAACGTATATTTAGTTAACGTTTTTTTTATTATTATTATTTTGGTGGTTTTTTGGCTTATAGTACATTATAGTACAAGGTAAGAGTGTTTATACGAGGATACAATATTTAGTGTCCCTAATCTATCTTATAGATTTTTTTAGTTTTTACCTTATCCACTTGTTCAGAATCATATTCCGCTGTAACCTGGCTATGACTGTATAAGAATTTCTCTTCTCATCTCCGTCATTGATTAGCTATTTCCTTCTAAAGCTTGTTTAAGATGTTTTAACTTCTTCTGTCACTATTTTTCACGCGCAATGACACCACAACAGTTTTTACTTTAGTAGTGACTCGATTGTTTATAAAGATGTTGATTTATGTTCGTACACTTTTTTATATAATCTGTTATAAAATTTCTTATTTCAATGTGAGTATATGAACGTCTGAAATACAATTCTGTTCTAAACCAGTTTTATGATCTTCTAAATATTTGAATTATAAGTTCAAAAAAGTACCATATTGTCTCGTTGTTACAGCAAAGTAAGATTGGTATTGACAAATGCGGTGACAACTTTGTTTTTTAAGAAATCAAAATATCTAGAAGTTATTTTTAATTAAGAATTACAGAAAATTTACAATTTATAAGGAGAATACAAATAGGAAATTGTCTTGAGACGGTTTAATGGAAAAAACTTATGATTCAGACTAAAGGTTTTATAGCGGTGAATTAGAATAGTGAAATTTATAAAAACCTGTGACGATGAATGGTAATAATTATACAGCTGTTGAAATGCATTTTTTCTTTTTGCAATCAATGTACGTCAATTCAATGTCCCTTTTGGTAAATTAAAACAAAACTTCTTTGCTAAACCTTATATTAGTCTTTCAAGAATTAATCAGTAATCAAATAAAACGATTTACTCCAACTACAGCTTACTTGGGTTCGATTCAACAAAAAGAAATGCGATTAACAACCAAATTATGCGTTCGATTGACTCTTAATTAAATTGCAACCGTAACCCGATTAAGATTAGACCGGCTAATGAGCAGCCGCCCGCTAATCAAGATAATTTCACGTTGCAGCCGACCAAGTATCTGAGTTCCTTGGAGAGCACCCTGACTTCTTAGAGCGCTACATCATGGAGGAAGTCGAGCTAGAGCAGCTGGAACGATGGATCATCCGGCGCTCCCAAAGGCTGAAGAAAAAGCCGGAGGCGGCTTCTAAGAATGGTCGCAAAACGAGCCTTTCCCGCTGGAAGTTTTGCGTACACGCCGACAAGCGCCAGATGCTGCAAGACCTCACGCATAGCCTACAGTTGAAGCCCACCAAGGACCACGTCCTATGGGAGCTCGCAAACTGCATCTGTTCTGCCGTCAATGCAGATGGTTTTAGGTTTGTATTTTGATTAATTGATCGCTCGTCTATTTATTGAAAATTACTGCTGACTTTGTACTGTTGTTGTACTGTTGTTGTACTGTTGTACTGTTATATTTGAGTATGTATATCACAAACGAAATTGCATTTTAAAAATCAAATGTAAGATAATATAGGTATCGTTATGCTTTAGCCAACCAATACAGAAAAAAACAGTTTAAAAGTTAAATGAGTTAATATTTGCCACTTTCCCAGATGAAATGGCCAGTACCAAACTTCTAACAAAAAAAGCAAATTATTTAATAGAATATTCTCTACTGGTACTTACAATGATAGTGCACCAATGGATAAGAATTGATAGGTATTAAGTTTTAAAAGAATAGAACATTTTTTAAAGAACTTGACCTATATATATATAATGCTTTGAATGAATACACGCATACAAGAATTACATATTTCAATAACTAAAACATAATTTAATTTCCATTTTAAACAAAATTCATTCATTTTCAAATTTGTGGATTAATGCATGACAATGTTGTTGCCATAAAAAGAACAATGTTGTTATTTATAATTTACTACTTCCATTTCCGTAATTGAACGATACCGATGCACAACTGTAATAGTTATTTCCGAACAAGATCATACTTTACACTATTACTGTGACGAATTATGATTTATGGTTTGTATCGAGTCATCTTTCAACCAATTCTTATATCCTGCACTTGCGCCACACTTTATCTTTAGAAGCAAAAATTCTGTACCCAATCCTTTTGCAATCTTTAAAATTTAGGAAATAGAATTATTAGAATGTGATTGAACTTAAGAAGAAACAATTCGACAGGTGCAAAGAGAATCTTGCCATATTTTTGGTGCTCATTATAACTATTAGTATAAAATTTTATTAATTTGTTTTGATTTCTGGTCTTAAAACGGCGAATTTAAATGTGCTTTAATTTACAAAACTGATTATCGTGTTTTAAATGTTTTTATTCTACGTCATATAAAGTATATTACTATTTAAGGTATGTTTGTAGATTTAAAAAAAAAGTACTAGGGAATTATAGCCCCCTAAGTGTTAAAGAATGTGGTGGTTAAGTATGCAATAGCCCGACAATTTTAAATTTATTAACGATACTTTGTTTTAAGTGGGCTACTTGATATTAAATGAAACATCAGTTATTTACGCACGAAATATAAACTTCTACAGACAGTGTGAAGAAAATTGTCAGTTGAATGACGTTTTTTATGAAAGTGCACGAGAAGAATTATTTTGTTCTATTTTCATGGTAAATTTAATGTTGGTGTGACCTTTATTTGGAATTTAAAAAAATATAAAATTTAAACTAATAATACACAGAAAAAAACAAAGCAATTATTCAAATTTATTATCATCTACATTAATATACATATTAATTATTTAATTAGCTCAGTATAACAAGCTTTCAATAAAGCGTTTTCACTAATTAATTCACAACATGCATGGATTTTGTTGTATTGGTTATCCATATCTTCAATTGTTTTTATAAGCACATTTTATTACAACATTCTTGCGGTCAATATTTTTTTATCGTAGGACCATTTTTATTTTTATATTTTAAAAGACAAATGTCCTGATGAAGAAACGCTATTCATATATTGCAAGGTCCAACTTTTACAAAATTTAAATAATTTTTTCCTCTTTCTAGGTATGTGCCCTGATAATCTTAAATTAAACATCCTATGCACATACAAGCACACTAAAATGTAAACAACGATTAGAATTAAATAAAATAAAACATTTTTTTTCAATATTTTTCAATTTTGCAATATGTAATATGTAACATAATATTTCTGACATTCACTTTACGTTTTAATAATTCTAAGTCTATTTGTATTTAGAGTAAATTTTCACGTAAAACATAATATCTGAAATTAGAAATAAAACACCTTGTATTATTACAATTTAATTTCACGCCTTCAATTTATTTTTAGACTGATTTGATATTGATGTCAATAAGAAGTAAGCTTATCATCTTTCAATTATTGAAATATCAATGGTCATAATCAACAGATTTCAGAGAAGTTTAAAAAAAATTTATTTCGCTTTCCATATTTTATATATTGAAGGAGACGCGATGCTGACAAAATCGTGACCAAGCACAAAAACGTAGTCAACCAGGCAATCCGTCTTATTTACTATATAAGTACCCAGAAATATTTTTATCTGTAAACAAATTTATTGTAGCTTTGCTTCACCTCTAATGTAGTAAGAATTCCGGAGCAGGTGCCTATGAAGGAGTAGAAATGAGGCTGGAAATCTGGCTCCAACGAACTAGATAACGTTCCGATAAAAGTTCACCGGTATTATTTATTTTGGTTCAACCAACTGTATTTTTTCGAGCTATACACGCCACCCTATACACGAGATAGAAATAAACTGCTGCTTATATCAATATCGGAGTTTAAGATCTAACATCTTTTTGACCTTGAACTATAAAATATCGTTTTCAGCAAAACCTCTGTTTTACAAGTAAGTTTGACGGAGGATAATGATGACAAGACTAAAATATATTTAATGTTTCATTTCTATCTAAATTTTATTTTTTAAATATTATTTTATCATATTATCGTTTCTCATAGTCATATATGCTATGTAATAGTAATTGAATTAATAAAATGTACACTTACAGGCGGCCGTTTTCAACTGAAATAAAGTATAGCATGGTAAAGTATTTAAGTTTTTTTTTCAACTGTGAACACTAGTTAAGTTTTACTAAAAAAGCCCACTCTTATCTAATAAACTAGCAGAGAGAAATGTCGAAGCATTCCCTATTTATGTATATTTTTTTACTAACTGCATATTTACAAATACCATGTTAAGGTAACAACTATATACATGACTACCTTATAGTTACTTTCTATTAATGAATTAATTAGGTCATAAAATTTTACCCATTTTAAACATTTAGTTATATTGTCATTATTGAACAGATCACTTACTAGTACACTGGGATTATCACAATTTTATTCATTGTATCTTCCAGAATAATCTTTTATAACATCATTAACTCAAGGTATATTTAGACTACCATATTTACTGTTGGCTGTTATACGAATAGGGTCTTGCTTTGAATTATTTCTTATTTAACTACATTGCACCACCCCACAACTGTATAGCAGAAATCCACACCAGCACTATTACTAACTTATACAGTAACTTTCTGATTCATATTTAGTTCAGATTTTTTTCATAAAATCCAAAACATCTTCTTTACTCAAATGGCCGATTCTTTCATTTAGTACAGATGTGTTTTTTTCCCAGATCAGCTTGGTTTTAAGCTACGTACATACCAATATACTTTACGTCATTTTTGTAAAATTTAGCAATTTTATTTAAAATTTAATAGATAATTTTATTTATTAAGTATTTATATAATTTTGTATAGTATTTAATATGCCTTATAAGTTTATTACATTTGAAATAGATCTTTTAAGAGAGGATTAGATGATTGCAACAAACGCAAATATAGCTGTTACAAATAGTTCTTTGTAAGATATATCTACAGTAAATAATCGATACATTTTTATGCCTTGCCCTATACCTGCTCCAACCAAGTATATTAAAAAATAACCGTCATTAAACTTTATGTGGAACTATCTATCCTGTAGTGTTTGAAAATATTGAATAATAAAGAGACTTTTTCCAAAATAGGTTTAAGTTTTAATTTTTGAAAGTCCTATAATAACGATACTGCTAGTTTTCTATTTGTAGTAACAAAATTATTTCAACAAACTTTTATTAAATAAAATCACATTAAAATTTTGTGGAATAACTGCTACATTTTTCTTTGGTAATTTGTGAAAATTTACTAATTTTTTTTATCTAGGCAATGAAATTTGCACTTGTCTTTTAGAGCCTAAAGACGTGCATATCACTGCTCTCAGTGCAATAAGTATACAAATTAACGTGTGTCATTATCGTAAAGTCACTATACCATCAATAAGGAACTTAATGATCAACAGTTAATTTAAATAGAAGTGATTTTATATTTTGACCAGTATGTGATTAATTATTTTACATTATAATAAATTTCACGCAGTTAACAAATATAATATTACGTGGATACCTCCCTAATCAGATAGGCAATTCAATTGATAATTTCACTTTCTAATAACCTTTTTTTTCTTTTTTGACAAGTTTCATTTACTTTTCATACAAGTAATACAAACCAAGGTGCACAATAAATAGCGGCTAATTTAACTAATACACCTATTACCCCAGTATTTCATCAAAATGCCGTATTTTTGATCCCACAACCTAGTTATTAATTCCTAAATCATCAAAATACAATAAAGAAAAATGAAAAAAGCTGTATATGAATAGCAACTGGTTAAAAAACTCGATCAAACAAAAATCTAGAAGCAGAACTAAAACGGTTATATATAAGACCTAGTTACAGATATAAAATACTATTGATAATGACAAAAACGATAACAAAAATTCTAAAACTAACAACAGTACTAAACCACACGAGAGCCAAAATCACTGTCAATATTCACGTGCAATGTAATCATCTTCAAAGGTATAATGGACAACCTTGCTAAAGTCACTAAATACGAAACAGGCTGCAGCAGCGCATTAGTAAACATTACAATTAATGCATTTAAGAGATGGAAACTACTAAACATACTAATAGAAACAAGATAAAGCTTACAGAATTGTAATAATAAATCTCCACCACTCAAATGCAACAGATAACATTAAAGAAGAAATAACATCAGGTCCTGAAGTTCAAAACATATTAAATATAAAGCACGGAATAAGCAAAAATAACTACAAAGTGCATGAACTGAAGTTGATATATACATTTAGAAACAAAATAATGGTAGACCTTCTAAGTAAGAAAAAGATTAATACAGTGCACTAGATGTCAGAATTATGGTCATTTCAGTTTCTACTATATAATTCAATTGTGTGAAATGTAGAGAACACAAGAAATACAAAACAAAAAATAATCACCAGTAAAATATGTTTTTTATGGTGGTACCAACCAAGTAAACTGTAAAGTTTGTAAAGTCTATCAAGATTTATTAAATAATACACTATAACATAGCACAAGCATACTGCCGACAGAATTAAGCAGTCATCGTAGTATCGCTATAATTTTACATATTACTAAACCAATAAGTAAAAGCAAAGGGTTGTTACGTTAACGTTGACATCCTTAGAATTCAAGGTACCTGGGTCTAAGCCTCTAACCTTTCTTCTCTGAAAAGCCATGGTTAAACCCTTGAAATATGCTGTTTAACAACACATATGCATATGTGCATTCAATAACAGGAGAAGTCGGAATAAATAACAGAAATTCTTCAAATTTATTCTTACCACAACAGCTAACCTTCTTACTATCTGATCTTAAGACTACGTCTTAACATGATAACATGACATTAAATCTGTTAACAACTATCGTCAATAAATACTAGTACTGGTTAAATTCATAAGAATTGTAACATGAAACTCAAATGAACTTATCTATAAACTCGAATTAATGGCATTCCTAAAGTTTAATAAATTAGAAATCATACTCATCTCTAAAACGCATTTTACTGATAGAACAAAAATCTAAATTTCTAATTATATAAAATACGTGGGATCCTGGTAGAACTGGTTATGGGGGAAACAGTAAATAGTTCCTTATTCATAACGGTATCCCACATTTTGATTTACCAAAATAACAAACAACACTTATTCAACCAACTAACCCACGAGTCATACCCAATTTTAGTTGTCTGATATGTTACCCAAATAGTGTGTTAACAACTTTAATTAAGCTTTGTGCAAATGTAAATAAATTTGACGTATATATTTACCAACCCCAATTTAAAAAATGTATTACAGTTTCTTAGAAATTCAAAATACTTATGAGTTTTTATAATTAATATTATTCTACGATAAAACAGTTGTTTTGGAAGTGATTAGTCGAAACTTTTCTAGTATCTAATATTTAACCTCTTTTGTGCCAGGTTGTATCTGCCAGATTCGGGAAACTCTGACTCCTTGGTGCAGTACTTAGGACAAGAAAGTAAAGTTGGAAATGGAGACCATTTGCGGCAGCGACTGAAAACGGGGGTTACCATTCCCATTTACGTAGCCCGAACGCATGAGCCCATACGGTTCTCAAGAGGTGACGTAGATTCTCGCTTTCCAACAGGAATATCAGATGGAGTAAGAATAATTATTTACTCATAATTGTCTTTTTATCCTAACACGAGATTTTCTTACAAATAGTCAGAAATTTCGATATAGATTTATATAGATTTGTTGTGTTTTAAATTTAATGTGTATTGTGATCTTAACGAAAATCTATATGTTTTTCTATTATTTTTATATGTATTGAAAAACTGTTTATAAAAACTTGTGGGCAGCAACTATGTATTGTTTGTCCAAAAATTTTCAATCATTTCACTTTTTTTCATCAATTTATTTAATAATTTTTAACAAAAACAACTTATAACAACTAATCCGTTAACACTGATCACTTCCTCCCACTTTTCTGGCGGCTTCATGATCCCGCGACGGTAGAATTCAGCATCTTTTGAGTCAACATTTCCTTTTTGTACCGAAAGTCCTTCTTTGATATCGCAGTTGTTTTTTCATCTGATAAACGCCATTCCTGTTGAGGATCCGAGTTTTTGAAGCTAGTTCATTTTTCATCTTCCGTAATCAATCGATTGGCCAAAAACGAAGTTTTATTTTGACGATCCAACAAAGTTTGACTGGCATTCACCTGTTTCATCTTTTAAGCAGCAGACAACTCGTGTGGAATTCCAGACCTTACCGAACTCGTGGAGAATATTGTCAATAGTCTGAGGGCTACAATCGAAATTATTGGCCAACATTCGGTATGTTAATGACGGAGTCTCTTCATTGCCTTCAAGAACGGCTTGACGATCAACCTCTTGTAGACCTCCAACTCCTTGCTTGTGATCCAAGTCTTCATTGCCGGTTTTGAACTCTACAAATTGCGCTCAAACCGTCGACTCTCCAACCGTACTTTCGTCCCATGCTTTGTTGATTCGACGAGCGGTTTCAGCAGCATTTACTTTTGAACTCAACTTGTACTCGTGCAACATTAACAATATTTTTTGCTCGCGCATAAGATCCATACTGAAACAAATATACAAGTAATATATATCAAAATGATCGGAAGATTAGGAGTTTTCAAATGATACCAAAATCATGCAATAACAATGCAAAAAATATGAAAAAAGTGAAACGTATGAAAATGTTCATACAACCTAATAATTTGAGTGCACTTGTCTATCTTTCAGTATTTATAAATGGTTTTATATTTTTTTAGGACAATTTGTAGATTTGAATGGTTATAGTTCCCTCGGTAATTAGTAAATCAGTCGTAAAAATTAAGTTAGAGTTTTAGGACACTACCTAGGGGTACTCCAGACTTTATTAAATAAACCTGCAAAGCTTGCAACGCGTAGCGAAGTGGCGAAGCAGTCTCCCAAATTTGAGAATCCTCTAGTCTAGCTGACCTTTGACTAATCAGATTCAAAATCACTAGCAAACAAGCCTTTTTGGTCACCTGTCGATTGGTGAAAACAGCCGTTCTCGAGTTTTTGCTCGGACGGACGGACGGACAGACTGACAGACAGACAACATAAAGTAAATAAGTGACTCCGCTTCGCTTCGCCACTTAATAAACAAGTACGGACGTGGAACTCCTTTTTCACCAATGTCCGGGGCTTCTATACATAAAAAAAAGAAATTACGCGCACTTCCAGTCAAACTGCTCTCGAAATTTTCTGATCAGGCTGAATTTTGGCAGCTGGACTTGACTTATGGTCCTTAGTTGAATACTGAAAACGTTATGTTTCTATCTATCACAGATCAAAAATTATAAGGCGTGACAGATGTCATAAATGACAGAAATAAAAGCTGGGCTCCAGCTTGGAAGCTGCCTTGATCAAAAATTATAAGGAATGACATATTGGAAGCTGGGTCCGCTAAGAACCATTATTGTATTGTTGTAGTACATCCCTCCTATGCCAGATCGCGGATGTGAACCCGGTAGGCCATAGGCTTTCGAATAGTAATCCCCTTATCTCTTTAGATTCAGTTGTTCTAGAGTTGAAAGTCGCGACGACAGACAGATGAATATACAGACGGACAGACAGACGTCCGCACCGATTTCATTAAGCTTTCCTTGAGGTATAGAAGCCTAAAACTAGATAGATGCTTATTAATTTTGACTGTCTTCCATACATAACTTCAAAGAGATACGGTTGACAAGAGAGGTTTCTTTTCTACTTTATGTCATATCTTATCGAAAGCTTGTTAAATATCTAAGATGATCTTTGCACAAATTTTCTTTTCTTTCAAAATAAAAATGTTTTTCGAGAAAGCCAAGCAGATTGTTGAGAATTAATTTTGTTTTTAAAGAAAAGTTTTTTAGAAATTTATGACAAACTGTGTATTTAATATTCTAGCTCCTAACTACCAAGAAATGTATCTTAAGTTTGTTAATAAACTCTTGGTATTTTTTAGAGAAATATTTTCCCGTGACTTATTATTATACTTTAGATTTATCAATGTTAAATGATGATAATACGTGATGTTTTGGGGCCTACCGTATTAGTTATATTTGCTGACTTCGTCGGTCGTTCCGTTGGAATCATTAATATAATAAATACGGTAGTCTTCGAATAGCCATATTTGTGGTCTTCCTAGCTTTCTGTGCATTGTATTATGGTTATTTTTACTCTTAATGATTCTACTTTAATTTTTGTCTATTGAAAAAAAGATAGAGATCTCTTTATTATTATTTAGCATATCCAACTTTAGAAAAAATAATAATAATAGATGTTTCGATGCATCGTGTTATTCGTTCTCGAGTCGTAGTCAAAACCTTAAAAAAATTTAAACTCCGACCATGACCTAACAATTCAAGAACGAACAGTACGATGCATCAACGGTAGTGGTTTACTTTATTCCTATCATATAAAATATTTCTTACATTATGTATATATTTTGCTAACTCGTTTATTATTTCTACTATAGGCAAAGATGGGCATCGATTTTGTATTAATGCCCTATAGACTTTTTTTGTTGCAATTGATAAACGTAATATATTATATATTGACTTACAGTCAAATATGTTTTCTAACAGTAATAGGAATGTGTTTCTTTTTTTGCAAGTGATTATTTGTTTTTGTTTATATCATAATTGCTCTCAATTTCTAACAGATTTTTATGTGTTTTATCTTATTAATTTATTACATAAACTGTAATCTTTAAATAACTGTTTACTTCTTTATTATTATTATTGTAATTAGTTTATCGTTTCCTCTGCCCTATACTCCGTCATCTAAAACTGACTATTAAATTAGGTTTTACATCAGTAGTCGCTGATCTAAAACTACTAAAATGCATTTTATAACATACTATGAAAACTCTACACTGAAAACCAGTCAGTCATCTTTAACATACTTAAGCATCATCAGACAAAGGGCGAGCACACAAGTTTGCTTAAAATTTAAAATTTTATTATAAGTAAGGCATCTCTTTTTATTAACTTAGTATTTTAATGAGTACCGATATCAATTTGCTATTAAATTCTACATATAACCCGACTAATCTGACAATTAAGACTACTAAATTAATAAACTGACTTTGATTTTTACATTTTAATAAAATAGTAAAACCAATTATAAAGTTGTCAAGGAGACATCGCCAAAACAGGTAGATTCTGCAATATTACCAAGTTGCGATACACCCAGTAACCGACAAAAGTTTTTCCTGTTAGCTACCAAGTTATTAAGCGCAATTATCAAGCTCCACGTGGGTATATAGAGCAGTACAGCTCTGCAGCAAAGTTCAAATTACCAACATCAAAGTTCTCAAAACTCATGGAGCACATTCATTAACATGGTCATTAATTGTGGCGTTTGAAATTCATACAAGTTTAATCAAACATTAAACCAATTTGTCACGGTATGTGGTATTAAAAAACGTATCATTTTAAATGATATGTAGTTCGTCTCTGTCATAAATTAATAGCATTACTCAACTAGTTTAAGGTAACAAATGTAATAGCAAGCTTTTTACGTTTTAGATATATAGAAGATATTAACCTATTTAATGAAAATAAATGTTACAAAAACCATTTTTTATTTAATAGAAATTTTAAAAGTACAAATTCAAATCATAATGAGTAATTCAGAAGACAATCACAAAATCTATTAAAATAACTACTATTAATAGTATTATCATTCATTTCATATATATATATATATATATATATATATATATATATATATATATATATATATATATATATATAACAATTATAAATATATTAACAATTTAAGTGTGATTTAGATATATTCTCTTAATTAATAGTGTCATATCAACTATTAAAACTAACTTATCTTTCTATAAAGTAAAGTAGCAACCTTCAGAAGAACCTACTATACAACAGTAGATCTGTTTAAAAACACTAATATGTCTTCTAGAAGGGCTTTCTATAAGTAAAATTATTTAGAAATAACACAAACTTACATTTAAAAGAGAAATAAGTAAAAATGAATATCTAATATTAGTTCAATTGTTATCATCTATCATCAAATTTTGCGTTTAAAAAACCATCTGTACAAGTAATTTTATTTACTTTTATTGGTTGCATTATAACAAGATCAATAATATAAATTATTCTCTATGAAGACTTTTTATAGCACTTTTTGTTCTATGTCTGAAACAAATTTGTTTTGCTGTCTTTAAATAACCTACTGTAAGCTCAAATGGTCATAATTTTTATTTTGATTGGGCTATTCAGTTACCTATCCTTTGTGTTTGTATTAATTTATTGATTTCTTTGCATTCATTTTCTTTTCAGTTCTTTCCTTTTTTGTATAAGTTATAATATGTCATATGCATCTATTTATCGCTTTCTTAGTTTTTCATACTTTAGGTTTTTGTAACTGTAGTTAAAATGTTCTTTTTGTCTATCTACTTGTTACTTTTATTCTTAATTTTTGTAGTTCTTGACTTGTTACTTTCCTTATCCTATAATAAGGAAAGTAATGTAATCGGCTTTTTTGGTTCGTGTGTGAGTGTGTGTGTGTGTGTGTGTCTGTCGGTCTGTCAGTAAACAAGATATCTCAAGAACTGTGAGAGCTAGGGACTTGAAATTTGGTATGCAAGTTACTTGTAGGTAGGGGACGCAGTGCGAAGCTTTTGGTAAAAATCGGCCGAGTCGTTTGGTCGCAAGGTCGCAAAATCGGTCACAAAGCGGTCGCGAATCTAAACGGTTGAAGATACAAAAAATTCATGAGAATAAAAATGATTTGTTATCATGAGATAAACATGAATTTAAAATAAAAGTTGGTAAAATAGGAACACGAAAAAAAATTGAAGCTCAGGATTTTTAATATACCGGGTGTTCATAAAATGTTTCGGGAAATTTATATCACCGGATAGACCACACCGAGACAAACAAAAAATTACAATGAAATTTTTTGGTCCGAGGTCAAATAAATAAGTTATAGCCGATTAAAAATTAATTAAACGGACCAATCACAGCGCGCTCGGAGAGCTATCGGGCCGACTGCGGAAGGACGGGGGAGGGGGAGCGCTTGGCCGCTAGGAGGGAGCACGCAGGCGATAATGGCGAAGGCCGTGCGGCCGAGCTCGCATGGTTACCTTCAGTGACGTAGCAAAATGTTCAGTACGAGTTGATTATTGTCTTGTACTGTTTATTTTAATCAGCTTTCGAGTGTTGGATTCGCGCCTCGTCATTTTTTAAAATAACAAGTTCCGGGACGAGAGCAGCGCAGGGCCGAGACGATGGACCCGGTATAATATATAATAATAGAATAAGGAAAGTCGGGTGATGTTCACACCAGATTTTTTTTTTAATTATATTTACAGGACTAGGCTCTGAAATAATGATGGGCAAAAGAAAACTCATTTATAAAGTTCTAGGTATCCAAAAATTTTCTTAGTACTTTTTAAAAATTCTTTTTTCTTTCCCAGATGTTAATTTTTATATTATTATACCTGTATTTCTCGTGTAGTTTCTTTTCTGTTATTTTATTTATTTTTTTCTTTTATCTTTAATTTTTATGTGAATATATATCTTTTTATATATATAATTCAACTGTATGTGTGTATGTCACTGAACTCCTTCTAAACGGCTGGACCGATTTGAATGAATTTTTTGTATGCGTTTGGGTGGCGCCCTGGATGGTTTAGATTCACAAATCAGCCCGGAAGATGGCGCTGCAGTCGGCATCTAGGTTATTTATCTATACTGCAACTAAACGGCTGGATCGACTTGAATGAATTTTTGTGTATGCGTTCATTCATACATTTATTCATTCATTCATTTTGTGTATGTATTCATTCAATGCATTTAATTTTTTTGTACGCTGTGTTTTGATATTATATGTATCGCATTTACGTAAATATTGAGCGTATTATATTCAGATATAAGTTACGTGCATAGGATTTCGTTTATTTTCGTTTATAATCGCTTGAAATATCATGCAGGACGTCTGTCGGGTCCGCTAGTGTGTGTGTGTGTGTGTGTATATATATATATATATATATATATATATATATATATATATATATATATATATACTTACTTCAGCATGACTTACCTTTTCTTTTACATTTCAAAATTTGTTCTCACGAGAAGAAAAGTATAATTTATAAATGTTATATGGACTTTTTAATAAGCCTTGACATCTCTTTGCTGCATGCATAATTTTGAGGTACCTTCAAATTCTCACTAACTTTTTCCTTTTACGAACCCAGTCAGATAATTTGGAGACATTTTTAGATATGTATTATTCATTTAGTACTGTATTTTATAATTTTGTAAGTATCAGTTATCAAACCTTTTTCAGCTAGATCTTAAATTAACGCAATATTTTAGCAAAACATCAATTTTTTAGTACCTTTCTATTTCGACACAAATGTGATACACATTTTACACTTTAATTTTGATAATTTATAATATATTAATTATTTTCTATTTATGTTATATTATATATTTATATTGTTTATAATCATATGATTCACTATGAGAAAATTTATAACATTTTAATAATAACCCACTTTTCCAAGTTTTCATTTACTTATCTCTTGATTAAAATTTGATTTACCATTGATTTTTCACAGTCATAGCAAATACATATTCTTCTCCTCTTGTTTACCCCATCTATCATTTTAAATTTTAATCTATCTTATCAGACTTCAATTTTTTTAAGTATATGACTTTTTTTTTGTTTAGTTCCATAAATATAAAATATTTGTGATAACCGACTCTTTACTGTTGTTACAAAACAGTTTTTTTTTAAATATAATTACATATTTTGATTTTTAATTGTTTATTCTCAAAATTCACAACAAAAACCTTTCTTAATATAATATAATTTTTGGTTTTAGGCTTCTATACATTAAAATGAGAAGCCTTATGTAGAGAGTAATGTTGTCTGTCTGTCCGGCATTTTATTTTTCTACTTTTGTTGAAGGCAACTTCCAAGCTGGTTCTATTTCTGTCATTTCTGACATCTGTCAATCCTTATAATTTTTGATCTGTGATAGATGGAGGCATAACGTTTTCGGTATTCAACTAAGAACCGTAAGTCATCTCCAGACGCCAATAATTATATATAGAAGCCCCGAACATTGGTGGAACCGGAGATCCACGTTCGTACTTGTTTTTAATTTTATACGATTAGATAATACAGATTTTTATTTTTTTCATATGTTATCTTTATGTTATTTGAATTACTTTTTTTCATTTTTTCAGCTTTTTGTTATTAACTTTCGACAGCGGAACGCTATAGGCGAATATCGGATTCACTTCAAACTTGGCATACATATACCTTAGATCAATATCTTCTTCGCTATTGAATTTCAGCCAAATCGGCCAAAGGTTAAGGGGTCAACGGTGAGGTCAAACTTTTTTCCATCACATAACGTATGATACCATGTGGTACCTTATTCGAAAGCAGACGTCATAAGGAACATTAGTTTATTTCGCCTCTCGCTAATTCGTCACACCACTGTCGAAAGTTTCATTTATGGTTTTACACCATTCTCGTTTATCATTTGTTTAGTTTAAACGGATTTACATTCAATTTACTTTATTATCTTAATAGATCTCATTTTCTTTGTCTTTCTTAACGCAGGTGTTCTTTACCGATGATCCTGCTATTGAATTACAA
Source organism: Sinelater perroti (assembly GCA_036346155.1). Lineage (NCBI taxonomy): Eukaryota > Metazoa > Arthropoda > Insecta > Coleoptera > Elateridae > Sinelater > Sinelater perroti. Next base: position 1,705,049 of record JARFIY010000378.1, on the reverse strand, counting down.
AAAGGTAAAATTTGCATTCTTTTGTAAATTTTTAAAACCTATTTTTACTAAAGTTACAATATTTCACAACTTCATTTATCAATAATTTTCAAAGAACAAGTGACAAAACAAGGATCCCTTTTAGAAATGTTACACCTTTGTTCACATTAAGTTTTTCCAAATACCATATTTTTTTCTGTATCAAATATCTTTAAAGCACAATGCGGAGGTCCCCGGTCCCCGGCCGTGTGTGAAGCATTGTTTGCCAAAGTAACGAGTTCGGGGCCACGCGAAAATACACGAACGATCGTTGCTATATATTTCGTAATATCAACATAACGTCAACGCCCATTACGGCGATGCACTAGAGTGAGATGGAATTCGTGACTGGCACAATCGTTGGAGGGCACCAATAGTAACGATTGCTACAGAAAGTTCGTAACACTTGCATTCTCTATAGTAGCCAAGCGAAGCTGTCTGGATTTTTAGTTTTTCTTAGAGGAATTAATAAACCTGCAAAGCTTGCAGTGCATAGCGAAGTGGCGACGCAGTCTCCCAAATTTGAGAACCCTCTAGTCTAGGTGACATTTGACCAAACAGTTTCAAAATCACTAGCAAGCAAGCCTTTTTGGCCACCTGTCGATTGGTGAAAACAAAATTTCGAAATTCCCAGCCGTTCTTGAGTTGTTGCTCGGACGGACGGACGGGCGGACAGACAGAGAACATGAAGTTAGTAAGTGACTCCGCTTCGCTTCGCCACTTAATAATTAATTCTTTAGAGAAATTAATATTTATAATGTACAGAATGAATTTAGAGTAATATGCAGCGCTTTCGTGTACATCTCTTAATATTTTTTGTTAGACCTGCATCGCCTCGCGTTGGAAATACAGCATAAAGAGATCATACCATGCGAAGTAGGTAAATTGATTTCGAGGAGAATCGAGGTTGCATCTGCCATAAACGATCAAAAATGCAGGAGTTTGGTGCGACTGGGGCTTTCTGAAAGAATTTTTAATTTTCTTGAAGCTAAGAGATCAAAGGATGTTTTCGCATTCCACACGTGGAGGAAAAATGTTGGGCTCCGCTCAATATCTAGAGCTAAAAAATGGTTTTGAGAGATACGTACGAAACATTATCCATGTCGTCGCTGCATAATGACGTTAAGGCATACTGCTCGTTAATGCGAGAGTCGTTAACGGAAAATTACAGGGTAGGGAATATTTGGCGAGTTTTTGGCTTACGCAATTTTAATAGTATGAGTTGATGTAAAAATTATTTTTAGAGTTATCTATTTGCTTTAATTAGTTTTTCTTTGATATTTGTCAACAGAAAATTTATTAATTTACATTTAATAACTTTAAATAAAAGTAATCCGTTGAATCCCATTACAGTATTTTATTCGTACAAAGACAAGTATTCTTACAACGAAAACTGACCGTTTACAAAATAATTCTTTTTGTCACATCAGCCTTAACTTGCAATTTGTTTTGCAATAAAAAACTTTCAAATCCTAGATTATTTATAATGGTATAATTTAATATAGTGTTATTAAATCACTAATGTGTCAATAAAGAAAACCTTAAAAACAGTTTGCGTTTGAAGGAAATAGTGAAATCAATGATATTTGTATTAAGGGGAATTATTTTAAATGGAATGAAAATGTTTAGTTGCCCAACTTAATTCTCAGCCTCTAACTTCATTCGATGATATCTGTTCAAATTCATGCATCCTGCCCGTCGTATAGTCATAATGAAACGTCTTCTATTAGTTTTGCAATTTACTACAAAAGATGCCTCTTCTAATAATAAACGAGTTTATTTACAGCTCAAAACCGTTTCTCGCATCTAATGTGCCAAAATCTTTATCTTGCCAATCCTTATCGGTTAAGTTTAAGTTTCCATTGCCTCACGTACTTGTTGATCACAGCATCTAGGTAGTTCCCCGCTTTCCTTCATTCCCGCGGTTTCCAGTTTCAAATTATTTGTGACCATCTATTCGGTACCATTCTTCTCATATGGCCATATTACTTTAATCTCAATTTTCTCTACGACTGTTTTTTTATTTTTATACTTTCTCTAATGTCCTTATTTCTGACATATTCCAATCGGCTTTTCCTACAGGTTCTTCTCAATAACTCTATTTCAGTAGATAAAATTTTTTCTTTGTTTCTTTTTGTTATTTCCCATGTTTTCGCACCCTAGATAAGAATTCTCTTGATAACTGTATTGTATATTCTGTTTTTCGTCTCTTCGTACATTTGTTGTGACCATAATATTGAGATTAATTTTTGTGTGATTTGTTCGGCTTGTATTATTCTATATATTATTTCTTTTTGACTATTACTTTAATCTGATGTTATTGCACCTAAATATTCATAATATTTACATTTTTTAATTGCATATCCCTCTATCTGCAAGTTCTCAGTTTTTTCATTTGTAAACGTATATTTGATTGATATTGATATTGAAGGGGGCCATCTAATTATGTAGTCGGGTAGCGGGTCTCACACTCTGGTAAGGCTCTGCAATAACCAACTTTGTTTTTTTAAATAGGAACCCCTATTTTTTATTGCAGAATCTGATTCTACGGGAAAAATTATAAAAAAATGAGTAGTTACAGAATTTTTTAACGATTTCTTTGTATAAAAAAAATTGTTAAAAATTGCACTTTTTTGATGTTTTTTTGGCCTAGTCATACGAAAAGTTGTAAATCAAATTTATAGATGCTAAAAAGCTTTGTTAATATTCCATTCATAGCATAGATATATATGATGGGATACAAGACCATTTTCTTATGAACTTTTAGTTTATTTTTAAAAATATACTACAATTTTTGATAACAAAATAAAAACGACTTTAATCGAAATAATTGTAGTATATTTTTAAAAATAAACGAAAGCTTGACAAATCCCATGATCATTGTAAAAGCTCTTCAAATGAGAATTTTTTTTTGAAAAATCACATTAGGGCGTATTTTTCTTCGTAGAAACAGACAATGTACTGAAAATTAGGGTTTTTTGATCAATAGCATTAACTTGGATGTCTTAGGGCCTTATCAGAGTACGAAAACCGGTGCCGGACTATATAGTAGGTGTATAAATAAGTTCTCAGCTTTAGATTTCACAGGATGCAAATTACCGTTTACATGTAACTTATTAGTCCGCCCTCTTTCGGTTTTAAAACAATGACATTTGGTCTTTCGAAATATCATGCGATTTGGCGTTTGGTGTACATAACCTCAATAATCAGCTATGTTCACGACGGCAATCACAAAAGAGCATATTCAATTTTCTATCCACTTCGCGTTTCATCTTAAGAAAAACGCTGCTGAAGCCACCGAAATGATTTTTGCTACATATGGTGAGAATGCTGTAAGTCATTCAACGTGCAAAAAGTGGTACCAAAGATTTCGCGGAGGAGAGTTTAATCTTGAAGATCAACCACGCGCTGGACACCCTCAAACATTTGACACGGATGAGCTGCAGACGCGTTAGGCTGGGAACTTCTCCCACATGCGGCGTATAGCCCAGACATGGCCCCTTCCGATTACCATTTATTCCGGTCGTTACAGCATCACTTGGCTGATACGCTCTTCAAAACAGAAGAAGAAGTCCGAAAATGCATCGATAACTTTATCGTCTCGAAGCCGGTGAGCTTCTATCGCCAGGGAATTCGCAAGCTACCCGAAAGATGGCAAAAGGTCATCGATACCAACGTAGAATACTTCGATACTTAAGCTTTTTTTGTTTGTTTTTAAATAAAACTTTAATTTTGCAGGAAAAAGCTGAGAACTTATTTATACACCTATTAATTAGTTGACACTGTTCGACCTGACATCTTTTGTAAAGATCACTTGTCGATTGCTTGCTCCCTAACGAGATATTAGGAAATAAACCTTTAAATGGGGCCCGGATCAGGCCCGGATTTCATAAAAAAAAATTTAAAAACATGTTCGGGCGTATTTTTTCCCGTAGAATCAGATTCTGCAATGAAAAATAGGGGGTGCCTATTTAAAAAAAAAACAAAGTTGGATATCGCAGGGTCTTACCAGCGTGCCAGACCCGCTACCGGACTATATAATTAAATGGCCCCCTTCGAACCCAACAACTTTTATTAAGGTTACTTGTCGATTGGTAGCTCCCCTGATGATATATTTGCGTGCGACTTTTATATATATATATATATATATATATATATATATATATACATAATATATATAATTGTCTTATCTCCCTAACTTTCTTTCTAAACTTATAATTCTATCTCCTCCTAGACGCTTCAACCGATTTCCTTGAAACTTGCACACCACATTCACAGTTTTTTGTTGAAATTTTCCATAACCGTTTTGCATAAATGTAGCTGAATATGGTTGATACACGGCTTAATTTCCTCTTTCAAGGCGTGGCTAGTCGTGCGACTTTTATATATATATATATATATATATATATATATATATATATATATATATATATATATATATATAAAATCAGCCTTCTAACTTTAACCGTTTTTGAATTATTTAAATATTTTGATTATTGTATTGTATAGATGTCAAACCTGTGACAGATAAACATATTTTTTTTAAAACAGCGCCATCTGTTGGACGTAAAAGCAAAGCCACAACAACGCGTGGCCGGGTACAGCTATTTTAGAATAAAAACATGAGGCCGCCGAAGAGAGCAATCCCAGAACGAACTTAAAACTTAAAAATTCGAAATCGAATATCTCGAAAATTATTCGACATAGAATTTTTTCGACTTCATTTTCGAATTCAGCGTAAAATTTCCTATAAGAATCACATTTAAAATCGTAATATCGAAAATTATTCGAGATAGAAATTTTTTAATTTCGAATTCGAAATCAGCGTAAAATTTCCTATAATAATCCATTTTCAAATTTTAAAAAATCTCATATTTTGTGACGGACCGACAGACCGACAGGCAGACCGACAGACAGACTGACCGACAGACAGACCGACCGACCGACAGACAGACATATAGAATTCAGTAACGAACTTTTTAAGTTCGTTGAACAAACATTCTGTTACTGTTGCCAACATTAATCTAGAGAAAAATTAAAAATTACTGCAAATGAACGTAAAACATAAAAATTACGGGAGTGCATTATGAACGAGCGCATAAGCTTTGCATTAATTCAACTTTACGTATTACGTATTTCCTATGGGCGGCTTATGCTTACGTCCACCATGAATGGGCGTTAAATTGTTCCATGTTTCTGATCCAGAGAAAAAGCCGGTCTAATTAAAAATTTATACGTTCGCACCTTGCAAAAATTTGAGGGAAGGTGGGTGAAAAATTGTCAGTCTAGGACGCCAAAAATATCTTTTGGCGGACAATTTATAATATATATATATATATATATATATATATATATATATATATATATATATATATATATATATATATATATATATATATATATATATATATATATATATATATATATATATATATATATATACGCGATTACAAAACTGTATAAAAACCAAATTCACACCAATATCAAATTTATCATGAAAATCGAACATAATAATTGATGATCCGTTAATGCCCGTTGATTTATTCGCGCTTTTGTTGTAAATACCAATAGAAGTCCGTAAGTTATTTTTTATATATACTTCTAAATTTGAATTTATGAGTAAGAAGAAATCGTTGTTGGTATGTATGCAAGGAATGTCTTTACAGAATTGAAAATAAGGTAAATATAAACATGTGGTAAAAGGACAACTAATAGCACTGCGACTACAAATATTACAGCCAATAAAAAAAAAATAAAAATTTGGAAAAATTGTTTTTCTATAGGTATAACAATCTTCAGTAACCAAAATCATTTGTTTTTATTAGAAAAAATAAATAAGAAAAAAATTAAATGCTTCTATGAACGAATCCGACTGAAATAATACATTCTTAAATCAAAATTAAATGTAAATAATTTATGTATGTAAATATATGTAAATAATAATTTTACATAAATTGATTTTTTATTTATATAAATAATTTTTTAGGGAGAAGCCGGTCATGTTCTATGTCAGGCTGTAATGTACCCCGACGGGCAGCTAGCCGCCGTGCTGGAACTGTGGAGGCGGGAGGAAGAATCTTCCTTCCACGAGGAAGACGAGGAAATAGGGTGCAGTTATTTGGTGTGGGGAGGCATCGCCCTGCATTACGCGCATCTGTACCTTAATATGAACCAGCAGCGAAAGCTCAACGACTTCCTACTCGCCGTGGTCAAGTTAGTATTAACCTTAACTCTTGACAAAGTCGATCGAGACTGAAAAGCGCTCTTTACGCTACTAGAATGTAACATACAATTTGCGCGAGAAAGTTAATTTAGCAATCTAGTAACCGCTAAATGACTTACCTAAGATGCTATTAATATTAATAAAGAAACAATAACTAAATTAAAAAAATATTTTGTAGTTTTTGTTGTACTATATATTACCATTAAATAACAATAATAACAAAAAGTGACTCTTTGCAAAAAATTTATAATTTTAGAGATATTATTGTTTTTCTTTTCTTTAAGTACAATTTGAATATTTTATATTTTATCCTACCCGATCAGTAAAGCAACTGTAGCTTTATAAGCTTTAAATTATAATTTAGATTAATTTGATTTTAGTATGTTAGATTTTTTCTTCTCCATAATCATATGCATTTTAAATCAACTCTAAATAATTAACTTAATTTTTTATTTCAAAAATTGTTTTATTTAAGTAATATATAATCATAATCCCAAAATAATTTTTAGTAACACAACAATTTTTTATAACTTCATATACTTAATCTAGAAGTTTCTACAAAGATTATAAACGTAATAAAATGTCCTGTTTAAAACATCAATAAAGTTTAACTTACCGTTTCTTGCCATGTTCTAAAGGGTGTCCCAAAATTCACGCAAGAAGTAATTTTGATAGAAAACACGGGTTTGTAATTAAAAATTGTAATTTTTTATTGACTCATAAAGTTTACAGTATAGGGTTACGTATGGAATAGTATACCGGGTAAATGGCCTCCGCGATTTTGCTGGCACATGCGCAGTTTTTTGTTGAAATTTTCCATAACCGTTTTGCATAAATGTAGCTGAATATGGTTGATACACGGCTTAATTTTCTCTTTCAAGGCGTGGCTAGTCGTGAGATTGTTGACATAAACCTTAGACTTAAAAAAACCCAGAGAAAAAAGACCAACGGCGTGAAATCGCAAGGTCTGGGCGCCCCATTCTGATCATCAAAACAGGAAATTACACGACCAAGAAATGATTGATGCAGTAATTGAACTGGCACCGTCTTATTGAAACCACATATTGTCTACATCCACATCTTGCAATTTAGACACAAAAAAACTGGATTATCTTATCGCGATAGCGAACACCATTAACTGTTGTTAATGTTGACCAGCCGCATTTTCGAAGAAGAATGGTCCGATGATGCCTCCAGTCCAAAATCGGCACCAAACAGTGACACGTTGTGAACACATTTGTTGCTCAACAATCACTCATAGATTTTCTGAACACCAAATGCGACAATGTTGACGATTAACTAAGCCCTCAAGATGAAAATGAGCCTCATCGCTGTAAATAATTTTGTCCTAAAAATCAGCGTCCACTTGTTCTTCTATAATCCATTCAACGAAGTCTCTTCGCTGTGCGTGGTCAGTAGGCTTCACTTCTTAAGTCTATTGAACTTTGTTAGCATGAAGATGTAAATTTTTCGTGAGAATACGCAGTAGAGAGCTTCTCGAAATGTGCAATTCTTGACCACGGTGTCGAATTTATGTTCCTGAACTCTCAGCAATACTCTCACAAACTGCTTCAATGTTTTGTATTAAACGACTTCTTGAAGGGCGGCCAGAGTGTCTATTGTCAATGATTAATTTCTGCACAGTTGATAAATTTAAATCACTATTCCGACCATAGTTTGTATAAAAAAAAACTGTAGATGCCAAACTTTCATTGTTTTTAAAATATTGATCTGTCAGCTGTCACGCTGTCTTTTTTTTTCGTTGACAACACTTTACCGCACCAATAGCGCGAAATTCAAATCTTGCGTGAATTTTGGGTCACCCAACGTTAAATTAAAAAACATTTCACCGTTATATGCTGTTGTTCTTGGGGTTTTAAGTCGTTTTTACAGTTTGTAAAGACTTGGGATTACGTCCACAGATGTAGCAAACATCTTTAAAAAAGAAATAATCTCATAATTAAACTATTCTCTCGTGGGTTGTAGTTTTTATTTCGCGTATATCCGGTAAGGATGCTGGTAGAGGATTGTTGTAAATGTCAATCAGCTCACTGTGGCTGACTTATCCTTGACAGTTATTGACGTCACTGATTATTTTGATCTTTTATTGTATGATTGTCGAGAGAAAAACTAATATTTTTAATAAGTAAAAATCATCCTACAGTTAAACAAAACTCATGTGTTCCTAAAATAATTCTGGTGGTCATGATTTTTCTAGACATGTTTAGTAACGTGTTTCAGGCAGTTTTTTAAACGTAGATGCTCTTAGAATTTTTTATTCTAGTGGTAATTGTTTGATTCGTAATCCTAATTTAGACATGCTTACAAACGTGTGGTATAAAATACATTCCTAATGTATCTTGTAGGTTTATTGTGCCCTTCGTTGGTCCAAGCAAATAATCTATTTTTATTGTAAAGATGTAGACCAATTCATTTATGATTTAGGTTTTATTGCTATTTTAGGCTTCTATACATTAAAATGAAAAACTTTATGTAGAGAGTAATGTCGTCTGTCTGTCCGTCCTTTTATTTTTCAACATTTGATCAAAGCAGCTTCCAAGCTGGAGACAAGTTTCTTTTCTGTCATTTCTAAAATCTGTCAATCCATATATATATATATATATATATATATATATATATATATATATATATATGATATTCTGCCTCATAACAAATTGTTTTAGTAAACTCAAAGAACTTCTTCTTTAGCCAATTTATCATTTCTTTATCTTAGGCTAATATAATACTCTACTAACTTCCCCGTTGTATAAATAAATTACATATTTGTTTTGTAACCATTTCTTTTTTAATTTAAATATGCTTTTTTGCTTACATAAATTTTTTTGGCAATACGACATAGTAATTGCATATAATTATATATAAAAAAAAAATTGTGAGTGCTGCTGTCACACAATTGTTCGTGCCTTTCCATGCCGACCCGAACGCCTCCGAATTACAAATTCTGGCTTGTCGGCAGGCGCGGCCGATGTATTATATTTCCGAAACCGCAAGCGATAGAAAATTTTCGTTTGAAAACGGGTAATAAAGCACTCGTTGTTATAAATTTTGAGTTAAGTGTTTTGCTTTTAATTAAAAAAAGGGTCTTAAAAAGTAGGAATTTACCGCAATCTTTTCTGATCTTCACGTGGCGCTACAGGGCCTTATTATGTCGCGTAAAAAAGTTTTTTTATTACTAGCTAGGTTTGGGTTTTGTTTACACTCTGGGTCAACACCGAATATGGCGTCAACTAAAATCAGTTATTTAACCGAAGAAAAGATCTTCATTGTGACCGCTTTTTACGAGAGGGACCGAAGTACTAATCTATCATTAAAATATTCTACAACACCTGATTTTAGGCTTCTATACATTAAAATGAGAAGCCTTATGTAGAAAGTAATGTCGTCTGTCAGTCCGTCCTTTTATTTTTTAACTTTTAATCAAGGCAGCTTTCAAGCTGGAGACAAGTTTCTATTTCTTTCATTTCTGACATCTGCCAAGCCTTATAATTTTTGATCTGTGATAGATAGAGAAATAACGTTTTCAGTATTCAACTAAAGACCATAAATCAAGTCCAGACGCCAAAAATTAACCTGATCGGAAAATCTCGAGACCGGTTTGACCGGAAATGGACGCAAATTTTCAACGAACTTAAATAGTTCGTTATTGAATTCTATATGTCTGTCGGTCTGTCTGTCTATCTGTCGCTGTCACAAAATTATGGATTTTTAAAATTTTAAAATGGATTCTTATAGGAAATTTTACGCTGATTTCAAAATCAAAATCAAAAAGTTTCTAACTCGAATAGTGTTCGAGATATTCGACTTCGAATTTCGGGAAAATTTTCGACATTACGATTTTAAATGTGATTCTTATAGGAAATTTTACGCTGAATTCGAAAATGAAGAAAAAATTCTATGTCGAATAATTTGCAGATATTCGATTTCGAATTTTCCCGAAATTCGAAATCGAAATCGAAAGATTTTTTTAAGTTCGTTCTGGGATTGCTTACAGAGCAATCTCTTCGCTGGCCCCATGTTTATTTATGTATAGAAGCCCCGGACATCTGTGGAATCGGACTTCCACGTCCGTACTTGTTTATCTTTGTCCTTGAATTGGTAAGGTTTATTTATACTGCATATTTTAATTTTCTACTAAGAATTAAGATTAACATATTCACCGTATTTATTCCTCCAATGCTTTCACGATTGTTCTTTTTAGTCTTCACAGTTGATTCGTTTGCTTGTAATTGTTTCATACGTCTCAATCTCATTTGCTATTTATATTTAGGAAAACAAGCTTATTGTTAAAATTCAATTATATGATAAACTATACGTTTGGATGTACCAAGTGAGTATTCTGCTTTTCCTAATTATAGTACTAATATGTAAGTACATGATTTTAAATTTAATTTTACTCAATCTTATGCATTATTGATTTTTTGCTGTTTATTTGCCTTATAGCAATATAAATACAAAAACTGTGTAAGAAAATATAATTTTCAAACATTAAATCTTCAATAAACACCATAAGCTTTTTTAAACACCTATCCCTCACTGTAATATAATTGTAACCCTAAATACCTGCAGATTACGTCAATAAATAGAACATACCTCTTAAGAAAGTAATTTTATCAAGCACCCACCAAACATGCAATCTATCAAAATTAAATCTGACTGTTGGTGTTTGCAGGTCCATTTTCCAGGACATGGTAAGCATGGATTTACTAGTGATGAAGATCATGAACTTTGCACAACGGCTTGTGGACGCCGACCGCGCGTCTCTCTTCCTTGTGGACGCCAAAAATAAAGAGCTGTACGCCACTATTTTTGATGTCGGCGTGGAGGGCTCTAACGGTAGTTCGTTCATGGAGACTGAAGAGTTCGTCAAGACGCACACCTCCAAAGAGATTCGTTTCCCGCTAGGCACCGGCATTGCCGGCCAGGTCGCCATGACGGGCGAAGTCCTGAATATCAGCGACGCGTATGCTGACTCGAGGTTTAACAGAACAGTGGATCAATTAACAGGGTATAAAACCAACACCATTCTTTGCATGCCCATATTCATTCGCGGCTCCATCATCGGTGTCGTGCAAATGGTGAATAAACACACAGGCTATTTCACCAAGGAGGACGAGAAAGCTTTCGAAACTTTTGCCATATATTGCGGCCTTGCTCTACATCACGCTAAACTCTATGACAAGATTCGAAGATCCGAACAAAAATACAAAGTGGCCTTAGAAGTACTAAGCTATCATAATAGCTCCACCAAAGAAGAGGTTACAAAAGTTGAGGGAGAAATTCCCAATTTGCCTGTGAAAGTTGATGATTATTTTTTCAATCCGTTCCAATGGGAAGATTATGAGAAAGCTCGTTATGCTATCTACATGTTTACTGATTTGTTTGGTCTCACTAGATTCGATAAATATAGCTTATTGAGGTTTATTCTCACGGTAAAGAAAAACTACAGGCGGGTGCCTTACCACAATTGGACTCACGGATTCTCGGTGGCCCATTGCATGTACTGCATTATCAAACATTCTGGAAACACCTTCCGCCCAGAAGAGGTAAGTTTAAATAACAAAGTTGCCCAAAATTTTTCTGTTGCATGTCTAAATTACAACTTAAAAATTACTTTGTTATGATGCGAGCTTATTTTACATTAATTGGAAAAGGGATAAAATTTAATTTGCTTGCATTTTGATAAAAAACGTTATCTTTTGAATTTGTACAATAAAAATTTTAAAATCTTATTTGACATAAGTGACTATAAAAACCATCCGATTATGAAATATTTGCGTATCAAATATTGGACGAATGTTATATTCAACGAACTTAAAAAGTTCGTTACTGAATTCTATATGTCTGTCGGTCTGTCGGTCTGTCTGTCTATCTGTCGCTGTCACAAAATTATGGATTTTTTAAAATTTTAAAATGGATTCTTATAGGAAATTTTACGCTGATTTCAAAATCGAAATCAAAAAGTTTCTGTCTCGAATAGTGTTCGAGATATTCGACTTCGAATTTCGGGAAAATTTCGACATTGCGATTTTATGAGTAATTCTTAAAGAAAATTTTACGCTGATTTCAATAATAAAATCGAAAAAATTCTATGTCGAATAGTTTTCGAGATATTCGATTTCGAATTTCGGGAAAATTCGAAATCGAAATCGAAAGGCTTCTTTAAGTTCGTTCTGGGATTGTTTACAGAGCAATCTCGCCGGCCCCATGTTTTTTTTCTGTAGTTACTACAATTACCAACAACGCAAACTTGAGAAATGACTATTTGAGAAACAGATAAATTTCTCAATTGTCCTACGAGTATAAATACATTTTGTTTTAGTTTTCTTGTTGATTTCAATAAGTCATCTTTAAATAAGATAAACAATTGTCTCCCTATTTTAAAATATTCAAAATATCCTCCGGTTGTATCTAATTCCTACTTAAAAGGCATTGATTATTTAAAAAAAACCATAACCGTAGTAGAAATGCTATTAATTAACTTATTCCATGTTCTGTAAATTCGCAAGATTATCCTATCAATAATTGTCATAAACCATATATAATATCTAAAGCATTACAAAAATACTAAAAAGTCTAAATTATCATTTAATAGCAAATTACATAATTTAACAAAAAATTAACTATCTAAACAAAATGCCATACTAACTACTAATTAAACATTTTGAGGTAAGGCAAATAAATAAAAATGGAAAGCCAGTAACATGAAAGAATTTTTAAAATTAATTTTTGCATAATCCGTCTACAATACCAATATCAAAAAGACAGTTTAGTTTACAGTTTCATCAACATACTGATAGTTTTTTTTTTTATATAAAATCAAGTAAACTGTTTGTAATATTTTTTATTAATGGTATTGCCACTTATCGTACAATATATGTCTGCTAATTAGACAATAAGTATTTTGTACTTCTACGTAACAGACTTAGTAAGTAGAACTTAAAAATTACAGCTGCATTTCATGCAGACGGTACCTCAGTAGATATGCCCAATTAAGTATTAGAACTATCAAGTCACAGTTATATACATGTGTCATTTTTTGCATGAAAATTACGTTACTTAGAACTAATTGTTTTACTCTTGATATTACTACTTTGCGATGTAACAGATTATGCAGTAGTTCATTAGGATGAATTTGACATTAATTCTTACATGCGCACAATACGTGTTCATTTCTTATTTTGCTGTCCGTATATTTAAGTCTTTAAGAAACAATTTGGCACATACCAAGAAGCATCTACAAGCATACGGGGCACTTTGTTAGGAAATCATTGCAAAATTTTAATATTAGAATAACTGACCGCTTTCTATAATGGTTTTCCGTAGGTTCATATGGGTTTGAATGTAACTTTACATAAAGAGAATTTTGTTTTCTAATATCAACTGACATGTTCATTCGATCAGTCAATACATTTTTTAAGATGAAAGCGACATGTACAAATATTGTGTCATTAACTATGATTCTCCATTTTCTGGCCCAATATTGGAACTGATTCATGATTGGTTTTTAGATTTCTAAAGGCAACATTCGAGTTAATGTGTGATGTCAAGATGGCCGTGTCTTCTGCATATGAAGCAGTTATAATTAGTCTCGATATTAAAACCGGGTATCAAATTATCCCCAAAATGTCTCTTTTAAGTACCCTTAATTTGATTTCATAAAGACCTGTGACTGCACCTTGCTGTTTGGCGAACAAGTATCTCTCAATAATGTAATGTTTTAAAAAACAATACATTTGGTGAGGTATCCGAAATTTTAATTTGGAAAAATACCTTAACCAAGCTTTGACATATCAAGGAAAGTTTCAGAGCACTAAAAATTCCATTCCATGCTGTTCGGTATCCACCCTATAAACTTACTGAATAATGCTGTGCCCTTTTTGAAAGCCAGACTAGCGAAGAAGAATTATTTACTGATATTCAAAGATGGACTTGAGTCTCTCCAGTGGTAATTTTTCCAATAGCTCAAAAAAGGTTGATAGTAAGTTAATGGGTCGAAAGGATGATTTACTTATAGAGGCTTTCCTTAGTTTTGGTATTATTATCATCTGCACTATCTTTTATTGACTTGGGTAGTGCTCCGTTCTTAATTTTGCGTTAAATAGTTGAATAATAGCTTTAAAGTAATTTTCGAAAAATGTTTATAGTACTTTACTCGTTATTAGATCGTAGCCAGTGACATTAATCGAAATGTAACTCTTTAAGTATAGTCACCCAAAGTTCATTTTGATAATATTTTTTATTGGAATAACCATCTGATAATTTATCTTGGAATTAAATGTCGTGAAGACTTTAGTAATATGTTCACCAAATGCTGTTGCTTTATGTTGGTTACTTCTAGTCCAGTTATTGCCAGTAGTTTTCAACGGTGGTATAAAAAATTAACCTTTACTTTCTTTGTTGCCTTCCATAAAGCATAATTTAAAGTTTGCTATATTTAAGCAATTTTAAAATTTATCTTCAAAATAAAATGAAAGAATTCCGTAAAAAAATCATATCACATAGATATACTCACAAAAAAATAAAGTATACTAAAGTTGTAGGCGCTATAAAGAAGGAAATAGCGGCAAGTTTTAATTGGAAAATTAAGTCAAGTGCTGCCAATCAAAGGAATAAAATACATAATACATATGTTTAACGCTTGGTTAAGATTTCTCAAATAATTAGACTGCCCAAGCCTAACACAAAAAAAATAAGTAGTATCATACTGTTTCATAAGTCTACTTTCGAAATTTTCAAAGGATTTCGAAAAAACGATACTGGAAAAGCCAAAAACTACTAACGGAAAGAATTGGCCACGTAGTGCACGAAACACCGATAAGTGGTGCAAACTGTCTGATTACTTCATGATAACCTAAACCAAAAAACTAAAACCTTTATGCGAGGTTTAGCAACAAACCGGTTCGAATGAGGTATTGGCCTTTGAAACCTTTTTCACACATGTGATCTTTTATAGAATAATGCAAACTAAAATAAAATAGTTAATTGCCAAATATAAACGAAATACCATCATTACTTAGTAAAAACATTTCCACTCTTCAAATTATGTAAACTTAAATGTAGGTACCATTTTTCTAATAAGATTGTTTATTCAATTACCAGACATTATTTCTCTAAATTTCCATTATTCTAGTGTGTTAATTATCATTTTTTTAAATTCCTGTTTTGTATTTTAGTGCCTAGCATTATTTATTGGAGCTCTCTGTCATGACCTGGACCATCGTGGAAAGAACAATAAATTTATGCTGGACACGGAATCTCCTCTTGCGGCTGTTTATTCCACCTCTACTATGGAGCACCATCACTTCAATCAGACGGTTACTATACTACAGCAGGTATTACATCAAAATAAATTTAGAATTTACTTTAAATACATATTACAAAACGACAATAATAAAACTTTGAAACTTATTAAGTAATTTTACTTTTAAAACAAATAAAAACTGATCTATTATCTACCTGACTAAATTATGTCAAAGCATAACTAAAATAATCTATTCTAATAATAAAGAAATAGATAAAAAGGTAATAGACAACATAGAGAACAAGACTGATCTTTGTTATCTTACTGAGAATCCGTTCTTTAAATATCGATCTTTATAACCATTAGGGAGATAACTTGAGGAATTGAGAAAATCTGTGTAAATTAGTATTTCAAGAACTCTAAAGGTTAAGAGTTGGACTATTAATAGCATATATCAAATATTTACTAATTTTGAGTTACAGAAAGAGACTATTAAAAGTATTGACGGAAGAGCGGACCTTTAGGACATTTCTATAATTATATTTTATTAGTTCTTCTTGATATATTAAAAATACAAAGAAGACTTGAAAACCCCATTTAGTACATAATGTACTTTATTGTCCTATTTTAATATAATTATTTTAGATCCTCTTTTTCTAATTAATTCAGTTAGAATGTCTTTAAAATTCTGCGTCACAATATACGAGGAGTTGCCCGCAAAAAGGTATTTTTGGCGTTCTATGCCAAAAGACAATTTTTCACCCTCCTACTCTTAAATTTTTGCAAGGTGGGAATCAATGTGAAACAATTTATTTACAAATGATAATATTGGGATAAGTATATATTATATATATTGTAACAGTAACGTATGCAAAACAATCCTAAAGATGGGCAACCAAACGATCAGAGTTCAGCCACGCCATAATTCATATATCTGTCTTTGTTTACTTTCTGTTTAAATGTATAATAGATATTTTATAGCCTGATTAAATATAAAAAGTATTTTTTGTTTTGTTTTTAGGAAGGTCACAATATCTTCAGCAAATTATCTAGCACCGAATACAAACAGGTGTTGGGTCTTATCAAGCACTGCATCTTAGCGACAGACTTGGCGCTGTTTTTTCCTAATAAAGCAAAGCTGACTAAACTAGTGCAGGACAACGCGTTCTCGTGGGACGAAGACGACCATCGGATGCTGATCCAAGCCATATCTATGACAGCGAGCGATCTATGTGCCAGCGCAAAGCCATGGGATATCCAGGTGGAGACGGTAAAGGTCATATTCGAAGAGTTCTACGAACAGGGAGACGCCGAGCGCTCCGCCGGCCGTACACCTATTCCTATGATGGACAGGACCCAGCCGGACCACCAACCAGCCTCGCAAGTTGGCTTCCTCACTGGAATTTGCTCTCCATGCTACAGCTTGCTAAACCATCTTATTCCTGAAACGAAACCTCTGCTGGATATGTGCCAAGACAATTTGAACAGATGGCAAGAAATCGATAGGAAAATTCAAAAGCAAAAGGAAAAAACTCACGCAAATAGTTCAACTAAATGAAAATTTAATATTAAAGTATATAAAAATATAACACTTAAAGAGGACCAGAAGTACTTAACATATAATATTGCGGCTAGGCTCTTTGATATTCATTTACACTTTCTACAGATGTTTTACATTACTGTAAATCACTTATGGTAGAAATATCTTGAATCATCATAATCGTCATATTTATTTTGGTCCACTTCATTACTTGTCTATTGTAAAAAAATATATATTGATTTTCCTTTTAAGAACTACTCAAACATACTTGGATAAATAATTAAAATGATCTTTATTTGAATATTTGTATTGTTATTAACATAAGAAAGCCACTCATGATCTTTTAACTACCTATTTGTGTGTTACCTTATTATTACAACAAAATTATACATTTTATTTTGGTATCTTATTTTTCAGTCTCAACATGTCTTTGGTGAGAATCATATCTTAAACTATCTTATTTGAACATCAGTGTTAGTTACTTAATGTAAACATAATCTTCTATTTTATTGAACATATCTAGTCAACAAAAAACTTAATGTTTCTATTTTCATACATTTAGATTATATATCCACAATTGTAAAAATCATTGTAACTGTTGTAGCTATATTGAATGTTCACTGTACTAATCTGAAAATTAAATATATGAAGCTTTAAAGAGTTTAGATTTATTAAGAAAGTTTACATTACACCTCCATTACTTATTCATATTAATTGTTTTAAAAAATTTCCTCTGGTGGGGACGATGCCGGTAAAAAATCGCTTGTGTGGTTCGAAAACTGCAGTATCAATTTTCGTTTAATTTTTGCTGGTGGCGTAATGCTTTTTTCTTGGACAATGCGCTTTTTCGTTGAAAAATTGTTATGTAACAAACCTATAAGTAAAAAATAATTAATACATTATATAGACACACACGAGGGCAATTCAAAAAGAAACCTCCGTTTGGTTATAAATGACAGAAACGCGCAGATACAGAACCTTTATTATGCACATTAGAAACCTACAACAGTATATCACTTTTCGACATACACTCCATGCGAATTAAGGCACATGTCATAACGTCTTACAAGATTTAAAATTTCTTCTACAAAAAATTCTCCCGCCTGAGAATAAAGCCACCCTGTAACACCATCTTGAAACGTATTGTCATCGTCAAAGCGGCGCGACACCCAGATCTCATCGCCATTCAAAATTCTGTTCAGAAATTGATTTCCTGCCTTGGCATAACTGGAGAGAAAGTCCAAAGCAGAACCCATTCGGTGTGTTTTGGTACCTAACGGGAACAAATCTTGCAAAATCTCAATTTTTTTGTCAGTACCTCGTACAGAGAAAGTTAAAAAAAGTATACAGAAAAGTCAGATATTGTAAACTGATGAATTTCGCACCTTACATTTGACAGGATTTCCTGTGATATCATTTTAAATTGACTTAAAGGAGAAGTAAACTGCATCACAACTTTCTTCTTTCACTCCGCACTATCTACAGAACCACTGCGTACAGTGCCACAGGATTAACGTCGCTATCCTCGTCTATTTCTGGCGTATGCATAAGCAGATATTTATTTCCGAATTGCCTTCATATATTCACTATACTTTGATAAAACGAAAATATAAACATATGTTTGTTATATTTAAAACAAAACAAAATGCGTAACGTTACAAACTTTTCCATTTTTCCATGCATTTGATTTTATTTTAGCAAAGTTAATTAAGAAGGCAATTAAGTAAAACCCAAACAAGGTGAGAACGTGGAACAATGTTTCACGGGTATCCTAGGCTTTTATACGTATAAATTTTATTATAAAATTATCATGGTGTCAGTATGGCTGAGTAATCTAAGCCGCAGTTCACTCTGTGGGCGTGGGTTCGAATCCTACTTCTGACAAGTCACTTTTTTATTTAAATAAAAATCTGAAAAAAGCGATAGACAGACAGACCGACAGACCTATGCAATAGGCTTTTATTTTTATATGTATTAAAATCTAAAAGGTAAGTCTAAGGAAAGATGCTTATAGGTGTTTAGTAAAATCTTAAATTATGGCCAAATTATTAATATGCCTAGCAAGACAGAATTTGAATAGTATGAGTGGTGGAACGTCCTCTCTACATATATGTTTAGATATAAAGAAAAAATCAGATAACAAATTTCGATGCTAAATTAGTTACTATTTGGAGAAAAATTTTACATATAGAAAACTTCACGAGGTTAAGAAATCCTTGAATGAACTATTTATTTATGCCAGTTTTTCTTTTGTCTTAACGTTATCAGTAGTATTACTAAATATCTCAATAATATTGAAAGCTACACGATACAGTCTTAAATTTATACAAAAAGAATACTTTATGAAAACACAAGTGTTAAGATGGTACAAAGCGTTCAGAGAAGGAAAAAACAAAGTCGATGATTAACAATGCACAGGACGCACATAACCGTCTCACAGTTCGGAAAATATGGCTAAAATTAAATCTGACAAACATCTGATAGTAGATGAAATGAGACGTCCGAAATAAATTGTGTGGTTTAAAAAGACACCAGTTGAAATTAAAAACGTACAAGCTGCTAAGACGAGCACTATGAAATAAATTCCACTTACATACTTCCAGGCTAGCAAAGAACATTATTTTAAAGAATATTAAGTGTATATAAACATATGGTTTTTAAATAAATAAAATAAATATTTTCAATTAAACGAGACATGGGTTAAGAATTTAGTGGAATACCCGTTGTACAATAGAGTTGTAATGGTTTTGAGTTCTGTTTGGCTTTCATATCGGAAAGTCCATTCCATCTGGAATGGATTTGAGTAAGGTGATGGTGAGATTTGGTATTTAAATAGAGGATACTATAGGTATGTTTGTTTTTATAGATGGTATTGTCGTTTAAATGAAAAGAGGAGGGAATTATTTTGTTCCATAATAAATGTGATGTCGTGTGGTGGGAAATTTTGAAAACACATTTTCCATATAGTCAGATAACGTATGAATCATTAAAATATTGTATGCAACAGATAAGATAAAAGGAGACTATGGTTTTTGTTTCAAAATCGGTCACGAGAACCCGTAGAAGGAACAAGAGTTTTATGATAAATTTTATTTTGAAAAGTAAAGTAAGTGTTGTATAGGTAACCAAATTTATATCCTACCAATGTAGTCTAATTTATTAAAAGTTACTGTATTTTACTTTAGAGCTTTTAAGGCACATAATAAAAACAAATTTCACTACTTGGTGATAGATGGCCCCATCCAACAAAGAAACAAATTGAGTTACTTGGTAACACTCATTTAATCGTGCAGTCATTGTTTTATGTATACGTATAAAAGAGAAAGCCCTCACTGATTCATCAACGCCCAGCCTAAACCGCTGAACCTAGACCCCTGAAACTTTAGGGTTTTCTTCTCTGTATGACGTAGTGACGTATCAAAAAAGGATTTTTTGAAATTCGCCCCCCAAGGGAGTCTAATGGAGATCCAAAGTTTTAGGCTTTTTCAAAAACGGTTCGAGTTAGAAACGTGAAACTTGACAAGAATGATCTTCGAAACGATTGAAATTTAAGAACCATGCGTTTGCGTATGTCCGAGAATGTTATATCGTTCTTTTCTAGATATGAGTTTTGAGGGAAATAGTTTTATTATATGTTAAATAGCCAACCGAAACGATAGTCAAATATTAATATGTAGTAGACGTGGAGAAAAGGAGCAAAAGGGTTGTACTAGTACGAGGCATACAATTCCAACTATGGGTATTATAACATGAGCAACTATAAGTTATAATAGGAGATTACTTCTAGCCAGAGTTAGAAGTAACTTTACAAAAGTGTTCTTGCCATACATTAGTGAGTTTCCCGATAAAATAAGCTACATATTAACGAAACAAAACGTAAATACGATCTTTACGGCCAACAATAAAACAGCTCAAGGATCACTGATCTAATGAAAGAGTAAATGTAAGTCAAAGAAACATGTAAATATCTAGCCGAATATATGAGCACTCTCTCTTCGTATGGAAAGTCTATAACTGTTCAGCACTTACCAAATATGATAAAGAAACAGAACATAAAATTTATGTCTGTAATTTAAGAACGATTACTTCGTTTTTCCACCTTACAAGCAAAATTATTCATGTGGCAATTGAAATAGCAAAACACTCTTAATGCCTGAATATAAGAAACGATAACCAAGGCTTACCTGTGATTTGAAAACTTCTCATTATCCGTTACCATCAGTTACTCAAGACCCCAAACCAATCAAATTTCTCTAATTTAGTCCATCTAATTATAAACTACATTTACGCCAAATTTTTACCTTCAAACCAATAAATAGTGATGGAGAGCACACAGAAGATCAGTTTTTTTCAAAGACTTAAAGCTCTCCTTGGGGAGTAGGTAAAATTGGAGATCCAAGTAAAGAGTAATGAAACATTGAGGACGTTTTTTTATTTCAATTGCCTCATAAATAATTCTACTGGTATATATTATTATTATTATTATTATTACCTATTATCATTATTATTATTAATTATTATTATTACATTATTTTTTACTAAATGTGCATACAATGTTTAAAATATACAACCTATACCGATACTTTATATAATTTTCCAAAGATTTGTAAAAAAACTTACAATAAAACTATATAAAATATTATTACAAATATACTTCACAGTAATTTCAAATTAACAATTTTTTATTTCACTGTTTAACAAATTAATAAAAACAAAATATACGTACCAAGAAATACTCGATTTAAATTTCATTCGCTTTTTCTTTCGTTATCTGTTACATGATAGTTCCGATTCTTTTTTTATGTGTTTACTCATCTTGAGCAATCAAGAACTTATTAGAGCGGTGTTTATAATTTTTTTATTACAGTTGGACTCAAACTTACGTTTTAAACTTCTACTGCTTATTAAAGATGTATTTTTTATAGAATCTTCTAAATAAGCTGGCATTTGCGGTGTAGATCCTTTTTTAGCTTTCCAAATGATATTTCTTACTACAGAGGTGTTGGAAACTGGCCATTCTCGCTCTACAAATAATTTTACATTATTTATATTAACATCTGTAATAACTAAAATTTGTATGATTTTAGTTATAAAACGATAAACAAAATAAAAAATATTTTCTAACTTATATAATAATGATTATAATAATCACAACATCTCTATAACCTTAAACTGACAAAGTAAGATATAATAAGACTTAGTCCAGGCGAGGTAGCAAAAAATGAGTGATTTTTTAAAATAATTAGTTGCGGCACTTTCTCAACGTAATAATTAGGAGAAAAATCGTACGAATCGAATGAAAATATTTTGGACAAAATCCGATGGTAGGATCATTGCGAAAAAAATTCAAAAAGGTGCGAAAAAAGGTTTTTTCGGCTTTTAGACACGAAAAAAAACATTGAGTAAAAAACAAAAAATAGAACGATATAGCACTGGAAAATACGAATAAAATTGTTTTTAGATCATTAAAATCGGTTGATAGCTTTTAGCACAAAAAAATAAAAACCGCGAATAAAAGCGATTTTTCGATGTTCAATTACTCAGTTTGTAATTATCCTAGAAATGTCTTCCGGTGCTCAAATTATAGGGTTTTCCAACATCTTTTTAAAATTAAATATTTTCAAAAAATATTCATAAGTTTTCGCGCAAATTTCGAAAAAGTAAAAACAGCCACTTTAGTAAAACGACCCCTATTTACACAATAATTGTCGTAGAGCAATTTTGCAAAAAGCTACCTGTTCTTGAAGACTTCCTCTACAACCATATCAAATTTGAAGTCGATTCGATAATAATAAGTACCTCAAAAGCGCGTCTGAAGAACGTGCAATTTTATAGAGCGGCCGCGTGGACTCACGAGCGAAGGAGAAGTAGCGCGTAGGTGGGGGAACTCTTTCCCGCGGGTGGAGCGGGCGCCCGGAAAGCGTTCGTGCGCGTTCAAATTTGACAAGTCGGAAAAAATTGAGATTTCTCGGGATCTACTGAACGAAAATTGATGTTTTTTTTTTAACTGGGGTAGCGCACTAAAATATTAATAATGAGCGGAGTGGTTATTTGACATAAGGAATGGTTTTGTGCTTATTTACGTATTAGTTTTTCTTTTTAATCTTATAATTACTTCTGTTTAATTTTTTTTTTCAATGATTTTTGACGTTAGTGTTGTCTACGTCTTTCTAATTTTGTATAATAATGGAATCACTGAAACACATTTATCTGATATGCGATACGACATGTTTAAAAGTATGAATATCACTAATAAGACGAAATTGGAGCTGCTGCCACCAACGGAAGGAGCCGCCAAGCAACACTGTTTACGTGTTTATTTACAAGTACAAGCTTGGCTATGAAGGGTAAATCCGGTGACGCAGTATGGGTGGAAATTAACTGACAATATCCTTGAGCCGATTTTCACAATGGAGCAACTGATTCCTCAAGTTTTCATAACTAACATCAGTTGTCAATGCAAGACCGGGTGCAAAAGGAAATCGTGCACGTGCAAAAAGCATGGGATACCTTGCACCGACTTTTGTGCAAAATGTCGTGCGCAAACATGCGAAAACATTGAAAAAACAAACTATAACTTCGAAGAGGAAGAGGAACATGCATATTCAGAGGAAATCAATGACTTGCTCGAATTAATAACGGAGGCAGATGGCACAGATCAACGCGAAGAAAACGAAGACGTTAGTGAAATTGTTCAGTACGATGAAGAGAGCCACTCATATAGTGATTCCGATGTATCACTGGAAATCGCATGATGATAATGTAACGTATTCCGAAGGTTGTTTGTTTTTTATTAAAGATAATGTATTTGTTGCGTTTGCGTATATTTTCGTTAAGTCATTTTGTGTCGCTGTATTTTTTAATGTTTTGTTAATATTGGACGTTTGCAATATGAAAGTACACATTGTTTAAACGATATTTATGTTGTTAATTTTTTATTTATCTTCATTCCAATATTGTTAACTCTGTGAACATATGTAAATATCCCTTAAGTAAGAACAGCAATAAAAAATGTTTTGTAAACAAACTTCATTAATAGGCACATAACCATCCGTTATGTCAAATAACCACTCCGCTCATTATTAATATTTTAAAACATCAATTTTCGTTCAGTAGATCCCGAGAAATCTCAATTTTTTTTGACTTGTCAAATTTGAACGCGCGCGATCGCTTTCCGGGCGCCCGCTCCACCCGCGGGAAAGAGTTCCCCCACCTACGCGCTACTTCTCCTTCACTCGTGCGTCCACACGGCCGCTCTCTAAAATTGCACGTTCTTCAGACCCGCTTTTGAGGTACTTATTATTATCGAATCGACTTCAAATTTGATATGGTTGTAGAGGAAGTCTTCAAGAACAGGTAGCTTTTTGCAAAATTGCTCTACGACAATTATTGTGTAAATAGGGGTCGTTTTACTAAAGTAGCTGTTTTTACTTTTTCAAAATTTGCGCGAAAACTTATGAATATTTTTTGACAAATATTTAATTTTAAAAATATGTTGAAAAACCCTATAATTTGAGCCTCGGAAGACATTTCTAGGATAATTACAAACTGAGTAATTGAACATCGAAAAATCGCTTTTATTCGCGGTTTTTATTTTTTTGTGCAAAAAGTTATCAACCGATTTTAATGATCTAAAAACAATTTTATTCGTCTTTTCCAGTGCTATATCGTTCTATTTTTTGTTTTTTACTCAATGTTTTTTTTCGTGTCTAAAAGCTGAAAACCCCTTTTTTTCGCACCTTTTTGAATTTTTTTCGCAATGATCCTACAATCGGATTTTGTCCAAAACATGTGCATTCAATTCAGACGATGTTTTTCCTTATAAAACCGTTGAAAAAGTGCCGCAACTAATTATTTTAAAAAATAATCTACGCCGCCTGGACTAACTTGAGCCGATGCCTGAATATCACACGAAACTTCTCACGACCGGGGCTTCCTAAATAAATAGGTGCTCGTAAAAACACAACGGGGATACATTCTCAAATTCAATTGATGATAGTGGTGGTCCTCTTAAAGTACCGATCTTTTCAAACAAGAATCTCTTATACTTTTAAGTTAAGTAATATTACGTAAGTCAGATTTTTGTTCCAAAAACTACAAAAAAGATTGCTTGCAATAACAGTGTTCACTAAGTATTCCACAACTAAGATTTCTCTTAATTAGTACTTAATTCTTTTATAATAGCAAAATGTATAAAACAGTTGATTGACAGTAATCCTAGTTAAGTAAGAAAAACGGTAAGTGGCTTTTAATTAAAGAAGAAAACCCTTTTCAAGCACGTCGCGTTTTATTTACTTTAAGTTGCACTAAAACCACACTAAGAATTCAATTCGTTGTAGTTTATAGAGATCTGCTCATATATTTTAATGAGAATATTATCAATAGCTTAGAAAAAAAAAGTGACTTCACATCAATAATTACCCCAAATGCAAGACAACATGTAGATAGCTTAAACGCCTAAAACCTGTTATCGTTAAAATCTACCATCTTACTGTACGTATTTATGTTCCTACATAGTTTTGTTGTTTTTGAGATAATTATTATGATTATACAGATTGTCGGTGTTAATTTGATTAATTATATTAACATAGTCAGACTTCTTATAAAGACGCAATCCTACCTATAAACAAAAGATGCAAGAAAGTAATTCCATAAAAAAGTTAACCATTCTGAAAATAGTCAAGAAAACAATTTTATATTTAAAACTAATAAAAGTTTTGTTTACACTATAAAAGTTTATCCAGTAGTTCAAAAAAAATATATCATAAGATAACATTGCAATTAAACGGACCACAACAGTTCAAACTTTCAATACAACCAAATCGCCACTTCATACTCAAACAATATTACTTTTCTTTGAAACCACCACCAGAAAGATACATTTTCAAAAGATCTCACGATCTAAATCTGCCTACTCCCCCAGGCAGAATTGTATGTCTTTAAAGAAGACTGATCTTTGAATCACTACATCAGTTTAAAAGTGAAAATTTGCTGGAAATGTTTGCCTGGAAGATGTACTTGATTGTAAAAAGTTTACTGGTTTGTAGTTTTGGAGGTTGCATAATTAATGACCAGCAATATTAGAAGAGTTTCTAATCGAATAATTCTGCTAGTGATATGGGAAAAATTTTCATTAGGAAAAATTAATTTTGTGATCTGTTTCTTTATGATGCTTAGCAATTGCCGAACAAAATTTCCGTAAGGTCAGAGAGTGCTCATATATTTGGCTTGATATTTTCCTGTTTATTTGACCTTTACAGATTCTTTGGTAGTCTCCATGTACTCTTCAAGATTCGTGTTCCGTGACTGAACTAACAAAATTATCTTTTCTATTGTTAGTCATAAAGATTGTTTGTATATTTTGTCTTATTAACAAGCGGCTTATTTTATCGGCAATGACTCTAATGTACGACAAAAACAATTTTTACTGTTCGTAATTTCCTTAAGATTGAAAGTATTTCATTTATATATTTTTAATGTTATTTATTATATGGGACAATTTTTTGATGAAATACTCTTTTTATACCAGAATTGTGGTTGTGATTTTGAATTCTATTAATTGGTTTTTCGTATCAAGTAGTGTGATAAATCTGGAGATAAAAGATTTTGCAACTGAATGAATTTGAACAGGTTAATGGGGGGAATAGAAATTTAACTAACAAATGATAAATTTTCTGTAGACAAGGTAATGTCAACTGTCGTTTAAAAATTTTTTGTTACAAGAGTGTCCAGGCTAAGAAAAGAATCATTAAGTTTCCGTAAAAAAATTAATATTGGCGCGTATTTGGCTAAAGTAGGAATGAAATACAGAAAGCATATATTTTCCATGAGGTCAGACAATAAAATACCATCGACATATCGTATTCAACCGATAATTGAAAAGTATAAGGAGGCGAAGGGTTTTGTTGCAAAATAGACCATGAAAAAGTTTGCTGTAACAAGTAATAGCAGAGAACACATAGGAGCCCCGTTAGTATTATCACTCATCTTGAAAAAATATCAAAACCTTAAAAGTTATATATATATATATATATATATATATATATATATATATATATATATATATTCTATCTATAACCCCGAGTAAAAAAACTAACAACATATACACTGGGATGATTCATATACAACTCTAACCATGGCCCCGCGTATTGGATCATAAAAACTTATTATAAAAACAATAATTCTATAAAAGAAAGTCATCGCAAAATTCCTGACTCTTTCACAACTTTCAATCATGTTTCTGAACAAGCAATTCGAAATTTAGTGAAAAAATTTAAATAAACTGGACACGACAAACCACATTCAAAGAGACCAAAAACTGTACGTTCTGCTGAAAACATTACCCTTGTACGGAAAAGTATTGCAAATGGGATTATTTGAAAAGCAAAGTTTATACTATTAAGCCAGCAAACATTCCAATCCTAAAAAATAACATCCGAGCCGCCATAAAAAAGATTGAAGCACCCATGCTTGAAAATATCCTACGAAATTTCAATGCTCGCATAGATGCCTGCCAATGTAGCCATGGTGGACATTTAAACGATATAAAATTTCACGTTTAATTGTAATCACTGTTACTTTAATTTAAAATAAAGAAATCTGAAGTATTCCCCACAGTTTGGTTTTTATACAAAAACAATATCCTAAAGTTATTTATGGAGAACCCATTACTTAACCACGAAAACTTCCGACTTTTGTGTGATCTAGCATTTTTAAAATTTCGCAGAGATAAACAAGACATACCGATACAATTGCAATTAAAGTACCATCAAAAATGCTTGAGCAAACTAATTCTAAACTGTATGACATATTCCATAATCTTAGTTTTTCCCATATTTATCTTACTATTTGGGTTTTCTTCACTAGGGTAATACACAAATAATAAATCATTATATCTAGGTCGTCCAAAAAGTTGTTCTTGTTTTTAATTTTTACCAACTATGTTCATACGGATTTGGTCTTGTTAGAAAGCTCGTTTTCTTACAAGAATTTTGACATATAACATGTGACATTTATTTCTCAAAATACAGCCCATCCATCTCAACACCCTTCAACCAGCGATCAGCATGCTGCTCGATTCTCATACGAAATCAACCCCAATCTCATGAGACGAAGAACTTCTGGATGTCGTCCTAGACCTCGCCCACTGTTGAACTGGCACTCAACGAGCTACATCCTCCTTCAACGCATCTTCGCCCTCAATGGTACAAATTGTCTTGGCACTAATGGCAGCTTTTGACCCTTTCTTAAACAAGAGGTCGCACCTGTAAATTTCTTCTGATACAATCCTAAAACGAGATTGGTATATAACAAGTTATATATTAAAATTCTTGACAGAGAAAAGCTTTCTAGTGAGCCTAAAATCGCACCTACTTAGTTGATAAAAATAAAAAACATAAATGACTTTTGTCATATCTATAGTACGTATATCAGAAAAATCAATCAGAATTCAAAAACATGTGTTCCAAACTGTGCCATAACCACTTATCCTATTTGTTACTATCCAACGTCAATGTACACAACTTCTAAGATAAGTTTTGATGTTCTTCAAATACCATACAAAAAGTGTAAAATATAATTCCAAACTAATTAATTAATATTAAAGAATTATTCTTCCTTTGTAGATGCCTCAGAATAAAGCAATGATAATATTTATGCTTAATTAGAAAATCTAATGCAGTTTTTATAATTTTTCTTTGCAATATGTATAACTAAGTTAAAAACTGATATCGTTGGGTATACTCAAGTTTGCTACTGATATGCACTATACACTAGGCTTTCTAGTGCTACTTTTACTAACGGTAGTGTCAGTAGTCATGACGTGCAATACGATTTTAAAAAAGTCAGTTCACTAGTCACAAAGTCTCCTACGCTTACGGTAAATAAAAAGATCACTTATATTACAAAGCAAATTTAAAAAATTTATTATGTTACTAATTTTAATAAAACAATACAATTGTAATTATTGTTAAATTTAATTTGCTACCAATATTTTAAACATGTCCTATCTACAACTCCTACTATCAAAACCAAACAATATATTCTCAAATGCATATTTACCTACTGCAGTAGCGTCACGTATCTGGTTTTCCTTATTTACTTTGCAACGATTACAACTATTTATAATTCTATGCCAATTAACTTGTTCATAAAACAACATTGACCCGTGTACTTGTTTACCGTATTATCAAATCAATGTTTTGCTACAAAAACTTAGATAATAAAAGGAACAGTTACCTTCCGCTAGTAAGTAAATTCCCGCGGCTAATCCGACAAGCAACAAAGCGATAAAGAAAACGATCCAAATCTTCCCAACGCAAGTTGTCCCTGTGGAAGGCATCAAAAAGACGTCCTCCGCGCCGGTTTCCATGTCCGAATCCGCATTACTATCTTGTATATTGCGCGATAGATCCTGAACTATTTTTCTGTTAAAATATTTTACATATATTATAATAATCTCACCTGAATGTGGCCATACGGAAATCATCGTGAAGAAATGCTTACAAAGTGTGCTTGTGTAAGTAAACTCATCGTGCGGAATGAGCAGATCGGGGCATGACTTGGCGCTCTGATAAAACAAAATGATAAGGTCTGCGGTTTTAGAATGACGATAATTCCTATCGTGACAATTACAGCGTTCACAAATAATTGAAGTAAAACGCCAACAAATGCATTAACTTAATTTGTTCTGATTTATTTCAGTTGTAAAATCTACTTAAATATAAGTTCGATCACTTACCGAACTTATGAGGACACCAAAATTTCAAATAATTTCTACACACAAATCTAGAAATTTTAAGCAAAAACATTCAAAATTATTTTCATTTTATGGGAAAACATTGGCATTTTTCTCATAAAAGGGTTTACATTATTATGGTGTTTGCTGGTCCATAATCGACGATATGTCTTGTAGAAGCTATCTCTTTAAGCGGGAATATATATCCTTGTGACCTAATGGTTGGACGATTGTTGACTGGCTACGTTGTATGATATTGAAAAAGCTTTTAATTAATCTAAAGATAGAGAAATACATTTATTGTCTATAGTTAATTTGTAATGCATCTATTCAGGCTAAACGAAGAGCTTTATTTTGTAAAACCTGTATTTTTTAATGTTAGTGTATATCTATATTATTAAAGCACCAAGGAAAAACACGCTGTGAATCGAAGGAGCAACCGATTTTAATGGTTGAGGGCTTTTTAGATTCGTCTTGAAGAGACGGGAGCGAGTTATAGTTTTGAATGCGATCTGAATTAACGATGGTCAGATAACTGCAGAAAAAGGGTGATCTCGCAAAATAGCGCCAAGCGCTTGACATCTGTTCAATGTTCATTTTATTTGCAACATTTTAATCAAGTATCATTTTCCGGCTAATCTGCTTAATCTCCGCCGCTGTGATCCAATTAAGTGCCGTGTGTCATTTATGTTCATAAGCATTGTAACATAGTGTTTCGTGCATTAATAAAGCGAAACCATTCGTTTTCATAAAGCCAACGACAACTCTTTTCTCATTTGGTTTTTCTCTAAGGTTGTGTTCAATGAGATTAATTAAATAATTTAGTCAAGAAAGAACAATTAAAACAACCAAAAAACTGCCCTTACCATGAAAATTATCACATTAAAGCAATTGAGTGTCGTTCTGCACCACGAATTTTCATTAAGCTAATAAATAATAAATAAATAAATAAATAAATAAAAAAATAAAAAAATAAATAAATAAATAAATAAATAAATAAATAAATAAATAAATAAATAAATAAATAAATAAATAAATATATTTCACGGGTTGAACCGCGTCGTATTTGAGAAAATTCTCGACGTTTCGACATCGGCTTCGATGCCATTTTCAAGAGTTTAGCTCTTCACTTGGGGTCTCAATCTGCCTACTCCACAAGGAGAGCTACGAGCCTTTGAGTAAGATCGACCTTTCGAGTGTCCTGCTTTGTCAATTATAGGGCTAGAAGTAAAAGTTTAAGAGGAGAAGTTTGGCGGGAGATGCATCGGGTTGGGGAAAGTTTGTTGATTTAAGGGTATTGCGTAATTGACGGTGCGGGGTAATAAGGGATTTCCATATGACCGTGTGAGTGAGTTTTCTGTAGACAGTGTAATTAAAGCTGTCATTAAAAGGATTTCTTGTTATGAGAGTATCTAGGAAGGGAAGGGAATTATTATATTCGGTTTTCTTGGTACATTTGTAAGAGTGGAACTAGAGGATTCTATTTGGGATATAATGTATTCAGCGGGTATGCGGTTTGTTGTTACAGCAAAATTAAAACTTTTTTCCAGAGCAAGAATAGCTAAGTCGCCTACAAGGTAGACAGAACAAGTATGTACCGTCGTATTGGCCAGGGATGGTTGTGTATTAGAAAGACTACTTTGGCACAACTTGGAAAATTTGGGTTTCTGGATGTCAGTTTTCTTTTATTATTAAATACTGTTAAATTTTTGATCAGTTTCCTCCCTTTGTACTTTAAGAGTTCACTTTGTATTTTTCAGCTGCTTTTTAGTTTTTAATTATTAAGTGGTTCTTCTATACACCTGTCGTTAGTTTATATTTATAAAATTTCTGAAATTAAATTGTCCGTTGTATTACGTATCTGTTTTAGCTAATTAGGTAGTTTCGTTTCTTTTCGATGTCCTTGTATAATTCTCCAATTTTTCTTTTGTAAACACAAAGTCGTATTCTCTTTCTTTTGAAAATTTTTACAGTTTTATTTTCTTTATTGCAAATTTTTAAAGTTGTTGTAAATTTTTTACGTTCTTCATGAATCCTTGAGCTTCACTTGATCTATATTTGAAGCAAACCTTCGCTTTTTCCTGGAACTTGCTCGGAAAACAAAACAAAACCAAAAAATGGTGTACTTTTCGATCTTTCTAACATTCTGTTTATTTTACATTCCTTTCTTTGTTGTCCATGTCTTCTCCTACTGAATTTGTATTCATTTCATTCTTCAGTCTTGCTTAATAGAAGTTTTTGTTGCTTTTCTACTTTTATTTTTGTTTCACCAATTATTAGCTTCAATCAAATTTTCATTTCCTACATCTGCAGAACATAAACACCTTATATCTAATATTTTTGGATTAATTCCCTTTTTAGCGGACCCAGCTTCCAAGCTGGAGACCAGCTTTATTTTTGTCATATCCGTCGTCTATCACACCTTATAACTTTTGATCAAGGCGGCTTCCAAGCTGAAGACCAGCTTCTATTTCTGTAATTTCTGACATCTGCCATACCTTATAATTTTAGGCTTCTATACCTAAAAGGAAAGCCTTGGTTTGACCGGAAGCGCCCGCAAATTTTTGTTTATGTATAGAAGCCCCGAACATCTATGGAATCGGAGTTCCACTTTCGTACCTTTTAGCATTTAAGAATAGTAAATCAAGATCTGGATAAATAGAAGACTATTGACCGGAAGTGGCCGCGAATTTTTCGATTCCGGCCGCTAAATTTTTGCAGATATTCACTTTCATTTGAGTATAATTCATTGTCATTTATTTCAATAAAATTTCGTTAAACCCTATAGTTTAGTTTCATGTATATGGTCCGCTCTGATTTACCTGTAAAGCAAATTTTCGCTTGTTATGTTTAAAGAAAATATTGTTTAGTCGGAACTCATTTTGATAGCAGAAGTTTATTAATAATTGTCCATTTTTATTAATTGCATATTCATTAAATTGTTGTTTTACTTCAAGTATTATCATGTTCTCTACTCGTGCATTAAATTTGTCGGTGTTTTATTTTTTGACATTACGTCAATTTTATTCTCTTGTCTGTAGGTTTGCAGTATTCTGGATTAGGCAGTCCATTTATGATGATTTTTTATTTCTGTAATCGATGTTTTGTTATTTCTGATACTTATTTACATTATTTGATATTCTGAGTCAATTATCTATGCAGCATTGGTATAATTCCGTCTTACTCCGTTACTTTTTAAGATACCATATTTATTAAAAGATATTCTACGAGTCATATTTTGTTTCCTGTAATGCAAAAATTTGTTCTTCTCCAGTATCCTTTCCATCATGATATCCGAAGTTTGTCTGAATTTTCTCTTCCCATATCTGTTTAACCTGACTTGTTTCTTCTAATCTATGCAAGTGGCCACACCGACTCAATTATCTTTTTTTAGTAAAGTCCAGTGTGGGTTGTACTTTCTTCTAATTTCTGGATTTCTTATTTTATCACTTTTTGAATTCCTTTCACTCTTCTATGGCATTTCATTTCAACAGCCTGTATCTTACTCTTATGTTTTTCAGTAAGTACCCAAGATTCGTACTCAAACGTTAGTACTGGTCTATATATGGCTTTAGATACTTTGTCTTTCTTAAAATTCTTTCTTATTTATAAACTTGCTATTCATTTCATAATATAACTTTAGGGCGTTTTCCACTCTTTTGTTGATTTATTTTTCCTGCCTTTCATTGCTTTCTAAATCTACTTTTAGGTATTGGAAATATTGTACTTGTTTTATTTTGACTACATATATCGTTATGTTCAACTCATCTTGCTCTGTTCCCACTATCGTTACTTTTGTTTTATTTTTATTTAGCTTTATCCCATTTTCTTCTAAAATTCTATTACAAATTTTTGAGTTCTTTTGCAATTCCTACACAAAAGCTTTTTCTGAAATGTATATTCGCTGTAAATTATTGTGACCTATGTTTACTTGTTTTATTTGTGTTGAACATTTGTTAATGATCTGATTCAGAAATATTACCTCTACCTGTTTCTGTTTTATGTTCTTGTAGGTAATTTTGTTAGCGTTATCTTCGTATATTAGATGTATTATTCCTATAATTTTACTACTAATTCAGTTTTCCTTTAAAATATTCCGTAGTTTTTCTCATAGGGCTTTATCGAATATTATTTTCTAAATCAATGAAAACTAATAGAACTCTCTGTTCCTGTAGTAACACTTTCTGGGATACCTGCTTTAACATAAATGTATAATCTTGTGTGCTTCTTCCTTTCCTGAAACCGCATTATGATTCTTCCAGGGTATTCTACACTATTAGCATAAATCTTCTATCTATGATGTATTCAAATATCTTCATGACCGTACTCAATACTTATTGCAAATTTTGTTACCTCCTACCTTGTATGTGCTCTTCTTTCCATACCCTACTCCTTTACTGATCATATTATCATTTCTGTCGTTATTTTGTCTTCTCATGGAGCTTTCCCATTTTTCAGCTTTTTTATTGCGTGTTATAGCTCCTCTCTGATTATTAACTCTTCATTATCTTCCTCTGTTTTCTAATCTTGTTCTTTTTTCTGCCTTACTTTCATGAGTAGGTACCTAATAGTTCTTTAAAATATTCCTTCCACCTAGCCATTATCTCTTTTCCATCGGTATTTCTTCATTTTTATTTTCAATGTAAATAGTGTCCTGAGTTTGTTAATTCCTTAATGATCTCAATAATTCGTAAAAAAGCTTCTTTTTCCCTGAATTCTTTTCACGTATCTTTCTTTGCTGCTGTGACAAACTCCTATACTTTTTCATAAATTTGGTAGTTCTCTGCTGTGTTAACTAAACAATTTTTCCATTCCTTTTTATTCAATTTTACTTGTTTTTTTTATTACATCTGTCCACAAAGTTGTTTGTTTTGGTCACTCTACGCACATTTTTAGCTGTATCAAATAACGTATTTTTAAAATAATTTTATATCTGTTCAACATTACTATTATCTAAATTTTCTCTGTACTGTCGTTCCAATTTTTCTTCCAGTAACTCTTAATATTTCTCTTGTATGTCTTTATTTTTAATATTTGTATATTTTTATTAATTCCTGTTTATTCTCTTTTTATATATATCATTCTTAGATACATCTCATTAATATATACATATGTATTTCTTTCTAAATTATTTTAATTTATTTTTATTTTTCAATATTTCGTTTTTTTCTTTTGTATTATCCAATTCCAGTAAGCATGTTTTTACTCCAGATTCTGGCGTTTTCTCTTTTCCCTTCTATTTCCAAGTTTTTCTCTAAGGAATTTCTCATTTTCTCTATTAACACACTTTCTCTGTTTTCTAACCTGCACTACTACATTATTTTTTCCATTTAATCTGGACATTCGTTCCATTCTGTCGTCGATCTCTCTAATCTCATTTTTTATTTTTGTTTTTTTCTTTGTACTCTTCCTAATGCACTTTAATTTAAATGACATCTACCGTTAATATTTCCATCATGTCTATTTCGTCTCGACTTTGTTTATTTCTTCTTGCTTCTCTTGAAGGCTTCCTTATAGTCTTCATCACTTCTTTTCTTTCCTATGTCTGTGGAATAATTCTTGGTAATTCATTTTTCGTTTTCTTTTTAAGTCGCTCATTGGAATGTTTTATATTTGTGTCTTCTAATTGTGAATTTTTGTTACCAATTAAACCGATGGCTATGTAGGGTATATTGCCTATTTTACCGCCAGCGTCTTGGATAATGCGCCGGCATTAAATTTATATTTTATCTAGCTAATATTCTATTTCCATA
This sequence comes from Sinelater perroti, assembly GCA_036346155.1. NCBI lineage: Eukaryota > Metazoa > Arthropoda > Insecta > Coleoptera > Elateridae > Sinelater > Sinelater perroti. The sequence continues at coordinate 1,669,517 of JARFIY010000378.1, read as the reverse complement.
ACCTCAATCCTTTTTACTAAATTTTAATTAATTCACTTTTTACTTTCCTTATCCTATAATAAGGAAAGTAATGTAATCGGCAGAAATTTGACCTACCCAGTTTTTCACATTTCTGAACGAAATATAACTTCAGGACACCAAAAAAGTTGGTTTGAGCTATTGGTTCGTGTGTGTGTGTGTGTGTGTCGGTCTGTCAGTAAACAGGATATCTCAAGAACCATAAGAGCTAGAGACTTGAAATTTGGTATGCAAGTTACTTGTAGGTAGGGGACGCAGTGCGAAACTTTTGGTAAAAATCGGCTGAGTCGTTTGGTCGCAAAATTGGTCGGAAAGCGGTCGCGAATCTAAACGGTTAAAGATACAAAAAATTTATGAAAATAAAAATGATTTGTTATCATGAGATAAACATGAATTTAAAATAAAAGTTAATAAAATAAGAATTCGAAAAAAATTGAAGCTCAGGATTTTTAATATACCGGGTGTTCATAAAATGTTTCGGGAAATTGATATTACCGGATAGACCAGACCGAGGCAAACAAAAAATTACAGTGAAATTTTTTGATCCGAAGTCAAATAAATAAGTTATAGCCGATTAAAAATTAATTAAACGGACCAATCACAGTGCGCTCGGAGAGCTACCGGGACGACTGCGGGAGGACGGGGGGGAGCGCTTGGGAGCTAGGAGGGAGCACGCAAGCGATAATAGCGAAGGCTGTGCGAACGAGCTCGCACGGTTACCTTCAGTGACGTAGCAAAATTTTAAGTACGAGTCAATTATTGTCTTGTACTGTTTATTTTAATCAGCTTTCTAGTATTAGACTCGCGCCTCGTCCTTTTTTAAAATAACAAATTCCGGGACGAGAGCAGTGCAGGGCCGAGACGATGGACCCGGTATAATCTAATATATATTTGTCTTATCTCCCTAACTAAACTTATAATTTTATCTCCTCCTAGACGCTTCAACCGATTTCCTTGAAACTTGCACACCACATTCACAACTATATTTGCTAATCTGGCTCAAAAAATCAGCCTTCTAACTTTAACCGTTTTTGAATTATTTAAATATTTTGATTACATGGGAAATTCCTCCCAATGTTTCTATTGTTTGTAGTGTTAAATGTACGCAAAACATGTGGAATGTTCTACACGACTGCCTGGCGTCTAGATCAGGCTTCGTCGACGAAGCCTGCGGGGTTCTCTGGTATATAATAATAAGATAAGGAAAATCGTGTGATGTTCACACCAGATTTTTTATTTCTACCTTCTCTTTTCTTATTCCCCTCTTGTTCTCTAATGACTGCATCAAAACTATCTATCCTAACTGCAAAAATATATTCTAATAGAATCCATAAGAAGTTTTTGCTTTTATAAAGTTGAAATCTTTTTCCCTGAACTATACCGGAAACGAGTTGCACTTGGCTGTTGTGCAAGAGAACAGTGAAAATAATCGACGTTTTTTTCGCCTCAAAACTAAAGAAATTTTATGTGCAATCGTTAGACTTTACCTCCGCTTCGATATCAAACCCAGAAATAAATTATCATAATGTTTTGCTTTTGTAGAGTTCACATGTTTCTTCTTGAACTGTACCAGAAATTCTTTTCAGTACCCCCCTCGGCGTATAACGGATCTGCACATCTCAACCATCTGTTTTTATGTCCACAAAATGTGTGAGATCTTCGTTATTGTCTTTTTACTCCAAACTAGAGAAAACTTCTTCACACTTGCTAGATTTTTTCTTCGTTGATGACTGCATCAAAACTGTTTGTCTTAGCACTACAGCTCATATTAAGTTCCAGAAGAAAAGTTTGTGAATAGCATCAACGTTTTTGCTTTGAAAACTCTGACACACAGTGTGCAATGTACAATGTACAATACAATTCTAAGATCCCTTAACCTGCCTATTCTTATTAAAAATTCTGTACAGACACCGTTATTCCCTTTGGATTGTTTGTTAGTTGTCTCTTTTATTACTTTAAATTTATTTTCTGTGTCGTCTAAATTTTTAACCACAATAGTATATATATATATAACCAACGTCGTTGGTTAATGTAGAGGAATGTGCTTTCTGAGCGATGCAAGTAGATATCTGAAGAAAATTTCCCCCGCACGGAACAGGATTTCAGATCTAGAGATACTTTCATCCATTATTCAATGAATGATTACAAAGTTTCTCACGAGAGAAAGCATACAACCGTCGAAATTTTGAGAAAACAAATTACAATTTAAAAACAACCAATTTTTAGATAGACTAAAAGCAGTTGAAAATTAAGATCGTCAACGTCGTCCGAGGGCCAGAATGATTGACGAGAATATTCGCATTATTCGCCAACTTTTCGAAGATGACGGCCGATTAACGGTTGCTGAAGTTATTTCTATCAACTTTATAAACAAAATTTGCATATTGTCAGAAAAGACGCAAATTTCTAATCCGAGAAGTTATTTTGCTTTACAACAGTGCCCAACCCCATACAACTGCCTAAGCTTGGCACAAAATGAAGAATTTGTTCTGGACTACATTGCAACACCATTCCTATGGTCTAAACTTATTGGCTTGCGATTATCATTCGTTTGAAGCTGTTAAAGCGTTTCCCCAAAATTGGGTGGCGTCATAGTCATCTTCATTTTTAACAGGGGGATTAAAAAACTGAGGAAACATTTGGAAAAGTATGTTTCTAAAGTCGATCTTCAATAGATTTAAAAAAAAAATCAGTTTATATCCGATTCACCCTCGTGTTTTGTGTTAACATTTATTTCTTTTTCACTATTTTATACATAAAAGTTCCAATAGTGTTTCCTTCTGGTTGCTATCGGGGATCTTATATATAATTTTCGAAATTTCAACTATTTTTTTTAATTAACTATTAGATACAATTATTTAAAAAACATGTAATATTTGGTAAGGACAGTATCAATAATAATTAAAATAAACATGCTCAAACTGTCAAAAATATTAATTCATTTGACAAAACAATTAAAATGCCTTCCATCATTTGATACTCACAACTAGTGAAAGCCTGTAAATGTTTAGTTCTACTTATAATAAGTACAGACGTGGAACTCCGATTCCACAGATTTCCGGGGCTTCTATACATAAACAAAAATTTGCTGCCACTTCCGGTCAAACTGGTCTCGAGATTTTCCGATCAGGCTCTATCTATCAAAGATCACAAATTATAAGGCATGAGAGATGTCAAAAATGACAGAAATATAAGTTGGTCTCCAGCTTAGAAGCTGCCTTGATCAAAAGTTATAAGAAATGACATATTTAAAGCTGAGTCCGCTAAAAACCCTTACTGCATTGTTGTAAGACATCCCACCTATGCCAGCTCATGGATGTGAACCCGGTAAGCCAACGGCTTTCGAATGATACCCCCCTCATATCTTTAGGTTCAGTAGTTCTTGAGTTGAAAGTTGCGACGGACAGACAGACGTCCACACCAATTTTATTAGGCTCCCTTTCAGGTATAGAAGCCTACAACATAAATGCATGGACAACAATTATTTCATATTAAAAAAATAAATGACCAATATATTTATTTATTTAACAGCACTATTATGTTATATATGACTGTTTTACAGCCCGATTACCACTAGGTGCTTACACATGAGGTAAAGCAATGCATTGCATGGTAGCTACCTTCTAAAAATCCTTTTTGATGAATAGAACTGCTGAACTTTTTTCCTAGTCAATGCCCATTCTCCACCTGTTGCACCAGTTTTCCAGAAGATTCAGTTTCCCTTAGAGCTGCCTTGTCATCAGCGTTGATTTTAGTGAGATGGATAATGTGGTGTGTTGCCTTCATACTGGACCAGTGTAGCGAAGGGTGTTGTCGGTATATCCCTGATGTGGAGGTTATAAAACTTCAGGGATAAAATCAAGTTATAAGAAACAGAGGCTTGAAGTCACCTCTCCGATGACCTGACTTCCTTTCAAAGAGGAAGAACTTGATAACCTGAATTCATCGTTTGTAATGAAGACCATCTAGTATACCAGTTTATTGTACCACAGCTTGAAGGCTATTCACCTTGTTCTAATAAAAACCACAAATATAGAAATAGATTACTAGTTTTGAACATCATACATATAATTGCATTGCATTGCAATCAATATAAATACTTTATCTGTTATAGTAAGGAACTAAATTATAAGGTTATTTTTCTAATAAAGTAAAATATATAATACGATTGTGAATATTATATTGTTTTTGAAATTTTGTAAAAATTGGAATAAACGATTAGTATTCTCTTATTACCTTTGTAAGGTCTAGAAACTTCTGTTCATATTGTGAGAATCTAAGGACCTTATCATTATTCACCAGTAGTGGTTATTCTGTAGCTATCAACTGTACTACTATATGCTTTCTGCAGATTGTTTTCTTGTACCCTTACACCTTTTAACCTCTTGACATTAAAATTTCTTTGTACAATGGTCTTCTTTCATTGGGTTTTAATTTGACTTAATTGATCTTATTGTTTCTTCAAGCACATCACTTTTGTCTACTTAAAAACACTATTGCTGTGCTTTGTGGTTTATTGAGGTATTATTCATTTTTAACGGTTTTTATTAATTTTGTTATACACACAAGCACAAAAGCTTGCGCTCACGCGCATACACACACTGCTCCGTGAAAATGAAGAAATATAAAAAGAACATTAGCTTACGTAACATGCTCTTCTACTATATTTGTATCTAAAACCAACTTATATAGAGAAATTCCACTAACAAAATTGTAAGTTTGTTAAAAAGATATAGGCAACTTTTAAGACATAATTAAATACAAAAGATTAATAGACAACAATAAAATTGTAAGTTTCCTCCTTAGATCTGTAAAACGCATTTGATTGGCTAGTGTTGTGTTTATATACAAATTAGTTCCTAGAATTAAATTATAAGCAGTGGCGTATTAATAAAAATTAATGTAAAAACTTCGGTAATTATTTAGTACCTTGATACACTTGAAGCAGTTATTTTGTAGAAATAATTGTAGTACAAAAATATTCGTTGTCGCTACAGGAACGCAATCCATCTCTGTGGCTCTGCAACTCCGCACTCCTTGATACAATCTTTCATAGTTCGGCATTTTTAATGTCCTCAACAAGCTCATGAATTATTTTATTATGAACTTATTCTATTTCTTTAATAACCTGTGCATTCCTTCTACAACTATCCAGATTTGACAGACGTCAATCTGACAGATGGTTGGGGTGCGCGCGCCTGTCAAATTTTTGTCTATCAAAATACATTACATGGGGCCGGCGAAGAGATTGCTCTGTAAGCAATCCCAGAACGAACTTAAAAAAACCTTTCGATTTCGATTTCGAATTTTCCCGAAATTCGAAATCGAATATCTGGAAAATTATTCGACATAGAATTTTTTCTTCATTTTCGAATTCAGCGTAAAATTTCCTATAAGAATCACATTTAAAATCGTAATGTCGAAAATTTTCCTGAAATTCGAAGTCGAATATCTGGAAAACTATTCGACATAGAATTTTTTCGATTTCATTATTGAAATCAGCGTAAAATTTTCTTTAAGAATTACTCATAAAATCGCAATGTCAAAATTTTCCCGAAATTCGAAGTCGAATATCTTGAAAACTATTCGAGATAGAAACTTTTTGATTTCGATTTTGAAATCAGCGTAAAATTTCCTATAAGAATCCATTTTAAAATTTTAAAAAATCCATAATTTTGACAGCGACAGACAGACCGACAGACCGACAGACATAGAATTCAGTAACGAACTTTTTAAGTTCGTTGAACATACAGCACCAAAGGGCTATAAAAGGAACTAGAAGAGTCGTAGACGAGTGTTATAAGCAAATTAGGGTGCTCTGCACAAATTTACAAAAGAATAATTGCTATAAAATAATGCCCATACGTACAAAAACAATTAACAAAGTCACACTTTAAAGGATTGAAACAAGGGTTTGCAGACAAGTTACGAGAATTGGAATGCGTTTTCTGGGTGATAAAGAACACACTCGGATTACAATCAGTTTAAAAAAATAACTGTTTCGAGTGTGTCAAGGTACTAAAAGTTACCAAAACTTCTAATAACAAAAAACGGCCTAATTTGTCGTAATATGAATGAATGTTTGCTTTTATTTTTGGGTTTTATTATTTCTGGGGTTTAACTTTGAGGTTCTTTTATTGATTAATAATTTATGTTATTTAAATTTTCTGCATGGGACGCCTATGAGTAGCTAATCTGGCAACATTGCAGTTGACGTAATTCTCCCACGTTAGATGCAATATTTAATGTTAATTATTTAGCTCATAACAGACATTCAGTAACTTAAGGCTTCGGTTGAACATCTTGAAGTATAGCAGTACATAAAGTATATTGGAGTTTGAAGACTTAGGTTTTTACAGTCGTCAGAGATTTTAAATTCAACCTGCAGGTTAAGGTTAGTTTAATGCACAGTTTCTGTCATTGCTAATTATGCAGATAATTAACGTACAATTTGTCGAGATTTATTATTTTAGAATTACAAAATTCCACTGGAGGTGATTTTGAGGGAGGTAGGTTACAGTCCTTGGCGTTATTTTTCTGATCGACTTCTGATTATTATAAGTAAGTATTATTACTAATTAAGAATATTATTCGTCAGTTAATTAAGAATTAGAGATTTAAAAAGCTTGAAAGTTAATTTAAAAACTTGGGGCTCTTATGGGTTTGTGTGTTAATATAACTTGTGGTTTAGATTCTTTGTTGATAATTGTAATCATTTTGAAACAATTTTCCTTATGCGTCAGCTGCTCAGAATTTCCTGTTGTGCTGATGTAGTAAGTGCATATAATATTTCTATGTATTTAATTGTGGTCATCTTATCTTATTTAAAGTATTTCCAATTTTAAGAGGCATATAGATGAGATAAAGAAAATAATTTAATATCACTTATTTAATTTTTCATTTATCTAATCAAATTTTTTATGCTGCTTCAGTACCTAAGTACCTAAATATTTTGTCAGTTATTTAATTTTTGGTTTTCTGTGCTTCTTGGATTATCTGTGTGTGTAGAGTGATTGGTAGATTTATATGTTAATTTATGGAAGTGATAAATGTTTTAAAGCATATTTAAACTTATATACAATTATAAAGGTTTATTCCAAAATTATAGAACCATATTAATTTAGTTTTTTGTATTATATGGCTCAATGCTTTTGGGATAGACCATCTATGAGGGGTCACAACTTTGAAGATTCTTAATAATTTACCTAATTATGAAGAATAATAAAACCAATTGCTATAATGTAAAATTACTGCAAAATTAATTGATAATATTTATTTACATAATTAGTTTGCGTTAAAAAAGAGAATATCCCTTTACTAACAAGGGGAGCACGGATCCTTTTGGTCATAGATTTAACTGAAATGTTGCAAGAACAAAGTATTGGTATAGAAATACCAAATGTTTTGAGAAATTGTGAGGTATAACTATATATGCCGTATTAATATTACTACGCTAAGGCATTTTGCAATAGGTATATAGATGTGCCCATTTAATAAAGTTTTATAAGCTATTTATAGCTCACGAAATTACTAAACATATAACAGATCAGGCAAACATATACAATTATTTGTAGCAAATATAATCAGTAAAAGTAACTGTTTCAATCAATTGAAAGATACCAACCTACAGGAAATAGGAAAATTTCTTGGAATTCTTCTATAGATAGAGTTTAGTTAGATATTTAATGTAAGTTATTACTAGAGTATGAAGTGCATATATTGCACCACAAACTGTATCATGTAACATATTTGAAATATTGCTAACCATGTAGCATTTTTCAAATAATGTTCATGATGACAGACTACATAAATAAATCTCTTGAAGATTTTTACCAATATTATATTTAGCAAATATCTATATGTGAGTGAAACAATGTTCCAATTTTGAGGATATTACAAATAATAATGGTTCCCCGTAACAGGCCACAAAGGCCTATGGGGGATATTACAAATACAGCGTCACATTGTTTGAAACTTGTGATAGTACTGTTTATACTTGTGTTATACAAAATGATATCAGCTGATATTCTTAAAGCATGTAAAAATTATTTTTGTAGAAGTCGTTTATTTATTATAAATAACTATCATACATCTGTAAAGCTGATAAAACATATATTGGAGAAAAATACCCATCTTACAAAAACATAACGTAAAATAAAAGACATAACAATGGAGAAGATAAACAAAAATGATCTAAAACGAAATTATTGATATGTATGATGAGAGGTTAACAGTTGTTAATTTGAATAATAAATGGAATGTGGCAGAAATAACTTTCTAGATGAAAAAACAAAGTAATTTTGAAACTCAAAATAATTTACTACTATAATATTGGAAAAATAGGTTATAAAATGGCATCACAAAGATGCAATTGAGCTAATTTTTTGGTACTAAGTTAATGTATATATCATTTTCGATGCCAAAAAGAAATCTGTCTGAGTTCTTAGTAGAGACGTTACTCAAGATTGACGAGAATAATAAAGAACTTGTGGCTGAAAACCTAAGAGAACATACATTTCAGTGTAAAAGAGGTGCTAACTTAAAAAAATATTAGAAAAGTAAGAATCAACAGCAATTGAGAGGTGCTAAAGCAGATGAAACAAGTACAACAAATTTATTATGTATTGCTCACAGTACTCAAAAGTCTTCAGTGTGCAAATTATTTCGTAAAAGATCACTACTTACATATGTATAACTTTCATGCTTATTAGCGATTTTATTTTATTCTTTCAAATAAGCGTTTATTTCCATAAATTTACTTTGATTTATGTTTTGCAGAATAATTTACCTTTAAATATGTAATAAAATAAAAAGAAATAAATCAGTTTTTTATATTGTTTCTACTATTTTTAATTTTTCAATCCTGAAACGCCTTTACAATTAATAAGTTTTTCAATTCGATGTGTATCCTGCACTTATTTAGTAGATTTTATTTTACTGTATAAACACTACGTTTACTCAATTTATTATCAAATATTATAAAACATCTTCCAATGACACTTATACCTTCCTATTGAAAATAAACCCGTCTCACAAGATGGCGGTTTTCTTAGTTTTAATAATAAAAATTCTGGAAGTATATTATGCCTTCTTAGTTTCGTTGGTCCACTTAAAAGTTGCTTTGGTCATCAGATTGTAATATAAAACGATGAATTTGATTTTTTTATTGACTTACCTGCAAATAGTCTACTGGAACATAATGTGTTATATGGTAATTTTTTCTTGTCAAATACCATCCAAACCTCCACATGGTGTTCAGGCTTCACAACAGGTTCCACATTGATGAAAACCATTCTCAGTGAAATTATTTTGTTCAATCATTACCAGCTAGTTCTAGTTGATTAAAACTAAACATAAATCAAAAATACCAAAGATGACAGGTGAACAATTAACTGTGGTAGAATCTCTTCATCTATGTAGAGAAAATAAATAACAGTGTGTATTATTATTCAAGTAGATAGCGGGATAAATAAAGGGAATGGCCTCTTAATTTTCAGTCAAGCATAAGAAGAGTAATTACAAATGTAAGCTTACTTTATGCTTAAAGTTGTTTTAATTCTGTTGTGCAACTATTTTAATGTATGACATATCATTAAAATTGTGAATAAGCAAAAAGTTTTTAAGCACATTTAAAAATGTTTATTATTACTATGTAATTTATGTAAAAAAAAGGACGTGGTTATAAATTATACATATTAGAATTTGGCATCTTAATTTTATTTCTATTCGGATGTAATGTAACTTTACTTTTTTAAATAAAAGGATAATTTATTTATATCTAATAAAATGGAATTGAATTTTTTTATCATTCAACTCTTCAGTAATTTTACATTAAAAAATAAGATTCATTATTTTTAATTATCAGAAAAAATCTATATCTTAATAACTATGATGCTTTAAATAGAAACATAATTTAAACCATTCATTACAAATGTATGACATTTAAATTGTACAAGGAATTATGAATTTTTATATTTGTTTTATTTATAAATTATATATATAAAAAAAATTATGAGTGCTGCTGCTGCTGTCACACAGGTCAAAGGTCAAATCGTTCGTGCCTTTCCGTGCCGACCCGAGCGCCTCCGAAGGACAAATTTCGGTCCGGCGGCAGGCGCGACCGAGGTAATATATTTCCGGAACTGCAAGCGATGGAAAATTTTCGTTTGAGAGCGGCTAATAAAGCACTTATACGTAAAAAAAATTATGAGTGCTGTCACACAGGTCAAAGGTCAAAGTTCAACTCTAACTGGGTTTACGTAAATGCGTTGTCATGGCAACGGCGTACGTCAATTATGTCAAACAGAGCTTTTTAATCGTGTTTTTATTTATTTTTAAAAACTACTACGCGAAGGGGCTCAAGCATGTCGGAGTTGGACAAGCTCTCCGGGGGGGGGGGGGCTGCCAGACCTCGTTATATATATAAAAAAATTATGAGTACTGCTGTCACACAGGTCAAAGGTCAAATCGTTCGTGCCTTTCCGTGCCGACCCGAGCGCCTCCGAAGGACAAATTTCGGTCCGGCGGCAGGCGCGACCGAGGTAATATATTTCCGGAACCGCAAGCGATGGAAAATTTTCGTTTGAGAGCGGGTAATATAGCACTTATATATAAAAAAAATTATTATATATAAAAAAAATTATGAGTGCTGTCACACAGGTCAAAGGTCAAAGGTCAAAGTTCAACTCTAACTGGGTTTACGTAAATGCGTTGTCATGGCAACGGCGTACGCCAATTATGTCAAACAGAGCTTTTTAATTGTGTTTTTATTTATTTTTAAAAACTACTATGCGAAGGGGCTCAAGCATGTCGGAGTTGGACAAGCTCTCCGGGGGGGCGCTGCCAGACCTCGTTTACTTTAACAATTCAGCAGAAGATGTTAAATATGAATAAAATTATGAACAAGTTTTATCTTAGTAATATTTATGGTCGTTTGCAATTTATCAATAATCTGGAAGATTCGTTTTGCTGGAACTTTTCTTCTAGGTGAACTTAAAATATATTCTTTCAATTTGCCAAAATATGTTTGGTGAAATTCTTCAATTTAAATTGTTAATAATGTAGGGCAGTAATGTATGTATGTGTGCATGTGCGCTATTTTTAAAACGTTTACTAAAAAACACTTCAATTAAAAGTTGCACTTCTATCTGGTAGAGTACACCTTTTATATAGGTGCACTTCAGTTACGGTTTTTGTAGTATCTAAAATGCATGACTTCTCTCATGGTTTCTTAAAAGCATGTTAATTTGTAATTCCACTAAACCTGGTTTAACTGTTAACTGCAGTTTACGACTGTATCAATTGCATAAACCAAAATCAAGATATGATCAGTTAAACCACAGTTGGTGTTATAAAAAATTTCCATATAAAAAACATTCTCTAAAGACTCACATTGTTCCAATGCCCATACATACTGATAAGGACGACAAAATAAAAGGACCAACTGTTTTTGCATAATATTTTCAGGATTTATTAAATGGTTATTAGAAAGACTAATTACAACGAATTTATTCAAAATGGCCACCCTTAGTCTTTACATAAGCTTTAAAATATCTGGACCACTCGTCTATGGCAGCAGCATGCACTACATCCACTGAAAAAGTATTAATTGAAGCTGTAGAGGCTTGCATCAAAGAATAAACATTGGGGTGTTTTTGTGAGCAAACTGTACCCTATAAAACTGCCCATAATTTGTAATCTACACAATTGAGATCTGGGTTACCAAAAGGCCAATTCTCTACTGTTATAAAATGAGGCACATTGTTGCTCAGCCAAGTTTGAGTTGATCGTGTTTTGTGGGCATGTAATTTAGAGGTTTCATTATACCTTCCAAGACATATTGTTGATACACAGCAGCCGAAGTTTTGACTCCCTCTTCACAAAAATGAATATCGGTCACACCATCATAACAGACTCCCCATAAAACCATTAGAGCTGCTAGATGATGGCCTCTCTGGACTCTTGGCACTAGCTGAGAAGCTTCTTTGGATGACCTAACATATACTCTGTTATTTTGTTTGTATTATTGATATATTAATATTATATTATTAATATAATTATTATTTATATTACTACTATTGTTTCCTTTTATAACATTAGTAGTAATCTGTAGTGAAGGCATATTTTAAATTGTGAACACATTATTAATTGATTTTTTATTTATGTGTAATATTTATAATCTATTAACTGTATTGCTAGGCAAATCATAATTTTCTAAGTTATGATGAGCTAGTTAACTTTTAACCAAAGTTGATCCGTTAAAATTCAAAGTTCGTGCTACTCTGACATTAACCGTGGGTCAAGGTGCTAATGTCTACCACTTGAATGTAGTTTAACTCCAATTTTTTGGTTATCAGTGTTTTTCACTTTGTCATTAACATGAATATCTCAAATTCGGGAATGTTGTTGGGAGCTTTCCGAAAAATTAAGTTGCATCGAAAATCCGAAAATTCATGACATTGAACTCGACCATTTTGTTAATTTTACGAAGGTCCATTTGGTCGATTCCAAATAGGTACTTGAATAACTATCCGAATACAACTATCTGGCGAAGACAGGCTCAAATAATACTATTCAATAAAGGAATATTAATGAACTGCGTTCATCTCTTTTTCACAACCAATAACTCATTTTCAATACGTTTATTAGCTTCACATCTTTATACATTGCTATCTTTAGTAAATTGACCCATTCAAAAATTCATAGTTTCCCCATAACTAAGAAATTTACTATTCTAAGAACTCATGACCTGTTTGATAAAAATCACATCTGGTTTTCAAACTCCCAATTCATTATCGAATCAAAGGCGTACTTGACTACGCTGTTTTAAATTTGTTTTTAAATTGGTTTACCTTCTTGTGGTACATCTTATTGGAACATAGCTGCTTAGGTAAGTATCAAATAAAACTATAATTATGGGGTTGGGTTTTTTAAAAAACATTTCAAAATATAAGGATATTTTTGATACATTATTACAGAGTTGAAGGTAAAACTAAGAATAAAAACTATATATTTAACTTCAAACAATAGGTGTGGAGTACAGATCTAATTATGAAGTATGGGAACTCTGCATTCAGTTAGCGGATTGGTCTTGCATTTCATTTGCTAACAATATTCCTCATTTTTGGGAACCACTTAAAAAATTGCATTAGATAAATTTTCAGAAAGTAAAAGACACATGTTTTAAGCATTTTTTTCTAAAAATAGCATTTTCAAAAAAAGTGACGTAACAGGATGAACATGATATGCTCTATAAGTGGGAATATATGTGTGTGTGTGTGTGTGTGTGCGTGCGTGCGTGCGTGCGTGCGTGCGTGCGTGCGTGCGTGCGTGCGTGCGTGCGTGCGTGGTGTGTGTGTGTGTGTGTGTGTGTGTGTGTAATATTGGGAATAATTGATGGTGACTATAATACCAATCGTCTAATCAATCCTTTTATGTTTCCTGTTGATAAAAGCAATGGGAACCGGTTTCTTCTTTAGTGATCGGGATTTTTTTCACATAAGCGGGCATGTTTTTATCTTCTAAAACAAATTTTGTTTTCGGCTTTAGTGGGTAAGTCATAAATACAAAGCCAGATTTTGTCACCTGTTGCAATTCTATTAACATAGTGAGGTGATCTTATTAAAAGGTGGTCGTGCAGAATCACATGAATTACCGGTACATGCATATCCAAACACTCTTCTATCTGAGATCACATGGCCATCAGGCTTGAGTATTTTCTTGATAGCTATGTTGTTTTCCTCCATAACAGATGATGATAGACATAATAACACCAGAGCGTCTTCCAGACTTTATTTACTTCGTTAGTACTCAATATCACCAGAATATGGTCGTATCATGAGGGCAATTACTCCCGATACAGGAGCCATTTCTTCCAACACTCAAATCGCGTGCAAAGTTGTAGCAAAATACCATTGTGCCATTTTCACTACCACAGTTGAAAAGCAACTAACACCTAGAGATTATCCCGTCAGCTGCAGGTTTTAACTTGACTCAATGCACTTGAATTTGTCACACTGTACGACCATCGCTTCTTATATTTCTATTATTTTCATATTGAAACCTTCTTAATATTGTAAGTATAATTGATTTTTTTTACTTTCCTTATCCTATAATAAGGAAAGTAATGTAATCGGCGGAAATTTGACCTACCCAGTTTTTCACATAGCCTCAGGACATCAAAAAAGTTGGTTTTAGCCATTGGTTCGTGTGTATGTGTGTGTCTGGCGGTCTGTCAGTAAACAGGATATCTCAAGAACCGTAAGAGCTAGAGACTTGAAATTTGTTATGCAAGTTACTTGTAGGTAGGGGACGCAGTGCGAAGCTTTTGACCGAGCCGTTTGGTCACAAGGTCGCAAAATCGGTCGCAAAGCGGTCGCGAATCTAAACGGTTGAAGATACAAAAAATTTATGAGAATAAAAATGATTTGTTATTATGAGATAAACATGAATTTAAAATAAAAGTTGGTAAAATAGGAACTCGAAAAAAATTGAAGCTCAGGATTTTTAATATACCGGGTGTTCATAAAATGTTTCGGGAAATTTATATTACCGGATAGATCAAACCGAGACGAACAAAAAATTACAATGAAATTTTTTGATCCGAGGTCAAATAAATAAGTTATAGCCGATTAAAAATTAATTAAACGGACTAATCACCGACTGCAAGAGGACGGGAGGGAGCGCTTGGCCGCTAGGAGGGAGCACGCAGGCGATAATGGCGAAGGCCGTGTTTTCACGGTTACCTTCAGTGACGTAGCAAAATTTTAAGTACGAGTCAATTATTGTCTTGTACTGTTTATTTTAATCAGCTTTCGAGTGTTGGACTCGCGCCTCGTCCTTTTTTAAATTAACAGGTTCCGGGACGAGAGCAGCGCAGGACCGAGACGATGGACCCGGTATAATATATAATAATAGGATAAGGAAAGTCGTGTGATGTTCACACCAGATTTTTATTAATAAAAGTAACAATTGGGGCTTAGCTTCTTCCATAGTATGAACTCCAAAAAACAGAAAGATCTATAAAGGCGAACAGTTATTATAAATAAGGCAAAATTAAAATGTAATTAAAATCTCGATTTGAAAAAGACAATCAGGTTCATTGTTGTTAAAATATATACGGGCCGTTCTTGTGCAGCTGTACATTTAATCACTGAATGTTAAAGACTCGAACAAAAGAAACAATTGTTAATTGCAAACAAAAATTGAATATAAATATCTTTTAAAAACAACTAACCAGGAGATTGAGACAATTATAAGAAGATTAAGTCGGGAAAGGGGGAGAAACAGTCATAAATCTAGATGGCTAACAGTAAACCAGAAAAAATGTTTAATATGCAAAATAACGTATTACCCAATACTTTAAAAATAAATGTAATAAATGTAACCCTGATATTTAAAGACATATTAATGCTTTGGAGTATTTTAAAATTATTATGATGTTATAGTTATACATACTCCGGAAAAAACACGTGAAACATTAAATAAAACAGCCATAACCTGATTTTCTGTAGAGACAGTGGCTTTATGTTGCAACTCCATTCACAATTTATCTCATATGAAGATCATTTTTTATACGATTTAATTAAATGGAAGGTTGACACTTTACACCATTTTGTGATATTTTAACCGTTAAAAGGTTCTTCATGAAGCTCAATTGAATAGTTGTATTTTGAATTGAAAGTGTTATATCAACATGTTTATTGAGACATACAAACAAAAACGTTTTGGTTAAACATTTTTTAAAATCTCTATAACACAAAACGGGTAGAATGATGGGTCCCGATACATAATGTCTCGCAAACTTTGTTCTGTAATACGCTCTACAACAATGCCAGTTTGACTGTATC
This sequence comes from Sinelater perroti, assembly GCA_036346155.1. Taxonomy (NCBI): domain Eukaryota; kingdom Metazoa; phylum Arthropoda; class Insecta; order Coleoptera; family Elateridae; genus Sinelater; species Sinelater perroti. The sequence continues at coordinate 1,653,651 of JARFIY010000378.1, read as the reverse complement.
CCCATTTACTTGTATTAATATTGTACTTCTACCTCTAGTTAATCTTCACCTAATGTTTACTATTTTCATTCATATTTTTTACTTATTTTTTAGCCTTAAATAGTAACATGTGTATTCATCACCTTTTAGCATCACAATAATAATTTCTTTATAGCAATCTATTAAAACTATCCAATATAATAAACTGCAATATGAATGTTATGAATATTCCGAAATAATATTCGGACAAAAAAACTATTTCTTTGCGTAATTCAGATATTTAAAATTGTGATGCAACATAAAAAATAACAGCGTTATAAAAAAAGCGTTTGAAATAGTCATTACTGAGTAGAACCGGAAGACGAATCCTCTGAACTAGAGAGAATATCAACAAAGTTTCCACGGGTGACATGCGAATTCACCACTGTATACCAGAATCGAAACAGTAGACTGGACACAATGGGATGTAGGCATGAAGTGGGCATTTAAGTGTATAAAAAGACGATAGCTTTAATTTGGATGTGAAAAAATATCAAAAAAGAGAAAAATATTACTGACAAATATCACACGACACTTTTTGTGAAGTTAGTCAGCATAAATTAAAAAAAAAACATATACACTGGGAATGGCCCAAGGGTTGTTTCCTAAAGATGAGGTTTGGTAAAAAAATAACCAACTTTAAATTTGAAAATCCTAACGCATTTGCATTTATTTAGTCATGGAACTCGAAAGTTCCTGTCTAGAAAGAGAGGCAGTCCAGAATATCAGAGGCTCTTTTGGGAATTTTGACGTTACTCCGAAGAGGTCGTTAATTATTATTTAGTTACTTTGGCCACTGCAGCTTTTTTGTCAACTTAAATTTTAAACCATATTTATTTACTGTAAGGTAGCGTAAAAATAGAATAAGATATAGAAAAGACTAAGCAGGTTTACACTTTTGAAATGGAAAACCGTAATATTCGTTACAATGACTTGTAACATTATTTATAGATTGAAGGTTAAATCAACTATTACAGCAAAAAAGAAGAATTCTTGAAAACTTGCAGTCCTCTGGAATTCCTTAGTTGTTGCTCACTAAAAAAAAGTTCTCTTAAAAATATTCCTTCATTCGACCATAAAAATTTAAAATGAAACTAAAAAACTAAATTAAATAATTAATTTATCAAAGTTAATGGAATTTTTTTATTGTTTAATTTGTTTTTATTTGTTTTAAAATAAATAGCTAAAATAAATTTGTTTTTCTTAACTTATGATGTTATTAGCAAAGATAGTTCAATAAAAATAGCTAAACCTAAGGAGCAAGAAAAGTATGAAAAAGGTGTGGCCAATTATACAAGACTTCGGAAGCTCCGATGAATTTTTATATATTTTAATAAATATTATGTATAATACAAGGACAGATTGAAATGTTTCAAAGATTACAAAAAATATATATATATAAATTGACTGTTAGTATTTAATCAAACGGTCAAACGATTTTTTTTTTGAGCAATATTCGAATCAAACGCGTTTTACTTATAAATATAAATGAAATTCCAATAGATTATTTGATGAAAATCTTGTAATTTCCATCTTTGTTTTTACCAAAAGCAACTTTTATCTTCCTCTTGTAATGTCCTTTTTGTAGACGTCAGTTTCTCACAATAGTTTTGCTTTGTTTTGTAGCATTGAAAATTCATCTTTGTTTCGAAGTGTTTACAAAAACTTCTAAACAATTTTATATAATAATGACCTTTTTCGTGTCTGCACTTTCTCCTCGAAGCCTTTTACTTCTTCTCGAGACTTTACAAGAACGTTGTTCCAGAAATATACCATTAATGATGTTTCAAAACTCTTATTTTCCTTTAAGTGGAGAACGTCGCCCTTGTCAAGCATAAGGTGCTGCAAAATAAGCGTTTAAATCTAAAAGAATCATCAGCAATGTCAGAACTTTCCGATACAGTCGCACAACACCTTCATGCATAAGGTCAGTGCCAGTGGCTACCCCGACTTTTGTAAGCGATTCGAAAACGGCAACTTGTGACGTATTATGAAACCTGTTTTACCTGTTTTTAAACCTCTGCTGCAACAACATAGATGAATTGCTTCAGGGAATGAAACCATGTTCCTGTAATATAATTCCCTAGCAAAAAGAGAGTCAATGGAATTGCGCAGACCGGGTGAAAAACAGCCAGGGAAGCCAAAGATGGGCTCAATCGACGAAAAAGATTATGACAACGAGCTTTTGGGTTGTAAAGGGAATTTTGTTAGCTGACTTCAAGAAAAGCAACATTGTGATAAACGGAGAATATTGCGCCAGCTTACTGCATAAATTGCACGATGTTATCAAAGAAAACAGAAGTGGCATACTGAATCTAACTGTCCGCCTTCTGCACTACAACGCCCCTGTCCATAAGGCCGCAATTTTCCCGATTCTTGCGAAGGACTGAGGCTTTGAGGAGATTTTCCTTCCACCCTATAGCCTAGACCTGTGCTCTAGTTACTAATATCTATTTTCAGAAGAAAGACCTTTGAGGTAGAAAATGTAACAACCATGAAGAGTTCAAAGATGCTGTTTTGGATCATTTTGCAGATAAAATTTCAGAGTATTTTTACAAGAATATTGAAATATTACTTTGTAGATGTAATAAATATGTTGAACTACATGGAGATTATAGTGGAAGTATAGTTGGGCCAGAAACTTTCGGCGGTCACCTCAAATGGGCGTAGCGTTTAATTGCCAAATCCCCATTGAAAAGGCCTACGTCCTAGAGTGAATTGGACTTCATTGGCTGGGGGAAAAAGTGTATGTGTATATATATATATATATATATATATATATATATATATATATATATTTTATTATTATTTATTATTATTATTATTATTGTTTTTAAATTCTTACTTTTTTGTAATAGCTCATTACAGCTCCATATATTCAGTTTTTTATTGAAAAATAATCTACACCCCGCTACAGTTTTTTTTCTCGAAACGTTTTGTAACGTTTTTGTCCCAGTAGTCACTGTTAAATTATCAACATAAACATACAATGCTTATGATTATATATTAGACCACCGTTAGAAATATTACTTTAACATAAAATATTGTCTAAAACTAAGTTAGATAAAGTTGTTGATAGAGGTTTTTCTTAGAGACATGCACTCTTTTCAATTTTTATTTTGATTATGTCTCCGACTGTTACTTTAATTAGTTTGGCAATTTTTTCTGATAATCGAAGTTGTTTTAGTGTCATATATATTTTAACTCGATTTACCTTATTACGCGTCTGTTTGAAGTAAAAGGAAACCAGGTGTTAGATGCTTGTAACTATTGGTTATAAGTTGATTTATAATAACCATGTGGTCATTTGTAAATGTATATATCTAAATTAATTCTGTTAAATACCGATTATTTTTTGGCTGTTCCATCGAGTCTATTTTAAAATAGTTTGTTAAGAATTTATATACTCCTATAATTTACCCCAAATGTTTTAGTATCCTAAAGATGTACAATTTATTTGATGGAGTAATTATCAACGAGAGTTTGTAAAAAATTGGCAACAAATTTTTTTCTGTGCTTGTGTTTGAGTCATATATGCGATACATTATTAGTGCAATTAGGTAGTGATGCATAAATGACTTTGAAGTTCTAATTTTACGTGGTAACTAACGTATAATCGTGGTCGAATTGGTTTGAAAATCTTAAGATATGGCTTCTGAATTTATTACCTTATTTAACAATGTATATTTATTTGCGCTTTTGTCGTTTTGTGATTGAATTGGAAATCTTGATTCTTTGTTTTCCTTCTTGTGTATTATTTGATATCCTTAAAATTCTCTTCCTATTTCTATTTAATATTGCTTATTTTTTATGTTTTTTCTTAAAATACCTTCGTTATTCTTTCTGTCATATTCTTCTTTGTAGTTCCTCACATCCCAATCAACAAGTTTTATGAATATTTTCATTTTTTATTACTCAAAGAGAACGTACAACAAATATTTCTTCTAGTAATTTACAAACTCTTTATCATTTTTTGTATTCAAAATTTTTAATTAACAAATATTAATATGATCTGTGGGTGTGGTGTTTAAAGTTGTGTAACCCAATTTGACTAACTTGGTGCGAGGAAAATTGTGTTGCAAGTGCAGATATTAAATTTCTGAAAGGAAGTATAAGCCTGTTATATTCAGATCACAATGTTCCGTATAAAACCATCGTCGTCGCAGCCGCCTCGATTTGGTTGGATAAGAACCTCGCGCCACGTTGGCCGGAGCGGTGCAGCTTCTTATTCTAATTTGATTTTGACGATTGAAGGTGCCCAAGATGACGGTTCCCGTCAACAGCGTAAAGCAGGAAGTCCTGCGAGTCCTGAGCAATTCCGAAGAAATGTTACACCATTTTCGTAGCCAAATTGAGAACAAATCTGTCATCGTGTTCTTGGGAAACACTAGAAGCGGTAAAAGCACACTCATTAACTACGTTGCTGGCACACCCTTAGTATCGTTCCGAGACGAGGATGTGTTCAGAATAGGGCACCAAAACGGGTTGGAAACTAATACAGACATAGGGCACGGCACGTTATCGCATACTACCGAACCTTCTGTTATAAGAATGAGAGGTAATTCCGACCTTGTCATGGTAGATGCACCAGGTTTCGATGATAATCGAGGGGTAGTACAAGAAATCATAAATTCGCTGTATGTTAACCAGATAAAATACGCGAAAAGAGTGCGATTTGTATTAGTGACAGACATGAATAGTATCATCAGTGACAACATAAACTCCTTCATTGCTTTCCTTGAAACCGTACACACGATTATGCCGAACTTCGATAAACTAAAAGAGGCAGTGTCCATTATTTTCACGAAGGACTCTAGGGGATATGATTGTGTCGAGGTAGTCCAGTTGTTGAAATCTAAAATCTTGGAAGAGAAAAATTTGAAATGTCGCAAAGACTTGATTGCACACTTTGTGAAGCGGCAAAATCTTATTGGACTGTTTAAGATGCCTTTAGCAGTTGGGGCACTATCCGAAGAAATTAATGTCAACATCCACGGCGCGGTTTTTGATAGTTTCCCACTTAATTTAGTAGAAACTGATATAAAGTTCGGTATATCTAATAGCGCTAAGGTGGTATTGCTGGAAACATATTTAGATTTTTTTAACGTGGTTGTATTTTTAAAAGAAGAATTTCAAGGATTTAGTTCGCACGTGCTTGGAAAACTTTGTAATTTAAACAAGGATAAGCTACTTGCCTTTCATAATGAGCAGCTTAGTGGCAAAGATAGCGCGAAAAGTGTGGTCAATCAATTTTGGGAACTTGTTAAATTTGACTTGGAGCAGATTCGTTCACCAATGCAAATTCCAAATTCTTTACAGAAGGTATTTATAGATGACGCGAACAAAGCTTTGATTTTGATACAAGGTCTTGGAATAGAGGTACCACAATATCAGGATTCCAAATTTAATGAACATACTATAGAAGAAGTAAATAAACGGCTTGAATACATCGAGAGTATTGAGAAAGTGGTAGAAAGGGATGACAAAAGTAAAAATATTCTAATGTGTTACCAAGAAAACGCCCGTGCATTTTGTTTCGCTTTAGAAAAATTGAGTAATAATATCGAAAAGGAAATGGAATTCAGGACTTTTTTGTTAAATAAGTTACCTCGCATTCCAGATATTAATTATCAGTTCTCAGAGATGGACGAATCCTATCTTACTGCTTCGTCAATTAATGAACTCAAATCTATGAAATTCCATCTTCAACGGTACAGAGAATGCAGTGTCAATATCATTGAGAATATCCACAAGCGGCCGTCGTTGAATGAACGCTGCACGCGGAATATGCACAAAGTAACGCTCACCCACCGCAGTATTGAAAATGTTCTACTTTCCATTGAGAGATATTTGGACAGTCGCAGGCAAGACGCATCTTCATTTAATATTTTGATGCCTGCAGGAGGCCTTGTCGGTTCTCTAACAATTTTTGCCGGCTGCAAACTTATTTCCAATTTACAGTGGCATGCTCAGGTCAGTATCATGACGGGTTCGTTCGTTTTATTGGCCATCCTGTCTTCGAGGTCAAGATATGTTCGTAGAGTGTACCACAGAATGTTATTAAGACACCAACAAAAACGTCTTTTAAGCTCACGCACCATATTGGATGATTGTTGGAAAAAATTAAGTTATGATGACAATTAGTTATTTTATAGTTATATTGTGTATTAGAGTTTGTATTGTTCTTTCTTAAAAATAAATATATAAACTATTTCGGCTATAACCTAATTTATGGTTTGGTAGGGAAAGGAAAATTATGCAAAGATGGAATAACACTGTTTAGTGAAATCATGGTGAATTAAAATTATAGATCATTTATTCAGTTGTATTTTTTCATGATTTAAATTTTATTAATTTAACCTCACAGTCTTTAATTTTGCACGAAAACGTAGGTACAGGATCTTCAAAAGGTTGTAAACATGAATCATTGGTCTATGTATAAATCGATGTGAAAATAAAACGCTTTATATGAAACTATTTTTATTGCTTTCTTAATTAGTGTACATTATATTCTCAAATTGGTTTCTTAAACTGTATGGTCTTCTAGTAAATTTAGAAGTCTTCATGATTACAAGTGTTCAGAATGGTTTGCGTTCGCGCATAATGTGACTGGTAACAGAAGATCGCTATATTGTTGATAAAAATAACCCATTTGCGCACGAACCAGTTTCAACCAAATTTACAAGTATTTACAAACGCCGCTATATTATAGTTGTGACCTTTGAGATCTTAAAATATTTTAGAGAACCGTAAGGATGTCATGTTATGAATCTATTGAATTCCTAGCAAATTTAAAAATTTCGACGCTTTTTTTAGGCATCTATCAGGAACTTGTTGGGTGTAGCTGGTATTTACGACGGTTTGTTTTTGTGCTCCTACTTTTACAGATTTACAATACATTTGGGTGCTTAAAATTGGAGTGCAAGAATGTCCTACGAAGTTTTTAAGGTGAACACATGAAATTTGCAGAGCCAGTCCTCATTGTAGTTATTTTACAATAAGTTAACTTCTATTCCTTAATAATTTTATTTTCTTACAGAAGAGCGTTTTAATCTTTTTCTTTGCAAAATTTAATTATTAGCAGAATTGTAACATTCTTCTCTCATTAAACTACTTGATTTACCAACATTTCATTTTACTTACAATCGGTACATAACTTTATCACTTCACTCTACTTTTCAAAGTTGCAAAAAATAATTTATGTATATAAATTTGTGGCAATAAGTTAACATTATAATTACATTTTTAGAGGTATGAATTCGTTACTTTTGCATCAATATATTTTTAAATCTTGTAATAGCCTTAAATGTTAAGAAAATAAATTATTATTAGCACTACTCTTGATTATTATTATTATTATTATTATCATCTATCATAGCCAAAAGTGCAGTAAATTACTGCAGTATTTTTCCCATTGCAGATATCGATTAAACTAGAATGGAAAGCCTGGAATTTCAAATACAATGCCATATTAATGACGCCAAACTTTCTTTAAGGAGGTTCAAAGAAGAGATAGAGGGCAAAGATGTTGTTGTGTGCATGGGTAACACTCGCAGTGGCAAAAGCACATACATCAACTATTTGCAGGGAAACGAACTTCAAGCCTTCCAAAGCAGCAAGCGCATATACATTCAAAAGAAAGAGTTTCACAGCCCCGGCCCCGTTATAAATCACGGCTCATTATCCTGCACAAAGTTTCCAACAGCTTGGAAGATGAGGGCAGATTTAGACGCTGTAATAATTGATTTTCCCGGATTTGGAGACAACAGGGGTATCGCCTCCGATATAGTCTCTACTTTGTTTTTCAATCAGCTAAAGTATGTCCAGTCAATTAGATTCGTGCTTGTTTCGGACATCAATGATATCTACAGTGATAACGTGCAAGAATTCACCAGGGCGTTGGAAAAATTAGAGCAAGTCGTGAACGATTCTAGTGATTGGAAAGATTGCGTTTCTGTGGTTTTTACAAAGGATTGTAAGAATTTTAGCAGGGAAGACGTGGCTAGATTGTTAACTAAAAAAATTGTTGCCGTGCGCGAAATGAAAGTTAAAAAGGGTTTGGTTCGCCATATTGTAAAATACACAGATCGGATTGCTATTTTTAGAATGCCATCAACAGAAGGCATGGTGAAAGCTTCAGATGTAGATTGTAACGTACAAGACGCCATATTTAATACTTTTCCAGTCGATATCGATTTGACCAAAATTAAATTCACTCCATCAGAGCAGACTCATTGTGTGTTACTGGATATCTTTCAGAAATGTAACGCCGGTATGAATTTCTCTTTGGAAATAAAAAAGTTGGTTTGCAGGTTTTCTGATTATTTCAATGTGGACAAATATGTTTTTGCGTCTACTGAAGAAGAACTGAGTCATACTAAGACTAAACTGCAACATGCTCTTACAAGAATTACTACTGAACTGGCTAAAACATTTCTGAGTGTGCATCATGTAAAGGATTCCATATCTTCTATAGCCGGACTTTTATCAGAAGCTTTTGAAGAAAAACTGAACTTTATACTGTTTGCTGAAGAATACTCGCTATTAGATGAAAACATTAAACAATTATTAATAACCAAATACAAGCAATGCCTCACAAAAATTGAGTTTGATATAAACAATTTAATAAAAAAAATCGACGATGAATTTGAAGATCGAACTCAACAGACCATTCAACATCTACTAACAGAACTTGCTTCAGATAGGAACAAGATAGTAGTGTTTGGTAGCGGCATGATCCCACTACTCATGAAAGGACTCAAAACTGTCGGATTAGAACTTCCTCAAAACCTTTCTTTTGAAATTATAAATATGGGAGGAATGGGAGGTGCCTTAATTGGAGGAGTTTTGACTGGTGTTGCAGCAGGTAGTTATGGAATGCTATACTACAAAACAAACTATTTACGGCAACAAATTCGAAGAGAACAGGATCGCTCTTGATACGTTGTTATGTTTGGAATCTTTAAACTCAAAACTAGTTTTACAATCTTATTGAACATAAATTTTTTTATCCTGTTACGCTTTAGTAGTATTATCTAGATTATGATAGAGTTTGTATGAGTGCTGTACACTATGAAAAAAGTAATTTTTTGAAATAATAAGAAACTTTAAATTTTTTGTTATTGATTTGTATTGATTTATACTGTGTCGACAAATGAAGGAGGGAATAAGACATGCCATTAGTTTTGCAACTGTAAACAAGTTTTCTACATTAGGTTGATATGTTTGACAGTTGGAAATTAGCTGAGAACTGCAGGAGGAGACGTAAGTTTGATTGGAACAGAAATTTTAATTGTAATATTAATAATAAAATACGTTTATTGTTATCTTCAACCAATTAAAAAGACGAAGTTCTGTTACAACTGTAACTTGTTTAATTTAAAATTGTCAATTTTTTTGATCAATAACTTAATAAAAAAATTATGATTACGTCTGGAAATAATTCGTCCCTTTTTGAGAAACTATATGATGTTTATTTTCTATAAACGTATTTTTATATTTGTAGTACTTTAGTTAGTATACAATCAATTGGATTTAATATGAATTTTATTTTTACTTATGTTGAATTTTGGGCACAGTTGTATGTTACAGTTGAACTTGGAACTATCTAATTTAATAATATAAGATATGATTAGAGAATTGTATCAATTTAAATTTCTTCATTGTTTTCATAGGATATTCTTTTTAATAATTCTGATATTTTTTCACCAGTTTGAAAAGTAACGCCAAAAAATTTCTTGTTGACTGTTCTACTTTTATTTTATTTTTTATAGACAACGGTTTATATACATTTACAACCTAGATATTTTAAATATATAAGTGGATGACCTTTTCGTATTCTTAGTCATATCTATAAATTCAAGATCTTTGAATAGGTCTGAATAGCTCTGAACTGTATAGGATTTGTGATCTAATTTATGAATACATATTTCTGTAAGTGGTACGACTGAATCTTAACATAATTGATGATTTTAATTATGGGGAGGGGAGATATATAAAGGAATTTAGAAGGATAGAAAGATGAAACACTTTTATTTAAAAGTCCGTAAAAATAATAATGGAGGGAAGATTTAAATTGCACTGATTGAATTGTTTTTCCTAACCATTTTCCTTCCTCCGTTTCAAAACGAAAAATTAACTGGTATGATTGGCTGAGCTTTTATTAAAAGAACGATATAGGAATTTTGACAATACTTGTATTCTAGGTATCATATTCGCTTTTTTAAATTTTTTGTTAAAACAGATTATAATTCGAAAGACTACTTCTGTTCTATTAAACTTATAATTCATTTTTTGTTATCTTTTTTATTTTGTTTTGTGTTCTTTCTTGTAATTTCTACTTTTTCATTGCATATTTCTTACAATTTCTATTTTACTTTGTTAATTATAGTAATTTATTTCTCTTTGTGGTTCACGACATGAACAATGCAGAAGCATGCTAATTTATAAAACACAATAATTTGAGCTTATGAGCCAATAAGTCCTCTGGCTGAGGCTTGTTCTAGCGTTAGTGATGTGATTGTCACTTTTTCAAAACTTATGGTTACACTGCAGCTGAAAGATTTATTGGGCACTTCCTAACAAACACTCAATTGGTACATGAGTACAAGTTCAAAAGTGCGTGGTAAAGTAATTCAGCATTACTAATAAGTTTTATAAGATATTTTTGCATTTAATAATTAACGTTTTATATATTTTAGATGCTACAAAGCCTTCCTGGTCTTCTTCCTTTGAGCTCTGAAAAAATGCGAAGCATATGTCTGTTTTTTCAGTAATAAGTAAACTATATTATACATAGTATTCTTCTTCTTCTTCTTCCCCAGCCTAGGTCGTCCACTGCTGGACATAGGCCTCCCTCAAACCCTTCCATTTGTTTCTGTCCTGTGCGATCTGGATCCAATTTCCTGCAACTCTTTTTACATCATCGGCCCATCTTGTTGGTGGTCTACCTCTGCTTCTGAATGCGTCTTACCTGGGTCTCCATTCAATCATTCGTCTTGTCCATCTCTCATCTTTCAGTCTTGCCACGTGTCCCGCCCAGTTCCACTTCAACTCAGCTATCCTCAACACAGCATCCTTCACCTTTGTTCGCTGCCTTATTGTGGTGTTTGGTATTTTGTCCCTAAGTGTTATTCCTAGCATTGACCTTTCCGTTGCCGTCTGTGTTACTCTTATTTTTTTGTGGTTTTCTTGGTCAATGTTAGTGTTTCAGCCCCATAAGTGAGAACAGGGAGTATGCACTGATCGAACGTTTTCCTCTTCAGGCATATTGGGATATCTGATTTAAAGATGTTGCTGAGCTTACCGTAGGCTGCCCATGTTAAATTGATCTTCCTCTTCAGTTCGTGGGTTTGATTATCTCTCCCAATGGTTAACTCGTGTCCCAGGTATTTGTATGAGTATACTTGTTCGATTTTTATATCATCTGCCGAAATGTTATCGCTCAGGACCAGGTTTGTCATATATTTTGTCTTTGTATAGTTTATGTCAAGCCCGACTTCCTTTGAGGCAGCTTTGAGTTCTTGTAGCATTTTATTTGCTTCGTCTATCTTATCTGTGATTAGGACTAGATCATCGGCAAATCTTAGATGGTTTAGTAGTTCACCATTGATGTTAATTCCACACTGTTCCCAATCTAGGTTTTTGTATATATATTCTAAGAGTGTCGTGAATAATTTAGGGGATATGACATCTCCCTGTCTTACCCCTTTTTCTATTTGAAATGTGTTGCTGTCTTCGTGTAATCTTACTGATGCGGTTGCGTGGTTATATATGTATTTTAGTAAACCCGTGTATCTGGAGTCTATTCGGCATTGCGAAAGAGCATGGAAGAGTTGTTGCTGATTTATCGAATCAAATGCCTTTTCATAATCTACAAATATCAGCATAAGAGGCTTGTTATATTCTACGCATTTTTCAATTAGTAGTTTAAGTACTGTTAGGTGATCATTCGTACTAAACCCTACTCTAAATCCAGTCTCTTCCCTTTGTTGGTATAGGTCAAGTTTTACACTTATACGTTTTGATAGTATTCTCGTAAAGAGCTTATATATGTGTTGTAGCAAGCTAATAGGTCTGTAGTTGGTCAGATTTGTAGCGTCTCCTTTTTTATATATCAGAGTGATGATGGCCTTGTCCCATCGAGTGGGTGTTTTTTGCTCTATGAGACATTCGTTAAATAGAGATTTCAAGGTTTTTAAGGCAGCTAGTCCGCCTTCCTTGATCGCCTCAATAACTATTCCATCGTCTCCTGGTGATCTGTTATTCTTCATCTCTCCAATTGCTGCTTTTATTTCTTCCAGACTAATTTCAAGTATATCTTCCGATCCCTGGTTTCTGATATATTTTATGTCTTCTACTTCTGCAGGATTTTCATTTTTGTATAGTTTGCGATAGAAGTTTTCTGTAATTTTCACAATATCGGATTTGTTTGTAATCGTATTTTCATTTTCATCTTTTAGTTTCATTATACTTTTTGTTCCAATATTTATTTGACGTTTCAGAACTTTCAGTTTTTTATTTTGTTCGATTGTTTCGATGATTTTTGTGGTGTTATACTTTCGAATATCTTTTCTAACTTCTTTTGATATTTCCTTATTGATTTTTCTGAATTCCTCTGAGTTTTTGTCTCCCATTTCTCTCCTTTCTTTTATTAGGGCTTTTGTGTTGGCACTAATCTTGCTAGTGCGTAGGTTTCCTTTGCTACAGTATTTCTGGGTTGCTTCCTTTAGTGTTTTTACAATAACGTCGTTTCTTTCTTCGATGCTATCTTCATCTTTTATCTGATTTAGTCGTTCTTCTATTATGTCTATGTATTCTTGCCGGTTTTCGACATTTGTCCATTTTCCATTATTACCTTTACCTTTAGCTTGCTTTTTTGCAAGGTTACCTCTTTCGTGTTTTAGATTGATATTTATAGTAGTTCTCACCAGGCGGTGATCGCTTCCAATGGAAAATTTGTTTAAAACTTCAACGTTTTTTATAATTTGCCGTTTATTTGAAATTATAAAGTCTATTTCGTTCTTGGTGATGCCATCTGGACTCTTCCAGGTCCATTTTCTGTTTTCGTTCTTTTTAAAGAAATTGTTCATTATAAAAATGTTGTTTTGCAGACAGAATCCTAATAGAGTTCTACCTCTCTCGTTCCGTTCTCCTACTCCATATTGCCCCCCCCCCCATTGATGTTTCCATTTCGTCCTCCTTTTGTCCTATATTTGCGTTGAAGTCTCCTATGAGGAGTGTATAGTGTGTTGGGGTATTTTCGTTTGCCTTGGTGATATCATCATAGAAGGTGTCTACTTCTTGGTCAGATCCTTGCGATGTAGGTGCATAGGCTTGTATTATTTTGATGTATCTGTTGTTCAGTTTTAAAATTAAATATATAACTCTTGAGCTTATATTTCTTATATCTATTATGTTCTTTGCGTGCCTTTTGTGTATTATAAACCTAACTCCTCTTAATAGGGCTTCCTCTTCTCCTTTGTAGTAAAGTATGTTCCCTGATGTCAGGTTTATTTGGCCTTCATGTTTCCTTCTTAATTCACTCATTCCTACTACGTCCCATTTTATGTGTTCTAGTTCTTCTTCTAATTGTGCTAGTTTTTCTTCGGATGAGAGTGTTTGTGTATTGTAGGTAGCAATGTTTAAACGTCGTGTTTTTGGTCCAGATCTGTTTCTTGAGTATATTTGCGAATTTTTGCCTCCCCCAGAATCCATGAGGCTGACCCTCGCTCTGAGGGTGTGGGATTTTGGTTTATCCATGCCCACCTGGGGTATATTTCCGTATGTTTTGTAATTCGCCATTTGGGTGTGGGGTATAGGATTTAAAACGCCGCGCTATCCTACTGCGTGTTGGCGAGTGTGTAATCAGCCGCCCCTCACATGGGGAACAGACGCCGTTTTCAGCCGCCCAATCTGGGTCAGACGCTGCTTTTACCTGTTGGTTTGCGGGAGGTATTTGATTTCCCTCCTACCTGGTATATCTACCGGGCATTCCCCTATCCGCCACCTGGGGACGCGCCCTCTAGGGGTTACAGGTTCCCCCGAGGGGGATACATAGTATTACTTATACATATTTCAGATGTTCTCACGGTATTTTAAATTTTTTCCGGCCCCAAAAGTTTTTAAGCTTATAGATTCTTCTTTGTATAATTTTTCAGATCCCGTTTCACAGTTTTTAATTTTCTTGCTTTTGAACTTTCAAATATATAAAATATACGTTACTCGGTTCATCTACGCAAATTTTCTTTTCTTCTTTATCTCGCCTGTATTCTTAAAAATGTTACATTAAGGTTATTATTAATTTAGGCTCAGCAACCGATATTTGAGGTTCCAGTTTGTTGCTTTTAATTGATGGTTAATGTGTTTAGAATGACTATTGTACTTATAGTCGTGGCGTATGTCTAAATTATATCCTTTTTCAAAATATGTCAGGCTTATTTTTTTCTTAAAAATAAAATGCATATGCTACGTTCTTTCTTTAAAATAGTATTTTTCTACAGTGATGAAAAATTCAAATTGTATTGCAGGTTTTTTTTTTTACTTTCCTTAGCCTATAATTAGGAAAGTAATGTAATCGGCGGAAATTTGACCTACCCAGTTTTTCACATTTCTGGACGAATTATAGTCTCAGGACACCAAAAAAGTTAGTTTGGGCCATTGATTCGTGTGTGTGTGTGTGTTTGTCTGTCTGTCTGTCGTTCTGTCAGAAAACAGGATATCTCGAGAACCGTAAGAGCTAGAGACTTGAAATTTGGTATGCAAGTTACTTGTAGGTAGGGGACGCAATGCGTGGTAAAAATCGGGCGAGCCGTTTGGTCGCGAATCTAAACGGTTGAAGATACAAAAAATTCATGAGAATAACAATGATTTGTTATCACGAGATAAACATGAATTTAAAGTAAAAGTTGGTAAAATAGGAACTCGAAAAAAAAATTGAAGCCCAGGATTTTTTCCAGAATTACCCAAATAAGGATAAGCAAAGTCGTGTGATGTTCACACTAGATTTTTTAAATGAAATTGACTTACGCTTTTCTAGTTCTAATATCGTCCTCGATTTTCTCTCTTCGTTCTAGGAAATGACTATACCAGTTAAATATAGAACTTCCTTTCAGAGCTCTGTCTCCATGCGTTATTTTAGGCAAGTTTTACATC
Source organism: Sinelater perroti (assembly GCA_036346155.1). NCBI lineage: Eukaryota > Metazoa > Arthropoda > Insecta > Coleoptera > Elateridae > Sinelater > Sinelater perroti. The sequence continues at coordinate 1,638,480 of JARFIY010000378.1, read as the reverse complement.
CCCGATGCAGATTTGCTTAACTTTATACAAATTTAATATTTATTTGTTGTGCATCCAGTTGGGAAAATATTGATAGATAACCGTCACTTCTCAGCTGAACAGCAGACGATCACTTACACTTAGAGAAATAAAATTTATTTGCTTATCCCTAAAATATATCACGCAATGATAATCGTTTCTTTATTTCGATTGATAAAGAAATATCTTAATTTAAATTTCTTATCTTATTGTGCCATTTTAAAATCATGCATTTTATCTTTAATGCAACGTGTAAATTTTTTCTTGTAAAATCTGGGTATCATTTTTCCTGTAGAAATTAGCATGAATACAAAATTTTATTCTAGAAGCCCGAGACGAAAATAAAAATATTTTCTATACTAAATAATTTCAGAATTTCAGGGAAATCAAAGAGAAGGAAATTTCAATCAAATTTTATTACTTTAAATCTCTTATCCTTAAATTTGTCGCTCAGTACATTACGATCGACAGATTTCTATTTGTTTTAGGCAGTACAATGGCAATTAATGACGAAAATACCAGAAGATTGAAGCAAGAAATTATTCAATGCTTAAGAGATCGTGAATTGTCTTTCTCCACGTTTAAAAACAAAATAGAAAACAAAAATGTAGTGCTATTTTTGGGCAACACTAGAAGCGGAAAAAGCACGCTCGTTAATTACGTCCTCGGAATTGAGCTAGAAGGATATGAATTTGAAAAGGCGAACTACAAAATTAGGACTAAAGGACAGAGCAGAGGCCCTGAAATAGGCCAAGGGAGTCTCTCTTGCACGACACTGCCTGGAGTTTACGATATGCAAGTCAGTTTAAATACCGTCGTGGTTGATCTCCCAGGATTTGAGGACAACAGGGGTGTCGTGCAAGACATCATCAATTCTCTCTGCATCAGTCAGATAAAATATGCTCGAACAGTAAAGTTTGTAGTAGTGTTTGACATAAATGACATCACTTGTGATAATCTCAGGAATTTTGGAAGCACTCTACATCAATTGCAAGGTTTGGTATGCAATTATGATAAGCTCTTACACTGTTTCTGTGCGATTTTTACCAAAGATTGGAAGAATTATAATTGCGACGAAATAGCTGAATTGATGCGCAATAAAATTTTAAATGTAGAAGAACTGATGATAGACAAGGTGCTAGTTAAAGGATTTGCTGAAAATAAAAAGCTGATAGGCATATTTAAAATGCCCCCTAGAAATGGCGATGTCACTCTTGACTTAGATGTAAATGTAAAAGGTGCTATTAACAGTTGCCAGGATATAGATGTTTGTAAATGTGAAATTGAGTTTACTTTATCTGAAAACGCGCAAGAAGCTTTACTTCAAATATATCCTGAATATACAGACACGAAATTTTTTGATGGCCAAGTAAATATAATAATCAATGATTACAATGATTACTTTAGTGTAGAAAAATACGTTTTTGCATCGTACGATACGGAATTAGAGTACGTAAAACAAAAATTGGAAAAAATTAACTCAAAACTTTTAAGGCATAAGGAAGCACCCTATAATTTTTTATGTGAGATTCAGCAGTCATTGGACGAGTTGTTGATATTTTCGTTGGATGATGAATTTAAAGATAATTTAAAATTTATTGTTATAATGGACAAATCGGGAATGCTGCAATTAAACTACAAGGATATGATTATAGCAAACTATAAAATGTCTTTAGAAAATATCTATGAAAAAATTAACAATCTCCTAGCGAAAATAAATGATGAATTAACTGAGAGACGCAACCATAAGTTTTCTTTTGGAGCTTCTATGGCGGGTGGCGTAGTCGGGGCCGTTCCTGCTCTTGCTGGTGTCGCAAAAGTTGTAGAAGGCACCGTAAAAACATCCGTACCCCTATTGAGTAGGATAACTGCACCTGGTGTCGCAGCATTTGGTGCTACTGAAGCACTGGTTGGTACAGCTGCAGCTGCAAGTATTTGTGTAGTTGGAGCTGCAGCTGCCGGAGCTGGCGTAGGAAGTGCTTACGTTCTCTATAAAGAAACTTATGGGAAAAGGAGCGAATTCAGAAGAACTCAAGGACGACCTAATTAATCAAAATGATTTTTATTCTTTTAATTCTTATCATTATGTTTTATGCAGCTTGTTACTTTAATTTTGCATTTAAAACCATCTTCTTTATAACGATTTGGTTACATTTTACTGTCAACACCAACTATAAAACCATTAGACTTAAATATTTTACGTTTGTTTATTAATTATTTACACTTAAAGCGAATATGTAATTTATTATTTGTTTTTCAGTTACCGAAATATGTTTTCAAGTTGAGTAATGAGTATATTTCTCACCTTGCATGTGTATTAATTTGTAATTTCAAGAATATGTAGAACTTGCTTTAAATATTTCTTATTATTACTACTACTATACTTTTGCTCTTTTGAAATTAATAACCTGTAATGAATATTATTAAGGTTGCAAACAATTTTTGTAGATTATTGTACTAGTATAATAAACATTTTATATCACTTAATATTATCATTGTGAGTAAATGCCACAACTATTTTGTTATCTGCCATTTGAAAATGTTTTTATACTAATAAATATGTGCCTATGTAAGTGTGCATTAATATTATGTTTTAGTGAAGTTTTATCGAAGATTATTTGTATTTATAATTTTTTATAATAAAGGAAAACGATGTAATATGAAGTTTTGCTACAAACGATTTTCAATAATACAGAACGATAATAAAAATGCTGTCAACAGCTTTCTTAATGGTTAAGTCTCTACAAATGGCTCTGTGGAATGCTTTAGGTAAAAAATATGAAGTCACAACGTTTCTTCATTTAAATTCTATTGAAATTTTATTAGTTGCAGAAACTCATTTTATTGAAATAACTTTCCTCAAAATGTTTTGCTACATTACTTATAATAAACATCCAGATGAGAGGACAGTAGTTATCATCAAGAGAACTATCGTAATATCTGAATTTTGCAAGCGACCATGAATTAAGTCAAAAAATCTCCCTTACCCATCCGCGGTCTATTGCCTCCTTCCTAAAAAGTCGTCTTACAACAGAAATCTTAAGATCTTTCTTCAAAATACTTGGTCGTAGATTTATTACTGGAGAGAATTTTAATTCTAAGCAGTATGCTTAGGGTTCAAGATTAACAACCGCAAAAGTGTGAAAACTATACGAACTACTAAATTAAAAAATTATACTCATTTATCAACCGCAAAATCCACATATTGGCCATCTGATCTAAATAAAATTTCTGATTTCTATAATTACAAAGAAATTTAACCAAACTATATAGAAATAACTTTGAATTATTTTCTCTCTTCCGACCGTACGCCTGTAATGTCTAATATTAGCACATTAATAATTACAAAACCGCCCAAGTCTAGATTAATCAATAGATAAAAAAATTGTGATTTGTTTCAAGATCATATATTACAAATAGAAACTCCACAAAAGGTTGAAACGGAAACAAATCATCTTACACGTATAATACAAACAGCGACGTGGCATATAACTTCTATGTCCAGAGAGGTCAAGTCCCGTCATATATTAAATTATATATACATATATATATATATATATATATATATATATATATATATATATATATATATATTATATATAATTTAATATATGACGGGACTTATATATATATATATATATATATATATATATATATATATATATATGTATAATGAGCCAGCGTGGTCCCGTGGTTGAGGACGGGCTGCGATGCTGACGGACCGGTTCAATTCCGGTGTTCTCTGATGCCTGGCGGGTGGCCTACTCAGTCACTAAAAATAATTGAGTACCTGCGTTCATTTGAACAAGGGGTAATAATGGCGGTCGTCTTAGGCGCGGTGCTTGCCACATCGCCCCGTATCAGAGACGGTGCGCGACGACCGGGCAGAGAGAGCGAACGTATGAGAGCCGCCTTAACTTCTCAGTTCGCAGGCCGTGCTCCCACGCGGGGCGTAGAGCGTTACCATTATTATTATATGCTTATAATGGTATTATTATAGTTATAAGTAATATTTTAGCTGTAATTTAATCATTATTATTCCTTCATTGTAATTAAATACGAGGGTCATTCAATAATTAAAGAGACAAACTGACCTGGAGGAAAAACTGTTTATTTCTACAAAATAAGACTTTTCCTACATAATCCCTATCAACATTTATGCACTTGTCCCAACGGGTTACTAGCTTTTTTATACCGACTGCAAAGAACTCTGTCTTGGTGTCAGGCCCCATTTCCCACAAATTTCTTAACATCCTCGTTATCTTCCCACGTAATGCCTTCTTCAGTGGACCAAACAAATGGAAATCAGAGGGTGCTAAATCGAGGCTATAAGGGGGATGAGGAAGTACCTCTCAGCCCATTTTATCAATGGTTTCACGGGTTAATTGAGCAACGTGAGGATGTACGTTGTTTTGTTGGAGAATCACATCTCTCCTCTGAGATCCACGACGTTTCTCTCTCATGGCTGACTTCACCTTCTTCAAAAGCATATCTGAGTAGTATTGGCTGTTAATTGTACGCTGTTCCTCGAGATAATCGCAATATACCGCACTTAATGTCCTAAAATACCGTCAACATGAACGGTGTTTGTCAGACACTGATTCTCGACCACTTTTGAACTGTTCTACCCACTTGTAAAAATTTCCACGGTTCATTCAACTTTCACCATACACTTTAGTCATTTTAGAGTATACATTAGCTGGTTTTCCACCTTCAGCGATCAAAAAACGAATCGCAGAACGTTGTTCAACCAATGTGGAATTTTCAAGAAGACCCGACATCGTTTAACTTAATTTTAAGGTTATAAACAGAGCAATGTTGATAAATCAGCTGATTAGAACTCATCCCAGTGAGGCCAACTTAAGATCCTAAATATATTAAACTTGTACTACCAACAGTCTTTTCCCCACTCCAATTTGTCTCTTTAATTATTAAATGACCTTCGTATATATATATTGGTGTTTAAAAATGCTTAACCCTAGAGAAGTAGATTTTCAGAATGCCAAGAACAATAAATTAATTGCCAGGGGAGCAAAAGTGTTTACAAGTGTGTAATGTTTATGATAGATTAATTTGGAAAATTATTTCAAAGAGAATCAAGGTAACACTTTAGAGTACAATTCCCAAAATACATAAAGCTCATATAGTCTTCGAAGACATAGTCTTTGATTACCAGTAGGAAGCACCTTAAGCCATGTAGAAGTGGAGAATGGGCCTTTCACATCTCATAGAAATGTATTTAGATTATTTATTCAGCGCTTTTTCAGATAAAATGTGTTTATTGGATTGTTTGAGTGGGTAAATATATTTCATCAATACCTACACAAACACTTCAGTATTTAACAAGCGAAAATTTGCTTTACAGGTAAAGCATGAAACTAAACTATAGAGTTTAACGAAATTTTATTGAAACAAATGATAGTAAATTATATTCAAATGAAAATGAATAGCGGCAAAAATTTAGCCGGAACTGAAAAATTTGCAGCCACTTCCGGTCAAACCGGTCTCGAGATTTTCCGATCAGGCTGATTTTTGGCGTCTAAACTTGGCTTATGGTCCTTAGTTGAATACTGAAATCGTTATGTCTCTATCTATCACAGATCAAAAATTATATGGCGTGACAGATGTCAGAAATGACAGAAATACAAGCTGGTCTCCAGTTTGGAAGCTGTCTTGATCAAGAGTTATAAGGCGTGACAGACTACGGATATGACAAATGTAAAGCTGGTCTCCAGCTTGGAAGCTGGGTCCGTTAAAAAGATTTATAAATGGGAAAACTGTCGCTATTTATTAGAAAAAATTGTATGCATGCCTTGACAGCTTTATACGCAGATAATAACTTAGATTTTGATAAGACTTCTGTATCTCTGCTCATCTTTAAGAGATTTTTAGAAGGTCAATCTACATGGCTAAATGGCTTTAAGACATTTAACATTTCTTTTTAACTTGACTGACTGTCTCTTGCTTTCATGGTCTTGACGGCTTCACTAGAAAAGACTTTTAAAATAAATTCAGTAATATCTTTTACCTACTTACCAGAATTTGATTGAATTTATCTCCAAGATATGTCGAACGAACAAACTAATGAATAATTCGAATTAAAGAGACTACCCGACTTTGTACATCTTAAAAGTCAGTAGTAATAGTTCTCAGAAGGTTATCGACCTGCCGCTACCGTAATGATTATTATACGTTATTGTTTTGTACCAAATTTAACTTTTTATTCTTTAAAAGTGAATGTGATGTAATTAAAAATTATCATTTGTGTTTAAACTGTTTTGAACTTCACTTAAAATTATTTTATATATCTACATTTAATTGTTCCCACTGTAAGCGTAACAAGCATAATAGGTTGCTACATCATGCAGATGTATAGATTCTATATTATTTGGTAAAAATAATGAATATATTAAAAGGAAAATTCCTGTCTTACCTATTCACTTTTTATCATGTGAGGTTTCCAAATCTACCCTTAATTATTGAATTGTCATACTGAGCTCAAAGAAAATGTATATAATAGACTCTTGATATTATTATCAATTTATCACTAAATTTGTTTAGGACCTCGTGTCCACGGTATCTGTCACAACCTCGGCGTTATTTCAGAAATTGGTTTAAAATCATTACATGCTCTCTTCAACATTTTAGGATTTCTAATAATCATTGCAAATCTTGAGGATCTATAAAATATATATTTTATATAAATATGTTCCAGAAATATTTAAGTTCTTTTTGAAACAAAAAGAAATGTTTAAACCGATACATACAAATCCGAAAAATACAGAAGCCGAAAGCTAATTTTGTGAGACGGTCAATTGTAATGGCGAGACTAAATACGTTTCAGTCTCAATACTTTTTAAAACTAAAAATTTGTATTCGAACAATAGCACCAGTGCGACGGTCGAGGCATGTAGCTGCGATGCGGATGGACTTGAGTTAATTCCTGGAGGTCTCCGATGTCTGGCGGGTGGCCTACTCAGTCACTAAAAATAATTGAATACATGTGTTCATTTCGAACAAGGGGTGATAATGGCGATCGTCTAAGGTGCGGTGCTTGTCACATCGCGCCTTATCAGATATGGTGCGCGACGGCCTAGCAAAGAGACCGAACATGTAAGGCCTTGCTCGCACGTGGGCCGATAGAGCTTCACCATAATTATTATTCGAACAATAGATAAACAGTCAAAGGTCTTACTATGCAAGGAAACATTTAAATAAAAACGAAAATCTTAGAGTAGCCTACCAGCCATTTTTAAATAAATTTAGGTCATATGAAGGTATCTGATAACTCGTGCTGATTATTTGTTGCCACTTCAATGTGTTACAATAGTTTCAATGCATAAGTGTTGTTTCTAATATATTTTGCTTTTGACAAGCTAAATATAGTTTAAATGTTGTAGTCCATAAAGACCCTAGACTTGAAAAACCCTTGTTCGATTTAATTCATAAATTTAGAATAAATAGATATACTCTTTATGCTAGATAAAATCTACAAACACATTTTCTGGAAACCTCTAGATTTCTCAGAAGTGAAATAATTTGAATTAAGCATTGTTACATATGGTCTCAAACTTGCTTCTTTATAAATCAGAGAGTTTTAACACAGTAAATGCAAAATGAGAATAACATGGTTCTTCTAGCTAGTTATACTGTGACGTATCAAAAATCTCATCGATATGTGTTCTTGTACTGATCCACATGAAGAAACGTGGTTTTTAAAAAATAAATTTATTTTATTACTGGTATTAAGAAAGTTTGAGCTACGTAAATAGTCTAATAATAATGTATTTGTTTAATGACATTGCATTTGAACATAGAGAAAATTATTGTCTTTCCAGTCAAAGCAGGGTTTTACTAAAATTCTTGGATTCTTTTGATTTTTTAATTACACTATTTAAATATATATATATATATATATATATATATATATATATAAGGATATAGGATAAGGTGAAAAGTTCTCGGCCTGACAATGAAAGACTGCGACTTTCAGTTAAAAAATGATTTTATTCTTCTACATAATCTCCCTTGACTTCAACACACTTGATCCAGCGCCTCTTCAACATCAGTATTCCTTTTCGGAAGTGAGAATCTGGAATATTGTGAAAATATTCATCAACGGCCCTCTCAACTTCTTCATTGGATGCGAAGCACTTTCCAGAAACAAATTTCTTTAAGTTTGGGAACAGATGGAAGTCTGAGGGTGCCAAATCAGGAGAATAGGGAGGATGGCCGAGCAAGTTATACCTCAAATCCCGCAGTTTTCCCATCGCCAACGCAGGTACATTGTCCTGGTGAAAGATGATTTTTTTCTTCTTCAAACCAGGCCTCTTCTCGCGAATTTTGGCATCCAGATGGTCAAGAAGGTTGGAGCAATATTCGTCTGTAATTGTTCTGCCTTTTGCAAGATAATCAATTAACAGGAAACCTTTTGCATCTCAAAACACGCTGGCCACCTTTCCGACAGATGTGATTGACTTCGCTTTCTTTGACACTGAACCACAGGCTTACACCCACTGCTTGGACTGCTGTTTCGTTTCTGGCGTGTAGTGGTGGACCCATGTCTCATCCATGATGACAAATCGCCGCACAAAAACGGTCGAATCCCTGTTGAATCGATCCAAAGATTGCTGCGAAAATCGTTTGCGCATTTGCTTTTGATCGGCATTCAGTAAATGCGGCAGCCATCTTGCGCAGAACTTTCGCATCCCTAATTCTTCGTGTAAGATGTTTCGCATCATTTCTTCTGATATACCCACAGCCACAGCTATTTCACTCACCTTCACTCGCCTATCGCCAAACACGATATCATGCACTTTTTCGATGGTTTCCGGTGTGGTTGCGGTTTTTGGCCGTCCTTCACATGGGTCATCTCCGAGGGATGTGCGACCACGTTTAAATTCAGCTGCCCACTTTTTAACAGTTGACATGGAAGGAGCAGAGTCCCCGTAAGCTTTTGTCAACTTCGGATGAATTTCCCTAGGGTTAATCCATCCAAAACGAAGAATTGTATAACCGCACGATATTCAAGTTTATCCATTTTAACAAAAAACATGCAACATGTCTACTGAAAAAATTCGTGTATACAAACAACTTGAGCGAACAAGTTGAAACTAGTCATACGAACTAATGACACATGCACATATATATATATATATATATATATATATATATATATATATATATATATATATAAAGATATGGTCTCCCAAAAATTTATAAAAGAGAACATTCCTTTACATTCTATTGTTAGTGCTTTCGGTTCTCCCACCCACAATCTAGCTAAGTACCTGGCCAAAACTCTTCAACCTCTTAGAACAAGCATCATTCTACGTCCTAAGTACTCAAAACCTTTCCTATACGCAAAGATGATATGATGATCAGTTTTGATGTCGTTTCTTTGTTTACCCATATCCGAATGTCTGATATCCTACAGTTATTGAAGTTACCTTATAATATAAATCACGATATCCTTTCCTTAATTTACTTCATTACCTATCTAACACCTACTTTACCTTTCAAAATAAATTTTACCGTCAAACTAATGGTGTTAACATGGGTTTCCTACTTTCAACTGTCATAGCAAACTTTGTCATGACCGATTTCGAAACAAAGGCTTTCACCTTAAATCTACCTGTAAGTTACGATATGTCGATGATAATTTTGTTGTCTGGCCTCACTGATAAGATATGCTTCCCGGATTTCTTTCCCACCTACACCAAATTTATCATGGAAGCTGAACAAAATAATATCCTTTTTTTTCTAGATACTCTTAGAACAAAGAATCCTTTAAACGATAGCTTTTATTACACTGTCTATAGAAAACCCACTCGTACTAACTGCTACCTAAATGTCAAATCCCATCATCACTCTGCCCAAATCCATCCGATCGCAAAATCCCTTATCACCAGCTTCATCAGAATTTCCGACATAAAAAACTGCCAAATAAAACTCAAAATTATTACCACCACCCTACTGCAAAATGAATATTCGAATAAATTTTTATCCTGTATAATCACAAATATAAATAAAAATATTAACTCTCAATTTCAAAATTCTCCTGATCAACAAAAAGGATTTTTACCGTACATCAGAGGTAGTACCGATAAAATAAGCCGCATACTAATGAGGCAAAACATAGGTATTTATTATTATTATATATATTTAGATTTTTTATTGGAATCGGTGTTGTTAACTTTCAATTTCGTGATATCTCTAGCGGAATGTAAGCTAAACATTAGCAAAATTTCCTCTCGTGTTTATTGTTGTTTTTTATAAAATTATAATTCTAATAAGTTTGGTTAACTCTTAAATGTACTTTTTATTTATTAATTTTTTTATAAATAAGAGTCCTTTTAAGAAAGTATAGGAAAATAGAGGAATATAAGCATAATAATACATTACGCTAGGGATATCACGAAATTGAAAGTTAACAATACCAATTCCATTTTATACACACATATGTAGGAGGTTAGTTGGAACAGATCAGAATTCACAGTTTAGAAAGCCTAAACATGAATTATAGAGTTTATCATTTACAAAAACTTCAACCTAAATATATTTATTTTATATGTCATATACTAGTACAACTATCTTGTATATTAAGTGGTGCTTCCTAGTGGTATGTACCAGCCAACATTCGTACAAGTAGCTTTCAGGATTCTATTATTTTATTAATACTTTAATATAATTATATTCATACTAAAAGAACAATTAATTCATTATATGATTTAAGGATGTTGTAATTATCAATCCGAATATTTTGGCTGGTATATAACATTATAATACTGTACTTTCTATTAACTGAACAATATTTTAACCTCCACATAATATTGCTATTGACCGAAGTATATTACAAAAAGATTTTTACGTAATGAATCTAACAAATAAAATAAAAATCTGTCACCTAGATTTCTCTTCGTTAAAGCACTTTAAAAGATCTACAACATAAATAAAAAAATAAGAGAGCAAATCAAGATACATATATAAAATGCACCATGCTAGTCAACATTCAGTTTTCTAAAACTACCACTCATATTTTCAAATTCTCCGTCCTGGTTTACTTTGGACCTTCTGCAAATAATTCCTCTGTCGTTCAGAAGATTCATCTTATCAAAAGAAAGTAGGCGCTCTCTCTTATTGAGCAATTCCTTTTTCCATATTTCTATCATTTCTGCCATAGGCATCACTCCTCCATACTCAGCCGGTAAGACGCAAGGATCAATAACTTGATGAAACTGCTTCTGGCTGTCATGTAACTGAAATTACCTTTCATCGATCATATGAAAACTTACACTTTTTTAAACTACTGACCTTTACTCTGTCTCTCAGCTTCTGGCTAACCCGAGATGCTGCAAAGTCGTAAACGTACCTGTACACACTTGGCATGTTCAGCACGTGTATTTCCTTATGTCTCATTGGAAATGATTGCTTAAATATCGTACATAAATTTCTAAGCATATATATGTGTATATATATATAAGTTTTCTAAATTTACCTCCCCCCATTTAACCAACGTAGCAAATTCGTTGATGGACCACATAGTGATTATTGATGGTGAAGCATCTTTGATGTCGCTCACGTGCGTTACCCCCAAAACTTGTGTCTCTTCATCATTAATTAAAGTCTCATATGTGATAAAATGCACTCTAGACATGTCTACGCTATTGAATTTGGTTGTGTCAAAATTTCCTTGAAGTGGAAAATTAGACGTTGGCAGCTTTTAAAATTCAACTTACTTGGTGTAGTAATAATTACTCTCCTCCCGTTTCTGTCTCTAAAAGGGCTTGCAAATATACATCTAAAATATTTTACTTATAAATCCACTTTACAAGGTATAACATTCTTAATTTTGCTTACCCGCTGTTGATGAGTTCTTGGAGTTTTGGATCTAAGCAGTCCATGTTATAAAATATATACTTGAAGCACCTCCGTAAGTTAAGATACTTCAACAGCACTTGCTGGGTCAAATGAATGCTGAATTTTTTCACACGAAGGAACCGCAACAAGAAATTGTTGTCTAGATAATGGCATGTTAGTTATAATTGGTGAATAGAAGATTCATTTACCTGTTAAACAGTTTTCGATGTCTCGGTTTTGTTGAATCCACTCTTTGAGTTGCTTCAGAGACTGCTCGCGAGATTCTTGATTTTCTCGTAGCTCATGGAGAGCCACATGTTGTATTCTGTTAGTGGATTTTCCATGGCTTTGTTCCTCCGCTTTATTGGGAGCTTCATCCACATTTTCTTTCCAGGGATAGTTGATTATTAAATGTGTTGTAGTCATTTAAACGTCTTTAATGTTCAATTTCTAACAGGTAATTATAAAAAATTATTATTTTTTTGGTATTATATTGGTTTACAATAATATCACTTGTTTTATGAGTAAAAGTAAAGTATTAATAAAGTTGTGGTATAAGTTCTGTTGATTTAATCCAGAAGTCTTGGACAAAAAAAAAACAACCGACAGACCACAATTTAATTAAAAAGAAGTTTGAACCAACTACGTAAAAGCTTAGTTTTATCATCAAGCGGATAGCAAGAATGTTGTGATTACTACGTTAATGGCGGTGAGTTTTAGATCTTCACATATTTTCGAACGGATTTAATATTAATTTGATTAATTAAATGCTTTAAAAGCGGGTTGCACTTAAAAATTCACACTTTGTTCAATATAACACACGCGGCATAGAATTTTGGAAATCCTTATCAAAGAGGCTAGCATTTATAACAGGGTAATTTGATGAGTAACAAGGCGATAATTTATGCTTTACAAACCATTTTATTTTTTAACATAGTCTCCTCATACCCTAAAGATTTTTCCCAACGTTTCTTCACATACAATTTTTGCCTTCACAATACTCGTTTAAGCTTTATATGATATTTTTATTGGTACAAAATTTTTGTTTAGCTGTGAAATTTTTTAATTTTTGAAATAGGCGCTAAGCCGAGGAAGCTATATCGCGCTAATAGTGTGAATACGAAATGATTTAAAACCTTAGTTTGATCAGTCTATTGCTTAAAGACATGTTTTAGTGCATCGATACGTTATTGCAATGAAATAGCACCTTTTTTTATCAGTCCAAAACTACCTTTAGTCTTTTTAAAAGTATAGCGTAATATTTTCTAATAATGGTTTAGTCTTTCTCACGGTAATCAATCGAGTAATTTCTTTTTGTGTAGATCGTGCGATATTCATCTTTTCAGAAACAATTAACCTCGTAAATTCCACAGTAAAAATGACTGTTTCGTTTCGAGTGGCGAATAGTATAGTTCGTATAGTGGCGAATTGAAAACATTCGTTCATGAAAACCGCAAACATTCATTGGATTTTCTTAAACACTTACTAACAGTCGGCTGTTGTGCATGCTAATTCGCTTTTGCTCTGGAGTGTGCAAACACAACATGTTGGGGAAAATTACGCAAAATAGAGTGAATTTGCTCACTCGAGATGTTCCTAGCTTGTGCTTACTCGTATACTTTCACTGGTTTGTCGGGCAAAACTATATCACTTACTTTGTCGATGATTTCAGGCGAGACAACCGTTTTCGGATCACTAGGACGTGGTGCGTTTTCGATATTTGTTCTTTTGCGCTCTAGATAATCTATCAAAAGTCGAAAGGTTTCATAAGAATATGAGTCACTCAATGTAAGAACATTTTCTTTTGTAGATTTTCTTTGCTGTTTTTTCCTTTCAGAAATGAAATTACATCACAAATTTTAATTTTATTTATTTTGCGTTGCTTATGTTTTAACAATAGCAAACAACGACTTTGTGTCATAATGATTTATAACAATAGAATATTTATTTTTAAGAAGAACATTTTATAACTACTTATATGCACAGCGAGTGTTGTCGCCCTCTATAAATATATGAATCCTAGGTACTTATCAAACCACCCATATTTCCAGAGTGATTTGTACCACTATATTCTCTTAATTAGTCTGTAATTATGTTGTTTACTCATAAATTATCTGACTGGGAGGCTTAATTTTCTTATGTATCAATAATATCCATTACCTGTCCTATAGATGATAAAAAATAATAAGCAACGCTGCTGGACTAGTACTGGTTTATTTGTTATAAGGTATTAGAGTGAACATATTAAAAATTGAGTTATTTATTTTATAACTAATAAAATAGAAATTTCACAGGAATTAAACATAATTGGAGATAAATTAGGTATCACACCAAAATACAAAATGTTATTTCGAATAGCTTTGCACAAAAGTATAATAACAATGCTTAATATTAGAACCAGTTGTCGATGACCTAGCAGAAAAATTGGGACTTTCCACCAATACTTGCCATGAAATTTCCTTAAATAAAAAATTGTATTCATTTATATTAATGAACACTCAATGAAGGTTTATAAGAACTAAATAAAATGCAGTTAAATTATAGAAGGGGAATTTCAATAATAAAAAACAATTTCTTAAAAATAAAAACACTTTGATTAGGTTATCCACGTAACTTGACGAATTTGGACTAGAGAAATATCCACATAGGTGCACAATTAGCTTCAGTGTATTATATGTTGGCGTTGGACATAGCTTGTGACAGATTGGTTCTATGAATATATTTAATTTTATACGTAAAAGGCCGCTAAATGGAGACATACGAAAACCTAATTTATCAATGTAGAGCTAATAAGAACAGTTTTCAAAACTACAACCTTACGAGCGACGAGAGATGGTGTGGATTTCCTATTGTAAACAAAATTTGCAATAGTAAAACTTAATCTTTTTTAATTCCGGTAAAAAATCTATTCTCAATGCTATATCGTGACATTAAGAAGGGGCGTATTGTATAGGAGCAATATTCTTTTTTTTTGATAAATTAGCTGTGGTATTCATTTGTACAAAGTACATATCGCTGATAAAAGTATATGCTAATCATTATACACAATAAAGTATTTTTTATCCAAAGTAGTTATGATTTTGGTATTTACTGTATTTTTCGTCTGCAGACGTATTATACATAAGACTTTGAAGAAAATTGAATTATGTTACAAGAGGATGGTGTTTCATGATTATAAGAAAAATCTTTAGGGAAGTAAATCTGTGTCTGTAGTATTTTTTTTAATTCGTTATAAATATAGTTGAAACGTTTTCAAGTAGAACACGTAAGAATAATTATCTAGAAGGAAACATTACTTTAAGGATTATGTCAATTAGTTTTATATGCCGTGATCACATACTTAAATCAAAACAGCTATATGTCAAAATAACTGGCAATGTTGAGGGGGAAAGTAAGAAATATAAGAAACATAATGTTCTTTAGTTTTTCTTTAATTAGAAAAAAAATCAATCTCCTTCAAGGTGACGTGAAATCTTACATGTTACAGAAATTATGTTATTAACAAACGTACAACTAATAACTTCAGGCAATACCTACTTCGTTTAGTGACTTTGCAGTAACAACTTGGGTTTAAAATAAAAAATGGAAATAAATTATTGACTGACAAAATGACAGTCTGTTTTTAAATTTTCACTCACCCCTAACAAGCCACCACGTAGCGCACCAGCAACTGAACTTGAGACTTGTGGCTGTCCAGAATAATCCGAGCCCCCTCTAAACCGACGGGGGAGCTTACATTTGCTACCATGTCAAGGTTTCTATTGCAGGAAGTGCTTTCGTAACGCTGAGTGTAACCAACTCGTTTCTTTTCCGTGTTTATTATTTGAAAATTGTTGCCGTCAGTAAGTGGCTGTTTGCTAAGTGCGGTGATTTGCTGATTATGGCGGCGCATGCAAGCCGGGTCGCACTCGAGTGTTTTTAGAAAATTGATTACTACTCAGCGAGTGGATCAATGGAAAACCAGGAAGCTAAACCTACGCAACAAAGCCCACGCACTCAATTATTTCGGTTGATTTGCGATAAAATTGACTACATAGAGATTATGGAATCTAAAGAAAATTTGTAACAATCGTACAATAATTTCTATCTCATGTCGCATCTTTTCGATTTCTAAACAAAATAATCCACTACTTTAAGGAAAGTTAATTATACTCCGTTTCATAATAGCAAAAGAAATCAATTGTATGAACTGTGATACTGAAAAGACCGTATAACTGTTAATCTATCAACTTGACAAATTAAATGATGAGCGGTGTGTGTGTGTGCGCGCGCGCACGCGCGCCAGCGTGGTCCTATGGTTGACGGACGGGCTGCGATGCTGACGGACCCGGGTTCTATTCCCGGTGCTCTCTGATGCCTGGTGGGTGGCCTACTCAGTCACTAAAAATAATTGAATACTTGCGTTCATTCGAACAAGGGGTAATAATGGCGGTCGTCTTAGGCGCGCTGCTTGTCACATCGCCCCGCATCAGAGATGGTGCGCGACGACCGGGCAGAGAGAGCTACCGTATGAGAGCCTTAACCTCTCAGTTCGCAGTCCGTGCTCGCACGCGGGGCGTAGAGCCTTACCATTATTATTATTATATATATATATATATATATATATATATATATATATATACACTTTTGCACAGTAAAAGTAGTATATACATTGAAAAATCGTCACAATTTTTTTGATAATTTAGACACCAAAAAAAAGTGTTATTTTAAGCAATGCTTTCTCGTTTTGCATGTTCATTCTGTTTAAGCGCTTGCGAATTTTTGAATTATAGTTCCTACATTCACTTCCTTGTCAAAAAAAGCCCACTTTTAAAATTTTAATTTTAAAGATGAGCACAAACCGTTAACGATAACTCCTTAGTGAAGAGATGAGAAGAAAACTTAAAAAGAAAATGTCAATTTGGCAATTCAATATAAAATTGAACCCCGCGTTACTCACACGTCTCAAGAATTAGTATACAAGGTGTTCCAAAACAATGTTTAAAAATTTACAAGGCATGTAATATGGTCGAAAACAAGTTAAACAGTTTTTATATACATATGGTTTCCGAGATAACAGTCACTTTATTGAAATAGCATAATGATTTGTTTTATTGGTTTTTGCAATAAAAAAGATTACAATTAAAGAAGGTGTTCAAAATGTTGTCCTTCTATATTTACATAAGAGGTACATCTTTGTTAAAAGGAAACTAGCATCCTTTCAATAAACCCGGGTTTTAATTGAATTATCTGGCAACATAGTTCTATTCATTGGCGTAAATATGGTGTTGCGTAAACTAAACTATTTAAATAACTCCAAATGCAAAAGTCTAAAAGAGTTAAATTGGGAGGTCTTGGAGGGGCTGAAATGTGTATGTAACTCAAAGACAACTCAAGAAACCAAATTCTTTTACTACACATGCAGTTTACCAATAAGACCATGTGCAAAATGTATGATTTAAAATAAGCACACACAATTCTTCGTTTGCTATTTCGTTTGCTTAAACCTGTTATTGTTGAGTAATTAAGGTATGTCTCGAAAATGGTTGATTTGCGAACCTATGTGTATTAAAGTTTTTTAACTTTTTCTCCCGTACTACATGCCCTGTAAATCTATAAGCATTGTTTTGGAACACCCTGTACATTTTGGGTACTATTTGTTTATTGCCTTACAAAGCACTAGTTGTCTTTAGTAGTATTAATAATTATTAGAATTTTGAAGGTGAAAAACTTGTTTCAGTTTAATCATAATATGTAAGTAAGTGCACTTCTTCTTAAGGTATCATATCCGTTAACGAATGTTGGCTATGATCACTTTGTCGACTACTGCTCTGAAAAGTGACTCTGACGTCTGTCCAATTCATTGTCTCAGGTTTTTTAACCGTAAGGTTCTTCTTCCAGGTCCCCGTTTGCTTTCGATCTTTCCTTGTATGATTAGGTGCAAGATGTTGTATGTGTCTAGTTGTTTCTTGATGTGCTCGAAATATGATTTTTGCATTTTAATTTTTTGTATAATATCTTTGTCCTTTTCCATTCTTGCTAACATTTCTTCATTTCGTACACGATCCATCCAATTTATGTGCAGCATACGTCTGTATGTCCATAATTCAAAGACTTTCAGTCATTAGAGGAATGTCTTTGTAAACGTCTAAGATTCTACTCCGTAGATAAGAACTGTGAATACATAACAGCTTACTAAATGCATTCTCAGTTGTAAATTGTGGTCATAACCACAAAACACTTTTTTTAGCCGTGTGAGTGCTACTCTGGCACGTTCTATGTGGCATTTGATTTCAACTGTATGATCCCAATCACTGTTGATAACACCTAGATAGGTACGTGATTTTGTCAGTTCTTTCTATTGGTGTCCCGTTAATATAAATACCATTATCATCCGGTTGTTTTTTTTTTGCTAATAACAATGTGCTAATAATAATTGTTTGCTTGATGCTGAGTTGGAGACCATATCGTACAGAAGTTTCAGTAATTCTGTCAAAAAGTATCTGTAATCCTTCCAGAGTATTTGTCATAAGTACAGTGTCGTCTGCATACCTTAAATTGTTAATTGGCACTCCATTTATTTTTACTCCTTCAATTTTATCTGGTGCTTCTTTAATAATTCCCTCAGAATAGATGTTAAAAATTAACGGCGACAGAATACACCCCTGTCTCTTTGTATGGTAATGTCAACAGAACATTCTTTACTTGAATACACGCTTTTTAATGCCAATATAAGTTAGCTATGGTCCTAGTGTCTCTGTGTCAATTCCTTTGTTTCCTAAAATGGCTACCATTTTTTCGTGCCAAACCTTATTGAAAGATCTTATCACTTTTCTTCAATATCTAAAATTAGGTTTTCATTTCGGTCTGTAAGTTTGCCCGTAGTGTTGTATCTTCAAAATCCGCTTGCCTCTTTGACTTTTTTGTGTAGAGATAATGTGTCATGTCTTCTTTCGTGTTCTTCAATCTCTGTGCATTCGTTAGTATACCAATTCATATTTGCTTCTCTCATCTATTTTCTTATTTTTTTATTGAGTTCGTTGTATTTCTGTGTATTTTGGTTTATATACTGTCTTCTCTCTTCCATAAGAAAATACCAATGACAGAATCTTCCCAAGTTAGAAATTTTGGAGGTACAACAGTCTTCAATTTGGATCTCTGAATAAGTACAACTAGAGAAAATTCAACCGTAACAAGAAGAAATAAAAATATAGTATAAATAGAAATATGGAATGTAAGAACATTCCTGAAAACAGCCGTACCACGGTTGCCTCCGCCTCCCCTTCCAGGAGCAGGACTTTAAGCCTGACCTGTAAATAATGAAGATTAAGCATTTGAAACAGAACAAGGCGTAAATGAAGACGCTAAGGAAGATCCAATACTGAAAGTAGAATTTAACAAACATTTACATAACATAAAGGGAAATAAAATGTAAAGAACCGCACTATCAGCTCCAATCGCCTCAAAATGTATCACAAGAATTATATGTAGAAGAATAAAAACTTTGCGTTTTTAGTGAAAAACCAATGTGTGCTTAATCTTTTGCATATATTAATATTTCATCTTTCTCTAATAGATGTGGTAAATCTTAAATTTGTATTACTTTTGAAAATAGATTTTTTGTGGGGGTTTTCGGAGGAACAATTAAAATAAAATATTTAATTATGACTCAAGTTATATTTTGCCCTTTTGCATAAAATTCTCGCAAATCGTCGTACTTTGTACAACATTTGTACGAGCATAATATTTCTCCCTACAACTTACTATCATTAAAAACCTTACAGTAGATGTTTGAATTCCCATTTAACATATAGAAACATGTAAACGTTGAAAACTATCATATTTTGAATTTTATTTTGCTTCATTTTTACTGAATGAGCAGATGCGTTGTTCTTGTATGTAATAGGAGTACTTTTTCTTATTTATTCTCTAATATTTTTTGTAATTATTAGCTTTAGTTTAACCTAAAATATTATACAGTGTTGTTTAAAAAATTATTTTTCTAAATAATCAATAAGTAAAAAACCTTGACATTTTGAAACGAACAGCATTTTGTTTTTTAAAATTGATTTTACCATCTATTTTAATCAATAAGTCTACGTAAATAAGATCTATGCACGCAAATCGTTGCTTGAAAATTAGTTCAATTTTAAACAATTTCAAGTGTTATATTAAATTGTCCAAACAACGACATTAACATATTTTGAAAAAATACGTAACTAGTTTAGTTTTAAAAAATTGTCTTGGCTAAATAACAATTTTATTCTTCTTGCTCTTCTCTACTCTACTGCTGAAAATGACGTAAATTTATTTAGTTTATTCAAATATAGGTAAAGGAAGCGATAACTTTTCAAGATTGGTACAAAAAAGAGTTAAAATTACAATAAGTGAAATTTATGAAAAGTTAGGTTTTAAAATTAAAAGCATATTCACTTATATATCTATAAAATACTTTCATTTTCATACAATAGAAATACCGAAGGAAATGCAAGCTCTAGTAGTATTATATGGACAAGGAAACGTGTTCAGCTTGACAATACAGAGACCTTTTAAGGAAGCAGAGCACATACTCTTCCTCGTGTACAATTGCATTGCGTAACGAGATCGGTTGCATAAATCTCTAGCACGTCTAAACGAAGTAGCCGGTAAAACTTTTAATTCTAGTACTGGTCTTTGACACGAAAACATTTCCTAAATGAATAACGGCAGCTGTTTACTCGGTAATTTTCACTTGCCCGCGAAATTTTGACCGCTGCATGTGTAAAAAGCTATAATTAGCGCAAGTGCTCGCAAACTCAGCTCAAATTTGCAAAAAGTGGCACAAACGAATCGAGTGGTTAAGTAACAAATAATGACGAGTATTTATTTAAGAAAAAGTTGTAAAACACACTCGATGCTCCCGTTACTAGTACGCCATTATGTTTGCCTGTTAAGAGTAATGAATAATTAAAATGTACTAGGTGTTCATGCATGTCATTTATCTTATAGCAAAATAATACTTGAAATATATATATATATATATATATATATATATATATATATATATATATATATATATATATATATATATATATATATATATATATAGAGGTGCCGCACGAGTTGATGCAGAAATTTCGTATACAGGTTCTATGGGAAAGTATAGACAAAACAAATTTTTTTCAAATTCTCAGCCGTTTCAGAGATATGGAGGTTGAAAGTTAGTAACTCGCATGGGTGATTTTGGCTCCAATTTTCTGGCCTTACTGCCTACTTATGTCAGTTTTCGTTCCCTGACTTCTCTCGTTGTCATTGGAAATGTTTGTCAGAGGTAGCAAAATAACGAGATGGATGTAAAATCCGGAAAGCCAACTTTCGAAAGCGAAACGAGTCATGCATGCATGTGACCTTGTGACTCCTGTATCTCGGGAGCTACAAGTCTGAAATACCGAGGAAGATACCACTGACCAAATATGAGACACACACAGGCAGACAGGATTGAGATCACATTAACTTTCGCTTAAGGCTTACAGGCTTTCGAAAGTTAATAAATGCTTGTACTGTAGCAAATGGGAAACCATCACATTATTCCTTAAATAATTGAGTCCCAAGGATTAATAATCATTATGGCAAATACAAAAAAAACACGGTGCGATTTAGGTAACTAGAGGGTGCGAAGAATCCCCGGGTGTAAGCTAAATCTAAATTCAATTAATAGTTACATATAGTACATGGAACGTGAAAAATTAATTAAAACCTGAAAAATTAACTAATCTAAGTAATGAAATAGAAAGAATGAATACCGATATATTTGGTTTAAGTGAAGTTATATGGACAAATATATACAGAAAATGAATATACCTTATATTACTGGGGTAGCGAAGACAATGAAAGACACAATATGGAATAAGTATTCTAATAAATGAAAAGATACCTATTTCTGCTAGAGTCATGATGATACAGTTAAAAGGTTAACCAACTAATATAAACATCATACAGACTTACTTATACTCCTACAGAGGACAAATCTGATGAAGTAGAAGAATTTTATAAAACCATAGAGGACATATACGAGCTACTAAAGAAAAGCGATGTAAATTAACTGATGGGAGACTTCAATGTCAAAATAGAAGAAGGAAGAGAACTAGACATTGTGGGTAGTTTTCGATTGGGCAAGAGAAACGATAGGGTTATGAAAAGAACATGAGCGAGTGATATTAAATACCTGGTTCCAATTACCCAAAAGAAGACTTTATACCTGAATATACCCCACAAGACACGGAAGAACATAGAGTTAGGAACCAAATTGATTATATTCTCGTAAATAAACGGTTTAAAAACAGTGTTTTGGAGGTAAAAACGTATTTCGGTGCTGACATTAGACCAAACCACAAACCAGTTATAATAAAGATCGGGACAAAGTTTAAAATAATAATAAAGCCGAAAATTAAGCATTAACTGGGAAAAACTAATATATAAAAATATTAGAAACAAATTTGTACAAGAAATGGAGGTGGAATTAAGTAAACTGAAACCAGAGCATATACAAGAAAATGAAAAATAACAGAAGATAAAATTGAAAGAACCTGGGTAGATTTCAAGCAATCTCCAAATAAAACAGAACAAGATACTTTAGGCCAAAGAAAATCAAGAACAAGAAACGAATAGATTACGGGTGAAATAATAAATCTTATGGTTGAAAAGAGAAAAAAACAACAAAAATATGCAGGTTAAAGGAAAATAAAGAAAATATCAGAACGTTATAAAAAGACGAATGCAAATGAACATAAAAAAATGAAAGAAATAAGATAGTGTTGAACATGGAAGAGAAAAAGAAAGTATGGAAACATACACAGAAGGACCATATATACTTAAATCAGAAGTTTTACTTGGAATTACGATGACTAAGAATAGAAAATCTGTAGGCAACGATGGAAAAGGCTGTTATACAAAAATTAACAAAATTGTATAATTATATAGGCAAATGGTAATATACCAAAGGAATGGTTGCACTCGACTTTTGTAATAATACCAGAGAAACCAAAACTTTGAAAGTGTCAGCATTGTACAACTATCAGTTTTATGTCTCATGCATTAAAAATATTCCCGCGTATAATATATTATAGAATTAGACAAAAATGTGAAGATCATATTAGTCAATCGCAATTTGGTTTTCGTAAATATCTGGATAGGAGAAAAGCAATACTTACTCTTGTAGTATTACTAGAACGCTGTTTAGAAGTCAACAAAGAAGTGTATGCGTGCTGTACAGACTACAAAAAAGCGTTCGATAGAACACAACACGACAAATTACTAAACCAATTGCAGAAAATTGGACTGAACTGTAAAGACCTTACAATTATATAAAAAAAAACTATTGGGGACAAACAGCAAGGGTGCGAATAGATAAAGAGACAACATAATCAATAAAAATATATAGAAGCGTTCGGCAAGACTGTATTTAATATGTATGCAAAGGTTGCCATGTGAAGAGCATGAGAAGAAAGACCAGAAGAAATAAAAATAAATGGAGTAATCTATAACACAGTTGTGTTTGCTGATAATGACTTAGAGATAATTATAGATATGGTATGTAACGAAAGTAAACGTATTAATCTTAACATAATTACACTTAAAATATAAATCTTGAAGTTGATGGCAGTACATTAGCAAAGTTGAAAATCACATATTTTTCGAAGAAGTCAAGAGATGAATAGAGATACCATGAGCAGGCTTCCTAAAAATGAGAAATATATAGTGCAACTTAAAATTAAACATCCAAGTTAGATTCATAGTGTTACAGTTTTATATATGATTATTATTCATATACAACTGTGAAACATGAACAATAAAAAAGATTCAGAAAAGAAGATACAAACTTTTGAAAAGTAGTTATATCGAGCAGAATGCTGAGAATACCATGGACTGTTCGAGTAACCAACAATGAAATACTACATAGCATTAATATAGAACAATCATATTTGATGAATATGATAGTTGCCGAACTTGTTTGCGATGGAGGAATCAAAGTATTGGGCCTAATACACTATCCTGGGGGACTCCAGATTTGATTGAAAAAAAGATTGACGTTTCACCTTTAACTCTGGTTCTAAATTGGCGGTCGTTTAAATATGACTTAAGTAGGTTAAAAATTGACAGAATGGAATATTTAGAAGGTGATCATATAACACCTTGCCAAAGGCTTGACTTATATTGAGGAATACTGAGGTACAATATTCCTTGTCTTCTAGCGATTGATTTATAACATGAAATATTCGGTGGCACTGAAGGTGACCTTTTAACAAAAGTTTTTCAAGAAGTTTTGAAATAATAGATAGGAGATTAATTGGTTTATAAGAGGTTATGTGGTTAGGATTTTTACCTGATTTGAGCAATAAGATAATTTCAGTTATTTTAAAATATTCTGGCCAATAATGGAGTCTCAGAACAGTATTGAAGATATAAGTTGGCATAACAATAGCTTTTTGCAAGTTTCTTTAGCATTTTAGGAGTTATGTGATCGAATCCAGGCGATTTATTTTTGTTTAATTGAAATATTTCGTCTCTAATTTCTTTTGATGTGATGAATTTTACTAGTTCAGATCGTTGTAACTCGCTGTCTAAAAAGTCTGTAATGTTCTGATCAATTCCGTCATCATTTAGGATAAAAAATTCGGATACGTGTTCAGCCAATAAGTTGGCTTTTTGGCTTTTTCTTTATTACTTGCCCAGGGTCCTAATCTAGGTATTTCTTTTTGAATTGGGTGGTTTGGCTATAGAGGTTTAGAAGTTGCCAGATAGAATTATCGAATTGATTGAGATGAAATGCATAGTCGTGGAAGGTTCTGTTGTTTGTTTTATTTTAAGTTTTTTCGTTAATCGATTGAGTATTGTTTTATCTGTTAGATTATAACTATTGTTATTTCTTTAGAGCATCTTTTTTTTTATTTTCAGAAGAATATTCGTTATGTTGCTTATTGGTGGTGTAGCTTGTTTTACTGTTTCTTGTGGAATTGTAATAAGTTCGATTGTACCTTCTTCTAATTCTTACGTTTAAGTTTATATTTGTGTTAATGATATTTTTGTATTTTTGTCAGTCAGTTTTGGAGGAATGCAATTTAGAGACTTTCTTTACATTTATTATGAAGTCACTGATCGTTCCTATTATTAGTGAGTGATGTGAAGATGAATCAAAATTTGATTCTGCTGCCATATATGATTTTCAAATACCGCTGCTATCGAAGAAATTTAATAGGTCGGGAACTTTGGTGGATCTGTTGATTAGTAGGGTGAAGAGCTTGTTGGTACGAAAGAGTATCTTTTTTCGTGTACTAGTTTTGCGAGTTTTCTGCCTTTAGTAATGATGAGACGTGACCTCCTGTTACGGAATATGGAAATTAAACGTAACAAATTTAAAGTTTGACAATACTTTTATTGAGTTAGTACATCTGGTTTCTAAAAGCTTTTGTCAGGATATTATCGAACGGAACTGCTGAATTTGCTAACAATATTAGTTTATAAAGGAACCTCTGTAGGTTGTTACAAAAATAAGGAATCGGCTACGATTGATTTAAGCAAGGGTTACATCCAATTAAAATGAACTAAGAAATGTGGGGTGGTCAATTACAGCACATAAGCAAGGGCGAGAGCGGTTTATCTTAAAGTAATACGCGAAAAATGCTAAGCGTTGAACATAATAAAAATATTTGCTACAATCCGTGGGACTATAATGAACAAGTAGGGTGACCGCTTTGCATGGTTTATAATTGCCCTTAATATAAATAACTTTATGAAAGTCGTGTAGACGCTGCGTAACTAAATATACATAAGCCTTTGTGCAGGACACAGAAGCAAAATTATGAGAACAGTTACAAAGTCGGAAAATAAATTGAAACATTTTGGTTACATTTGTTGCTGTCGAACCAGCAATCATTCGATTTTCAATTATTCAACACATGCATAATTATTCTAAAATCATAACATTAAGTAAGCCCATAATTATATTCGAACATAAAAAATAAGAATTTTATAATTTAATAATTTCATAACACTCCACAAGATGTGTTTGTAATTGAAATCACCAATTACAATGAATTTATGACTTAACTTTTGAAAGAAGTCATTGAAATATTTCTTTTTGATGTTATGTCGATGTGGGAAGTATACTGCTGATATTGTTATGTCATAGAATAACGTTCTTACTTTAATATATGTGGCTTGAAAGTAGTTTTTTTATATGCTTGCAGCTAGTAGTGGTCAATAGTCTTGTTTATGTAATAATAGCGATGACTAATGTGTAATATATATATATATATATATATATATATATATATATATATATATATATATATATATATATATATATATATAATATTTATGTATTTTAAGATAAGACTTGTCAGTAAAGTGAGTTTTGCTAATAAGCATTATGTCAGTTTAATTCTTCTTTATGCTGAATTATGCCATTGGCATTCTATTTTTTTAAAAGCTTCCAGGAATTTACTGATAATCCCACTTAAGTCTTCATTCTTTTTATTACTCTGATTGAATGTGATATTGTTGACGCTGTTTCTAACCGCATTAGCATACATAAATCTTCGATGCGTAGTTTGAAGATTCATCGATTGTTGGAGGATAGGATTAGTACCATTAGATATTCGTTGATGGATAGGGTAACCGTTTTTTCGGCAGTAATTATTATACAAGCAGTGGTACGTAATATTCGCATTCTTTGTAGGTTACTGGATGAGATTCTCTACATAATGGAGTGGTTGATGATGTATTGGGTTTTTTTTACAAGCAAAAGTGTTATAAGAACCTCTGCGTTTGATACACATGAAAGGCCTGTTGCACTATGATTTTGAATAACCATACTGTTTACACCTCAAGCATTGAATTATGTTCTTTTTCTTTCTTGGGGACTCGATACATATTATATTATTTTGCAGCTTGGTAATTTTATAGACATTTAAGTCAATGAAGAACATATTGTGAAGTTGAGTCTATCTCTGTTTAGCATTGGTAATATTCCTTATCTTGTGTCGTTAGGAGATAAGTGCTTCTTCTATTTCTTTGGTGTTTGTAGAGTAGTGTAAGCATTTTATGACTACGCAATAGTTTTTTTCCTCCTTAGATTGGTAAATGTGGTAGACAATATTGTTTTCTTTCATTTATTTTATTAGTAAAACTCGAATAAATGTCTGTCTTTGCAAGAGTCAGTTTTAAAATGTAACGGATGGGATGGCATATATGTAATTTTTATGGACAATGCGAGAAGTCTCCTCGAGATATAATAGGAGGTGACTAAGTGCAAGAAATATTTACAAACACTTACTATACAGTTTTGTCACTACTACATTTTTGCATTATAGGTAAACAAGAGAAGGAAAAAGAGGAAGAGGAAGGCCAAGGCAAACATGGATGGAAACTATCAGGAAGGAAGTGTAAAGGAGGGGGAAAAGCATGGCAGAAGCTAAACAAATCGCTAGGGACAGGAAGAGATTTCGAAAATGGATAGAGGACCCGACACCTTAGGGTATAAGGGATGGACAAAGAAGAAGAAGAAGAAGAAGAAGGTAAACAAATAACTATAATAGATGTATTGACTGTCATATGATGTAAACCAACAGCTGTGTAGTTTATGATCACGTGATAACTTTTGAATGTTACGTATATTCAAAACTTTTTTCGTTAGGAGCATAATAATTTTTACAACTGATATTATGATGTCTTAAATTAATATTGTCTTTTATAATAATGTAATTGTTAAATAATTCCTGACTAATTCACTTTTCACATTGTTCAAACATTTTATTAAATACATTACCTCATGTCTGAGAAATATATGTTCCAAGAGGATATGATGCAATAAATTTTTATAACTAATCTATTTTTTACAAAATTCTGGTTAAATTAAAGGCGCGTCTATTAGATTAGAAAGTTTTTAAATTTTTTCATTTCGTAGTTGTAACATTTCTCTTACCTATCCTGTACAACGCAACCTCCCCCTTATTGCACGTATACGAATGCCGCTTATTATAAATGATGTATTTAACGTGAGTCGTCCTTGTTCCTCCAACGTGTTCGCACATCACGAGGCTGTCGTTGATTCTCTGAGGATTTTTTCGAGTCATTTGTGCTGATAAGATGTCGGAAAATAACGAGGAGCTACTGAAAAGCTTCGTCGGGTTAGGCCTGAGCGAGCAAAAGGCCAAAGAAACCCTGAGAAACGTCGGTGTGTCCAAAGCCCTAGCCTTCATCTTAAACGAGGTGGGATGTTGTAATCTAACCCCAAATTGCATGAACATCTCATAACACTAAATCCTGCAGGTGCGCGATGTCTCCCTCAGCGATGGTATGGGTATGCTGCTGTACCATTTAGCCACCAAAACCAAACCGCAAATCAGCGACCATTTGCCATTGCTTGTTAAATACATTGTAGCAAAGAAGCTGGACTCTACATTGCGTGTAGATAAGGCCATCGAGTACGCGCTCTCCCATATTGGGATTTTAAACAAGAATGAACTTGAAAAATACTGTGGCGTCGGTGTTATTGTTAGCCCAGAAGAAATAGAGCGAGTTGTGGAAAAACTGCTTTTTATTCATAAGAAGGAATTACTTAATAAGCGTTATCGCTTTAACTTAGGGCAAGTTATGCAGCAGGTTAGAAATGAGCTCCCCTGGGCAGATGGAAAGGCTGTCAAAAGTGAAGTTGATGTTCAGGTGTTTGATTTGCTTGGTCCTAAAACAGAGACTGATTTGGTTCAACCACCTAAAAATAATAAAAAAAGCTCAACGCCTGTTAAAGCTGAGAGTAAACCAAAATGTGACATTAAAGAAAAACGTGAATCTCCAGGTGAATTTAATTGAACAAACTATGTCATGTATATGCATTTTTAATTATCTGGAATTATCACATTTTAGCAGAAAATAATTTCTTAACAATATTGGATGTTATGAAAAAGGTTAACTTTCATGCACCCGGAGAGAACTTTAAAACTGATGGGTATGTTGTAACTGAAAATACACACAAACTTATAGAGGAACATTTGAAAATTACTGGAGGCAAGGTTTGTTAATTACTTGGTACTTGTTCCATTTCATTGCAAGAAATTTTTAGGTACGCACACGATTTCCACCTGAGCCTAACGGCATTTTGCATATAGGCCATGCAAAAGCCATTAATATTAATTTTGGTTATGCTGCAGCACATTTAGGAATTTGTTTTTTACGGTATGATGACACCAATCCTGAGAAAGAGGAAGAGAAATTTTTTACAGGTATCAAAAACATGGTAGAATGGTTAGGTCAGTGGAGCAACTACATTTTATCTTTTTTTAATTTCATTTTTGTTCAGGTTACAAACCTTATAAAATTACCCACTCATCTGATTACTTTGATCAGCTATACGAGTGGGCTGTACAGTTGATCAAAAGTGGGTTGGCATACGTTTGTCATCAAACGGCTGATGAAATGAAAGGATTTAACCCGCAACCTTCTCCCTGGAGAGATCGCCCTATTGTTGAAAGTTTGCAATTATTTGAGGTACAGTATAATCTCTAGGTGTGCTATTAAACCATTTGGTGTGTATAGGACATGAAAAATGGAAAAATAGATGAGGGTGCAGCAACGTTGCGAATGAAAATCACATTAGAGGAGGGAAAATTAGATCCAGTTGCATACCGGGTACGCTTCATACCACATCATCGCACTGATGACAAATGGTGCATCTATCCTACTTATGATTATACTCATTGCTTATGCGACAGCTTGGAGAACATAACACATTCACTGTGCACAAAGGAATTTCAGTCCAGGTAAGTTTGGAAATTTAAATTTGTTTGCTGGATTCCAATCTCAAAAATCAGTTTAAGTTTGATATGGTGACAATAATATTTACTATTGTAGTATTATCTTCTGAGTCCATAATGATGTACCATAATAATAGCATAAAGTTTCTAAAACAAATACTTTGGATTAAGTCCATAGGTGTTCTTTTTTATTGTAAATCAGTTTTTTTGAATACTTCGATTTTGTCACTATTAATAATTTTATATTTCATCAGGTAGTCTTGCTTTATGCACTATATTTTCTTGTGTGATTTTTGTTGTATATAGATTACTTGTTACTTTGTTACACCATCTAGCTTTAGCTCTATTCTTAACTTTTATGTCATATGGTTTACAGTTATGTGGAAGTGTCCTTGTTTTGTATATTAATAACATACACAAAACAAGGACACATTCACTTCCACTTCCACTAATTCTATCAAGATATTTTTGGCATTGTCATATAGTAATTTTAATAATTTGCTGAATACTCAAGTCCACGAATCTGGGCAATGCAATTGCGTGTTCTACTTCGTTTTTGTTTACTCTTGGTCTTTTATCATTTGATTTTATTTATATTTTGTGTATCTGTCGTCATAAAACAGTCCTTTGATGCATTCATTCAATCTTCTCAATTTCTCTGTTAAATCCATGCTATTTCCATTTTCGTCTTTTAAAATATTTGAGTACTACTTATATCTCATGCCTATAACTTTTTTTATCTTCTTATGTAGATTAGAAATATCATGTCTATCCTGAAGTTCAATTTCTTTGGATTTGTCTGTGGATGTGTGTGATTGTGGATTTCTCTGTATTTATCATTGAGTGGCGAAGGGAAGCGGAGTCACTTACTAACTTCATTGTGTCCGTCCGTCCGTCCGAGCAAAAACTCGAGAACGGCTGGGAATTTCCAAATTCTGTTTTCACCAATCGACAGGTGACCAAAAAGGCTTGTTTGCTAGTGATTTTGAAACTGATTGGTCAAAGGTCAGCGTGGTCAGACTGCTTCGCCACTTCGTTATGCGTTGCAAGCTTTGCAAGTTTATTTATGTTTTTGTATTTCCATCATGGTCAGAATTTCAGTTGTCATTTATTTTTGTTTTATTTTATGTTTATATTTACCTATTTCTTTCTCTTGGGTTGTTTTTATAATTATTTTTATCTCATCATATGTTTTATTTGTCATAGTGATTTTGTGTTTGCATTTTTAGCAGACCCACCTACCAAGCTGGAGGCCAGCTTTTCTTTTGTCGCATACATCGTCTGTCACGCCTTATAACTTTTGATCAAGGCAGCTTTCAAGCTGGAGACCAGCTTCTATTTATGTTATTTCTGACATCTGGCACACTCACAAATGTCATAAGACTCCTCCAACTTGCTGATAACTGATAAATATAAAATAACTATTTTGATCAAAATTTATATAAATATAGCCAACTTGAGTATTACACTTGCTTACAAAGTAATAGTATATAACTACGAGTTAGATAAATTGTTCAGGTGCTATAAGCTATAAGATTGTATGAAGTTCAGGAAAAATTAAAGACTACATAATCTTGTAATAACAGATTGGGTAGATAGAGGCCAATAATTACCTATATTTATTTTTTGCTTGACAT
Organism: Sinelater perroti; assembly: GCA_036346155.1. Classification (NCBI taxonomy): domain Eukaryota; kingdom Metazoa; phylum Arthropoda; class Insecta; order Coleoptera; family Elateridae; genus Sinelater; species Sinelater perroti. The sequence goes on along the minus strand of JARFIY010000378.1, from coordinate 1,607,198 downwards.
GTGGTTGATTTTTATCACTAACTTGCTTGCCATAATTGCGACTTTGCTGCATCTACATTTGTGGACAATTTCATGCACACATAGGAATTTTGATTTAATATTTTTTATTAATGGATCAAACTTGTAATTTTGTTGAATTTAGCCGTTTATAATTACTCTGATTTTTAAGTTTTTTTTTTGCTATTGTCAAAATAATAAATAAATCTTGAATAGTGCATTAAGTGTGGTAACGATTTTTCATATTATATATTTGATTAATTTTCTTAGTCAAATTGCAGAAAATTCTATGACTGTTTTTTTTATAGGAGATCGAGTTACTATTGGCTGTGCAATGCTCTCAACATCTATTGCCCCGTGCAGTGGGAATATGGGAGACTAAATGTAAATTACACTGTAGTATCAAAGAGGAAGATTGCCAAGCTTATCGAAGAGGGTATTGTTAAAGGTAAACATATATAATTAAATATTATCTATTTTGAATTATTTTTATTGTAAAACTTTGTTGTAATTGGTTGCTTATTTTCTTTAAATTTGGCAATTATTATTTGTAAAAGAAAAGAGCAATTTTATTAATTTATATAATAAATGGGAATATATAACAAATTAGGAAAGACGGAGTCTGAATTTAAACTAGTGGGGAGCAACTTTAAAATTTATAATTGTGAATGATCATTGTATAAAATAAGAGAATGAGAGTTACAAGATTTACAAAATATAATAAAAATGTTTTATTAATACATTTATTTCAATCTGAATAAAAATATATCAAACAAAAACAATACCTTAACTACTAAACATAAATGACAGTGAATTGTATTCAAGTGAAAGTAAATAGCCAGCAAAAATTTGCGGCCACTTCCGGTCAACCCAATCTCGAGATTTTCCGATCAGGCTGATTTTTGGCGTCTAGACTTCACTTATGGTCCTTAGTTGAATACTGAAAACGTTATGTCTCTATCGCAGATCAAAAATTATAAGGCATGACAGATCTCAGAAATGACAGAAATACTATAGAAGTTGGTCTCCAGCTTGGAAGATGGGTCCGCTAAAAACAGAAAACAAATTATAAAGTAAAAAAATATTAATGCAGAAGCTTACTATATTAAATCTTTTTGGTCCAAAACTTTTTATGTTTGTTGGAATCTTAGCATGTTGAAAGAAATTATTTAAAAACGGATTCAGCATTTATTTGTAATTGCCATAACTGTTTTGTATTTCTTTTTATGGAAATAGTCGCAGCTGTTGTTTTAAATTGTGCAAACTGATTTACTTGCATATCTACAAGAATCAGCTCACAAATTATTTTATACTGAGATAAAAGTTTCGTGGTTTCTTAAAACTGAAAAACTTTTCAAGACATTACTCTTTGAAAGTCATCTCATATTTGTGTGATAAACAAAATGTACTTACAAAGAACCCATATTTTCACAAATTCTTCTATAAATATAAGGCCATTATGCTTTTACTTTGGTGGAATTTACAATTTTAATGGTGCTTTTTATAACACAATCTGTTTCAAGATATTGTTTAGAATGCTGAATGCGAATATAAATTGTCCCTGAGATAGTTTCACTACCATGTGTGGACTACTTACTTCTAAGCCTTCAATGTATTGATCGGAAGTATGTGTAGCAGTATGGTATAATGTTTATTTAAGTACACAAGCAGTTCATCTAAAGATTACTTAATTATTTTTAACGACAATTACTTAAGAGGGGAGGGAACCTTAAAAAATTTTTTTGCTTATTTTTTTTATTGCTTAAAAAATTCATTTAACATCTGAAGAATATATTTCCAAAGTTTTAGACCAAAAAAAAAATGTTAAAGGTCTTTGTGAAGCCATCAAAGTCATGCTCTTGAAACGCGTTGAGCGGAGGTATACGAGCGAAAGTAGGTAAACGTGCGTGGAAACATTACCTGCCGAAAACTTTAAACGCGTTTTTCTTGAAAACGAGAAATTTCGCGCTCCGTGCAATGTAACTCAAAAAGGTATTGAAATTTTACACAGATATTCGTTATCATATTGGCCCTAGACGAAACATTAATGGATGCTTCGTCTCCATGTCTTTCAATTGTTAATTATTTATGTATGCCAAACCAACTACTGAATGTCACATCAGACAGATTGTAGTTAAATAAATAAACTAAAAATATTGGCCTTAGCATATACCTAAAAATTCGTTAAAAAACGATTGTAAATATGTTTTTCAACAATTTGTTTATAAAAAAAGTGAACTTTTTCTTCAAAACGTCCTCAATTTTTTATTTTTTTGCATTTTTTGCTAAAATTAGGTATATGCTGAGCGGAAAAGCTTATATTAACTAAATTTTTTTGTATTTTGATTTTGGACAACACCAACGACCTGGGCGTTGCACGGCGCAAATCGAAGACGCCAAGTTCGAGCAGCTGCAGCCCCGCCATTTGTATTTTTTTAACTAATAAAAAAAATTTCTACTACTCTTTAACATCAATAATATAATGTACTTAACCGCAAGTCAATAAAAGTTTTAGTTTTTTTACAATTAAATCTTGGTGAAGCAGTGTTCTATATGAGGCTCCCCCCTTAATGGCATTACTTCTTTTGTCAGCGAGGAGAACCTGAGGAGGCTCGAAACGATAACAACGCTAATTTTAGAGGAACATATAGGAAATTAATACCAACAAGACAGAGAACAAATTAGCAGTACACAGCCCTAGTTGGAAGTTTATTTCACCTGGATTAGTACACTTTAAAGAAGTCTTAGAGTGCGATCAGTAAATATTGCCACAACAACCACCTGGCAACTGCTAACAAGTGATCTCTTAACCATCCAATATTAATTGATAAAGATGATCTGGTACTAATTAAACAGAACTGTGCCAGTAACAAAAAAGCAAATTTGGCCGTGCAGTTGCTGTTTTATTATGAATGAAGTTGAGTATGGGTGGTAGGAGGGGGAGTTAACAACAAAATTCTTATCAAAAAAGAGAATCCCACTTTACTGATTACAGAATAAATACATGAATTAATTTCTGTGCATCAATATTTAAGTTGTACTAGTACCCAATGAACATATTCACAAAAAATAACTTACTCTTTGTGTTATGACATAGAGTTAGATAAAGTACACCGTTGTTTTCTGTTTTAGTTGTTTATAGTGAGTAAATTAGAAGCGTTTGCAAGCCTATTAGCATCTTAAGCACGCCAACAGACAAGCAAACGCTTCCCTTTCTTTCACATTATTTTTTTCAGCTGATGGTGTCCTAAAAATACGTTGAAATTAATATCAAATGTAATGATTGTTTTACAGATTGGGACGACCCTCGCCTGTTCACGCTCACGGCTCTGAGGCGACGAGGTTTTCCTCCTGAAGCCATCAACAACTTCTGCGCTCAGCTAGGGGTGACGGGCGCGCAAAGCACAGTGGATCCAGCCATGCTTGAAGCATATGCCAGGGACTACTTGAACAACACTGCTTCCAGGTAATTACGCAATTTTTATACATATCTAGTACTAACATGGTCTTAAATTGTTGGCTGAGTAAATGACACTTAATTTCTGTTGCAATGCTGCAGTTATAAAAATCATTTATCACTGTTTGGGCATTGTTTCCGTAACTTTTATTACAAATTAGGGACATAACTTTTGATGAACGTTGTAAAAGCTATAATGTAATGCTATATGCTATATGAGGACTCCTTCTATAGTAAACTAGAGTTAGCACAATGCGTTATTGTATCAGCAGTTTTGAAATATCTCATTAATTACATCTGTTAAATTTTTATAAGCTTTATATTATTTCAATTAGTAATTGTGTGGATAATTAGACATGAAATTTTTGCAACAAATATGAAATTTAAAAAATTAGAAATTACACCATTTACATTTGCATTTGTTTATTACTTATATAGGTAAATTGTAATAAACTCTATATAAAACAATGTTGATTTTTTGAGAAACATTTATATTATCAGATGAAAGTGGTTTCATTCTCATACTTTGCTTTTGAAAATAGCTCTCATCTATAGAGAATATTTTATTTTGTAATATTAATAAAACATCTCTAAGCTAGACACATTAAAGTTCCATTAAGGTTCTATGATCTTACATACTTTCTCCCAAATTTTGAGGCCAAATGCAAATTTAACCAATTTAGATGACTAAAGGCCAGTTGCATAACTTGTTTGTAAGCGTGGTTAGTACCCTTTTGGAGGTCTTTGTACAGTGAATAGTTGCTGGATAATGGGTCAAATTGGTTAATACCCTGGCAATTCCTTGATCCCTTTTTTCATATATAATAACAATAGAAATCTTTGTGAGTACTCATAGAACATAATGATTACGTTTTCAATTTTTCTCAACTTTTTTTTTTCTTCTATAACTTTATTAGTTACAAGTTATCTTAGGATATTAGAGTAATAACATTTGTAATTGCTATACTCCGTGACCTGACTGATTGATTGGTTCAACATTCCCTAGCCCAAACTACTGAATGCAGAAACATAAAAATTTGTGGATATGTTTCTTATATGAAGTACATTACCACTAAGGCAAGATTTTTTTTAAAATTTCATCTCGAAGGAGATGAAACTGGGTGAAACGTTTTAGGCCAATTTTGAAAATGGCAAGTCTCAGAACATTAAGTTTTGGCCATTAAAATTTATGGAACTTGTGTTTCACCTTTTTCTTATTTTTAACTTCCAAGAGGGTAAAACATTGTAAGAACTAAACTTTAAAGTTATTTATCTAGAAAAAAGTCTAGAACGTTAATTTTTGCGATTTAAACTCTTTGTAAATATTAAGAGAATTGGATTTTTTTGGATTCTCAAAATTCATTCTCAATGAGGAGGAAATGGGGGTGCCTTATTGGAACCCAGAAACACTATCTATACACCTGTCTACTATAAAATAGTTGTTAATTAAGTTTTCCACACGGAATGTTGATTGCATTAGCAAGTAGATGTGGTGGTCAATAGTATCTAGTTGAAATGATTTAATTAAAAATTTTAATTTATTTTACTTTGAATTCAAATAACAAAAATGCAATTATCCTCAAAACATCTCTTTATGAGCAGCATAAATCTGTCCAAATAGAAAAAAGTATACACATTTTTTGCAGAGCTATGGTGGTTCTGGATCCTCTGAAAATTACAATTGAAAACTACCCACATTCTGGTCCAATCGAAGTATTAGTGCCTGATTTTCCCAACAAGCCTGATCTTGGTTTCCACAAAGTTACATTTGACAAAATTATTTATATTGAAAGCACTGATTTTCAGCAGGTATTGCTTTTACAAAAATGTTTACCAAAGCTAATCGTTTTGTTTGGTTTAGACTACAGAAAAAGGCTACAGAAGACTTGCCCCTAATCAAGTTGTTGGTCTTCGTCATGCAGGATACATTTTAGAATATAAAAACGCGGAACAGAATGCAGTAGGAAAAGTTGTCAGCTTAATATGCACTTGTACACAAGTGGATAAAGCTACAACTAAACCGAAGGCGTTTATCCACTGGGTCAGCAACCCAATAGAAATTGAAGTTCGGCTCTATGATTCTCTGTAAGTATATCTGCTTGAGCCAATTCACTATGAAGAATTGTTAGTTTTAAGCACAAGAACCCTGAAGACTTAGCAGAGGTGCCTGATGGGTACTTGAGTGATTGCAACCTGGATTCGCTTCATGTTCTGCACAGCCTTGCTGATAAATCTCTGGGTAGCGCTAAAGTTTATAACAAATTCCAATTTGAACGAACCGGATTTTTTTCAGTTGATCCTGATAGTACTGCCTCTAAGGTAATTCTTATGAAAATGCTATTACGAGTGTACTTACTTTATTTTTTTTATATAGTTGGTGTTGAATCAAACAGTTGGTTTAAAGGAAGACTCCGGAAAATGAGCTTGTTATTACTGTCTGAAGTGTTCTTGTTTGTTATTTATTCATGCAAGAAGCAATCTAAATAATATGGTTTTACTTAATTTTACTTATTAGGAATAACTGATCAAAAACAAAATCCATAAACAAATAAAAACTTTTTATAGAAATTACCCAAACTTCCAACTGTATCTCTGATATTTTTTTTGTTTTATTATGTTTGCACATTTTAGTATAAGTATGAAAACCATTAAATAAATTCTCTTGATAGTGGCTAGCACCAGAATAAATTTAGTTGTATATTATAATTGTTGTAATATATATATATATATATATTTTCATTCAAATATAGTCATATGTTCCATGGTATACTAATGTTACATATAAGTTCCTTTAAAAGAAAGTTTCAATCAATTAATGATTTATTATAAGAAAACACCAGATATTATTTAACACATTTTTTGCTTCACTACAATAACTAACTGAACACTAAATAAAAGAACTTAACTTTGTCAGTGATGGTAGCGCTGATGCAAAACTTGGCCAATTTTAAGAGTGGTCACATTATGCACAATGATTTTTCTTACAGATCTTACATTTTTTGTCGTGTCTTCTTTGGTTGACCTTTATTTTTTCTTCCTTCTGGTTTCTGTTGCATTTTTTTTTTGTAGGATCATTTTCTTCTTTTCTCATCACTTGACCTAGCCATCTCATTCTATTTTGTTTTATTGTACACTAATATTTATGTCTTTATAGAGTTCTAGATCTTTATTCTTTCTTTTTACTCCTTCAAAGATTCGTCATAACAGCTTTCTTTCCCACATAATCAATTTATTTTCTATCAGTTTAGTTATCATCCATGTCTCAATTCTGTATAACACCACTGGCCTGATGATTGGCTTGTACAACTTCATTTTTAATGTGCTTGCAACACTTTTGGTTGTTAAAATGTGCTTCAGGAAACCTGCACATTTTTAGATACTTAAAATTCTTTTGTTTATTTCTTATTCCTGATTTTTTTTTTTACTACTCTATCTCTAAATATGTAGCCTTGTTGGTTATATTAAATTTTTGTTCTTCTTTTTGTTATGTTCAAAAGTTGATTCTCATCTTGAATTATATTTCTCAGGATCATATCCTGTGATTTATTGTTGTCAGCTTTTTGTGCTTTGTGTTCGAAATAGATCTCAGCTGCTCTTTAGTCCTTGACATTATTATTATCGCATGTGCCAGAATTTAAAAGGAGCTATTTAAGATATTTTTATTTGTTTCCAGTTTTGTCTTCTTTATAATATATTCTAGCATTAAGTTAAAAATAAGTCTCTATATGGGATCACTTTGTTTCAGACTCGTATCGCTCAAATTGCAACGGCATGTGACCTTTAAATCTAACTGTCCTACCTACTCATTTTTACTAATTCTATTGTTTCTTGTTTATATTTTGAATTTGCATTATTCTGTTGAAAGATTGTTTAAAATCTACTGAGATTATGTGGATTTTTGTATTTTTTTCCCTACATTTTTTATGTATTTGTATGATTATAAATATTTGGTCCATGGTTGATTTGCTCTGCATAAAATTGGCCTGATGTTATCCTACCTTATCCTTTGATTCATCTCAGTTATGAGCGATACTAAAATTTTCTATGTCGTGTTAAGTAGTGAAAGTAGCCTATAGTTTTCTGGCTGTTTCTTGTTCCCTTTCTTGTATATTGTTTAGATCACTGCCATTTCCCATTCCTACGGCATTTGTCCAGATATAGTTTATTAAATTGTATTCTTCTTCCTAGTTCCTCGTTTTCATATTTTATTAATTAAATGTCAATTTGTTTTCAGATTCTGCACTCCAGCTTTTTTCTTTGTCTTTCTTATAGTTTTTTTTCAAAGTATTATTTCATTATCTCTGCTGCCTGTTTTTCACCCATACATAGCTCTTCTTTTTCGTTTTTTAGTCCCTAATGTTTTTTCTTGATATTCTTCTTTACTTTTTTGTTTTATAAAAAAATTTTTTATTTGTGATCTTGTATGATTCTTGCAGCATTTCTTCTTCCTACATATTTTGTATTTTGTTTCTTAATTCTTCATCTTATATTGTAACTCTGTTTCTCAGGTAGGTCATTATAACCATTGCATATTTGCTCTTCTACCCTCTTACTTCCTCACATTCTCGGACAAACCAATCTATATTATAATTATTATTTTCCTTAGTTTCAATTAATTCTTTGCTTTCTAATATGGCATCTTTTAAAAAGTTCCATTCTTCTATGCCTTTTTTCCCACTGGTACTTGTTAACCTCTGCTGTAATATCTCACTTATTTTTTTCTGTGTCTTTTATTTATTATTTCTGTTATGCTCTTTTTCGGATTTCTGAGGTTTATTTTGTATGTTGGTTTGTGTTACTTTATTGTGATTTTGTTCAGAAAGTGATCAGACTCGATTTCTGCACCTCTATGAGACCCTATATTAAAATTATAGTACCAAAATATACACTTTTGTGCCAAATTTGTAATGTATTTTTATTATCAAGTTAAAAACTTTTTTGAGAAAACGTAATATTTACTCATTACAATAAAGTACTTACATATTTAAATCTACAACATAGTTATCGTAGAAACTGATCAATGAGCAACTAATCTTTTTAAATATTAATGAAACATCTTCTTCATTACTTTGCCTCAAATAAGATATGCTTGAAAAATAGGGCCTATAAAGTGTACTTTGTGCATATCAATATTCTATTTTATCTATCTTTTTTGTTGCTATTACCTCAAATTATGTAATGTTGCAGAGAAAAATGGCGAATAATTTTTTTTGCTGTAAGGTTTTATATACCTCAAAACAAGAAATAATAAATTTCCCCCTAAATGAACAATGTTTTATTCATTACAAATGCAAACAAAAATTCAATAAGAAAGTAAATTTCTTTATATATTGTTATGCATTTTACAAGTTTTTATTTATATTAGCAATAGGGGAAAAAAGCAAAGACAGGGTTGAGAAAGATTTGAATGAGCAATCAATCTCTCCATCGGTACCACTGTTCCCAACATACTCTGTTACCGAGACTTATTTATGAATAAGTGTAATAGAGTATTAATATAGGATGCATAATTTTAACTCGCAATTTCCTCAAAACGTTTTTGAGAGATTCATCGTCTGCGAGTAGCATTTGATACTCTGTACCAATACTTCGTTCTTGTAAAGTCTCAGCAAAATTGGTAAGCCACAGAGTCCATACTTGCTTTGTAAAATTAACTGAATTATAAAGAGTAAATTTTGTTTATATTTTATTAATACTTGATAAACATGCTCTAAATCAAATAGCAAACATTTGCAACTCCATTACAAAATTGTAAAATATTTATATTAAATATTTTTGTAGAATTCCAGAGCATAAGGACCAGCCTTCAGGCAATCTGAAAGGAAAAACACCAGAAAATAATTTTTCATTGAATTTAAAATTTAAGGAGTATATTTGATAATAATTATCCTTATCGTTATTTGTTTATGTAAAATCTAAAGATTAAAGATAAATAAGCATATATTTGCACAACACTGTGTATGAGAAAATTCTAGAATAAAATAACAGAGCTACCAATGCGAGGATTATTTAGGGAGTTTAGCTGTCATTTTAATTCTATGAGTCATCTGCGCACAATTTCGAACTCTGATCTCTGCGTGTCTTAGATTTCTATAATTAGATAAGGACACATCAGTGGTGGTTTCCGAAGGTGCGCGTTGAAAAGGAGAGGCCCGTAGTTGTGAAATATAACGGTTCGACTTATTTCACATTTTCAAACGCCAAGATGAGTTTGCAGTGGACGCTAATCGCGGGCTTCTTATACTTGGAGATCACAATTGTACTGTTGCTGGTGTTGCCAGTAGCTAGCCCTAAGCGATGGAACGCTCTGTTCAAATCTCGTTTCCTTCAGGGTCTGCAGCAGCAGGCCGGTATTTACTTCATGATTCTTTTGGCCATTCTCGTTCTTTTTTTGCTGGACGCCATTAGGGAGATGAGGAAATACTCCAATGTTGGTAAGATTTTTTTTTAAGTTTTTTTGTATTTTCTGTATATTCGGTATAATTTATTAGATACTCCAGACCATCAGCATCAACATCTTGATGCCGAAATGCAAGGCAACATGCGTCTTTTCCGGGCGCAACGTAACTTTTACATTTCCGGATTTGCTCTTTTTTTGTCATTGGCAAGTATTGATACGCAACTTTGCCAGATTAATTACTGATATGTCAATTTTCTTAGGTCATCAGACGTCTAGTTACTTTGATATCCTCTCAGGCTGCTTTGCTGGCTCAAGCCGAAGCTGCGCTTAAGCAAGCCCAAGGAGCATCTGCCACAGCCCGGAATCTGATGTCGCAGCGAAATGAAGTAACCCAGAATGAGAGTAATGAGGCACATGACAAAGAGGTCACTGCTCTAAAGCAAGAAGTTGAGGAATTAACTGAAAAACTGCGGCATGAAGTTATTGATAAGCAAGCCTTGAAAGAGCAGGCAGAGAATCTCAGTAAGCAATATGATGCTTTGGCTGAAGAGCACAGCAAGCTGCAAAAGCAGGTAACAGCTAGCAGCGATGTTGACACTAAGAAGGATGATTAGGTATAGCTGGCCTAGCGCGGCACCGTTTTATATACATGTCTATGAATATCTTGCACTGTGTAAGTAGCTTTAACATTGAAATTCTGATATTTATACACATGGTTGGTGCTGCGAGTTGCAGATTGCATTTTCATTTTTTATGAACCAATAATTTAGGGTTTTATTGAGCCTAATATGTAGCTGTAGAGATTTATTTAGGCTGATGGACTGATTAGGATACGAAGGAGCATTTTGTACTTGAGGAAAGTTTGTACTATTCTTTGCTAATTCATATGTTAAGATTATTGAAGCACAATAATAAATTCCTGTTTGGATGTTAACGATATGAATAAACTGTTTGCTATCTCTTGTGTGATGTTTGTACGTGTGGTTAATTTTTATTTCAATAAATAAAGCTTTAACAGACCGAAAGTTTAGTCATTGACTTTGTATTAGACTGCATACATGATTGTGGTGAAGAGACCTAGTCATTTTTTTGCACATTACATATAAATAAGCAAATATGGCTGTCATGATGTCCCACTTTGTTTTAATGTTCATTTGTTAAATAATGTGTCATTTTGATAAGAGAACTAATGAACCTTTTCTTTTATTTTCCATTTCCATTTAATTCTTATTCTTGTTTATGTGTCTTGGTTTACAACAATATGTATGAAATATTTAAGATCTAAAATTAATTTATTTTTTTTACCATTGGCTTTATAATTGTTTAAACATTTATAAATTCACTAGCTGTACTCGGCCATACGTTGCTGTGGCTCAGTCTGGTTAAGTGGAAAAGAAAGTGCACGTTTCTAATATATTTAATTTAATATATTATATGAGAGCCATGGTGGTTTACTGGATAAGTCGTTAGACTATGAAACCAAGAGTTGCAGGTTTGAAATCCGTTCTCGCCAATTCAATCGCTGGCATTTTTACAACCCAGTTTGACTCGAGCTCCAATAAATAAGTACCTGGAAATCAAACTCTGGCGTAATAATAGATGGTCGGTATGTAGCGCTTGCCTGTTACGTGTGTGTGTGTGTGCGTGCGTGTGCGTGTGTGTGTGTGAGTGTGTGTGTGTGTGTGTGTATGCATGCACATTTACAATGCTTATGTAAAAATATTCGCATATTCAAATGTAGCATTCTGTCAAAATTTCAAAGCAATAGGTGAAGAACTTCCAGAGATTTAACATTTTTAACAAACGAATATTTACAATTTTATTTATATAGATTATCACCTTTCTGAAATCAGAAAATTGCGAACATTTTTTAATTTTTGTTATTTCAGCAATGAATTAGTTATCTGAACTTGAGAACATTCTGGGAATAGGTTTCAATTTTAATTTCCACGAAATCGATGGAGTTTGACATTTCTACACAAGAGTTCCCAAGAAAACTTGCATAATATTGCCCAACTTTCTCTAATGTTTGCATTTTGTATCAATTTTACAATATTTCTTAATTTTGCTCAATGTTAAATTTAAGAATCACTGTGAATAATATGATATGTAAAATTTAACTAATTATACGTTTTATAATTTATATACTTAATCACTGTTGAGTGCTAATGAATTTGAAGGTATTTCTAACTTCTGGTGATATTTTGTATTGCATTTTACTATCTATTTTTCTGCTGTATTTACTTTTATTTTTTCTAGACTTTCTTCGTTAGAATGTGTTGTGTATAAACTTTGGCTTCCATGCTAAAATCAAAAACGGCTCTTCATGTATGCACAAAGTTCGAATTTAATTTTGTAGAGTCATTTTTTTAAATCATCTACATATTTTATTTAAAATTTTTGTTATTGAATTTGTGCAAGGTATAGTGTGTTACAAGGGTTATTGTATCATTAGCATATGCTGCTATAGTTGCATTAAGACTCATAGGTATGTTAGTTGTATATAAAAATATCTAGAGAACTCCAGATTTAATGGGATAAAGATTTATATTGGTTAAATTTTACTATTTTTGAAGATATGATTTAATGATCGTATACTATGGATATAGAAAGCTCCCACTGTTCACTTGACCATCCTTTCATCAAAATTGTTTCGTGATAAAAGCCTTTTGTGGACAAAAACATTTTAAGTCCCACATTATAGATTTAGAGAAAAAAATTTATAAAGCTATTATAAAAAAAATAAAAGTTTTAAAGCAATCAAAAATAGACTAATATTTAAAAAAGTTATTTTTTTAAAATGCAAAATTGTAAATATGTCCATTTCTATTGTAATAAATACTAAATAATTTTTTAAAATGTTCACAAAATTACTAGCCCCTCAAGATAGATTTTTCTATAAGTTGAACAATCTTAGGTGGTACGAGTCCTGTTCAACATAAGGAGGTTTTACTGTATTATGATATTGTGGTCTTGAAACGAGTTGTGACATAATATGATTTTTTGATAACCTTACATCTTATTTTCAGTTACAGAGAAGTCAACGAGGCTGGAGATTTTTGTTGTATCTATTGACTGGTAGGTAGGCTAATGTAGACAATCTTTCAAGATTCTGTTGCATAATGGACAAATGTATCTTTTTCGTGGGAAGAAAAAACAGTATCCCTAATACCTCCTGCAAGAAACCTATTTCTTAAGGATTTTAGGTATTCTAAACTTTAATGGATAATATATTGCAGAGTAGTTAGGGATCCTTTACAGTTATGCTGATACTTTGAATGAATATTTAAAAATTTCATCATGTATTGTATGGTATTTTATTGTACATAATTATTTTATTATTTGTATTGTATATATCATAATTGAGTATTTTAAAATAAGAGTATTGGAGAATATGATTTTCATAAATTAATATGCCGATGCTGTTAACTACTAAAAATACTTTCATTTCCTGGTTATTAGAAGTCTGTTGACCTGTTTTTAGTAGTTCTTTTCATTATTGCTGACTATTATTTATTGTGCAGTACACTAGGTTTTGGGAATGTGTGATGTGATGTTAATTTACTTGTGTAATCCTCATGTGATGAAGGTCATAATTTCTAGTTTATTGTAGCTTGGGATGTAAGATCTGTAGTTGGTGGATGTTGTTGGATATACTTTATTTTAGCACATGTTTCATAAGGGAATAAATGTTTGGTTTTGATCTGTTTATAGACTGTGTATCTTCTATAGTTATCTGGGTGTTCTCACAGGTAAAGTACACATTTATCCTTGCTCCTATTGACTATTTTGTCATTATGGCTTGCATTACACTTCATAAATTTATATGGAGTATAACATCTCTTGCACTGTACAATTTCTCTGTTTTGGTTAAAGGACTTGAATTTGACTATGGCACTTGTAAGAGGATTGATTTTATAAATTTCTTTAATGTTGTTTTATTATTTGAAGTGAACAAAGGGTTAACTAGTACTGTTATTTTGATACGGTGTTTCAACTGAAAAAATCTGTCTAATGCTAGGGCTTTGAATATGTATTTTTTATCAGTAGTATTTAATAATATTATTCCAAGCACATATAAAATAGGTATCAATATTTTTGTTACTCATTGACTATCAAAATGTCCAATAGCATTTCTCTGAAATATAAGATGGCTCTACTGTACCAACCAAAATGACAAGTGACACGTGAAAACAACGCACTGTTATTGAGTTCCTAATGACTGTGGATTGTCTGTCCATTGACGAGCGGATGCTGTCTGTAACAACGCCTGTGTATTGTTAATAGGTGCAAGCAGCTGTGCATCACTGATACTGTAAGCGAACGCCTAATTTCTTTCCAAGCGGGATGAAGACTTTTGTTCAGCCTTAGCGTGCGTGTGGATAGGAATGGTGATTTTGTAGAAAAATAATGACGCTCTTTAATAAAGGAAATTCCAAGCTTCTAGAAAATATAGAACGCATTTGTATACATAATATATAATATATGGTTATTATAACTTATAATATAAAGTTATTATTTAGGTAAGACTTTTAAAAATACATTTGTACTGTTCTAAATGTGTATGTGTAAATTAAGTGACCTCAATGAAATTGCTACAAGTAGATATTAATATCCTCTCCTCTCCATAATGGTTTTAGTTCCTAAAAAACTTTTGGTTTATTAACTGTTTGTTGAGTTTCAATATAGTCAACCCTCCTACAACGCGGTTAATTTGTAGTACGTTATATGGAAACCATGTTAAGGTAAACTCAGAAGTAGGTTAAGATGGAATTCTTGTGGCCACGCTTAAGATGTGTATATTTAAATCTTCTGAACTAAGAGGGGTTTCATATATTCTTACTTCTATGATGTCCGTGTTGTAGGGGCTCCAAAAATGAATTTTAAAGTTTATTAAAAATACCCTCTACATCAAATTATTTCTATTTCTAGTTTTGTAAATTTACAATAAACAAAGCAGATGATAGATACTAGTGTATGACGTGAAGTGAAAATCCAATTATTTACATTACAGAAGCTAAATGTTTCATGACAATTGTATAACATAATATTACTTAATATTATAATCTGTGTAGCAAGTTCATATGTTTATATCTATTTTTCTTTGTATATTAGCACTATTATTCAATAAATTTAAAACCATCGTATTAGAGTGAGATCCGAATGTACTTAAATACTTAGTACTGTGCTTCCTTATCATATTTTTTACCAAATCCATTTTTAAATAACTTCGGGTTATGTCTACATATTTAGTTCACAAAGTAAGTAGCATGGCATACTGCATATAGAATTTTCCTTTCCATTATTTGAATATCGAGTTTGCTGCTGTACCCCATAGATTAAAAGCATAAAAAAGGTAAGTAATGATGAGTACATCCACGTTGATCATAGTACAGATCTAGATAATAATCAGTAATGGATGTCAAGAGTTACAGGAATGGCAATTCTGCAACAATGTATCCTATGCAAAAACAATAATCTGAATATTAATTAATAACAATAATGATAAGAAACTAAAAAGACTAGAGCTACACAATATAGACCAGAGATAATCAATCATCAGACATTAATTAATTACCAGATAAAAAAGATTCTTTTCTTCCCTTATTTCACTATTCATTGAAATTAATTAAATTATTTTTAATTACCCTATCCATACATTGTAAAATACCGCTCCAAGTTTATTTTTAGTAATTATATAAAAATTATTTTTTTTTATCAACCTTTTCCAGTGCATTAAATAATAAAAATTGATTTAAACATTTAGAAAAAAATATAATAAAAAATTAATCATCGGCAGTAACTTCAAAAAGTTTTATTATCGTCGAGAGCCGAGATACTGCACAAAATTCGAGCAAACGCCAATTATGCAGCAAAACTCGATTTTTGCTATCAGGATCATAGGAGTGCAAAGAGATCGTTTACTTAGCAGAGGCGCAGGATACAAACCGGTAAAAACCCTGTAAAATTATCGATCATATTTTAGCTACCGCCTAGTAGATGGCGACGATTTATTTAATTATTTATATTATTAATGTTGTTATTAAATTTTTTTAAATAATTTTACACTTGTTGTGTATAAATTTTATTATCTTAATTAATAAATAAAATTATTTTATCTAACGCATGTTTACATTTAATTATTATAGGATTTTACTATGAGCAATTATTATTTATTAGTAAATATATTTATTTTTTTTTCTAGAAATATTTAAACAATTATTATATGTGTAATATAAATTTTAAAATAATTAAAAAAATATTTAAAATGGAAAAATACCTGCAGCGCCACTTATTATCGAATAGTCGCACTAATGCTTCTAACTGTAATATCACATGTTGGTTTTCAACCCAACTACTTAAAAAATTAAAAATTTATTTCAAATATTAAAATTACACAGAAAAAATTTTGCATGTAACAATAAATTCAGACACTAAATTCGAATTTATTATTAGAATTATAGGAACGAGAAAAACGTTCAAGTAAACAGGGGCAAGTAGTCGAGTTGAAAACCGATTTGTATTTATTACAGTTTGGTGTGCTAGTTCGACTACTCAATAATAAGTGGCGCTGTATGTATTTGATAAAATTTTATTCATTAAATCAAATAATATAATCTATAAACAATAAGTGTAAAATTATTTAGTAATTTTAATTATAATTATTTTTATAATTTAAAATAATTAATAATAAAAATATTAATAAAAAAAATAAATAAATAAAGCGAAGCCATCTGCTAGGCGGTAGCTAAAATAAGATCATTAATTTTACAGGGTTTCTACCGACTTATATCCCGCACCTCTGCTAAGTGAACGATCTCTTCACACTCCTATGATCCTGATAGCAAAAATCGAGTTTTGCTGCATCTTCGTGGCTCTCGACAATAAAAAAACTTTTTTGAAGTTACTGCAGATAGATGATTGAATTATTTATTTTCACGTAGATTCTTAGGCTTTTTTCTCTAAATGTTTAAATCAATTTTTATTATTTAATGCACTGGAAAAGGTTGATAAAAAATATAATTTTTATATAATAGCTAAAAATAAACTGGGAGCGGTATTTTACAATGTATGGATAGGGTGATTGAAATTAAGTTAATTAATTTCAATTAACTGTTAAATATGGGAAGAAACAAAAGAATCTTTTTTTCTCTGATAATTAATGTCTGATGATTGATAATCTCTGGTCTATATTGTGCAGCTCTATCATTCTTTTTAGTTTCTTATCATTATTATTATTAATTAATGTTCAGATTATTATTGTTTTTGCATAGGATGCATTGTTGCAGAATTGCCATTCCTGCAACTCTGACATCCATTACTGATTGTTATCTATGATAAGACGTGGATGAACTCATCATTACTTACCTTTTTTATGCTTTTTTTAGCTACATACATGAATATCATTTATACGAATACTATATCTCTAGTAGCACTGCAGCCTAATGGACTTATTATTGTTGATAGAAGATGCTCATTAAAAGTAAACTTTTTGCTTCATCGCTTAGTTTATTTACTTAAAACTTGCAGCCACATTCAAACGATAAGGGTAACACAGAAGATATTGTGCTATATAGATTGAAACTACTTCAAAGAAAGGAAAGTTTTCTAGAAATGTAGATAAACATAGTACTATTATATTGATGTAAAACTATTGGCTGTATAAACAAAACACATTGTCAAACAGAAAGGTAGTTCCAATCATTTCTCATGCGTTATGAAAAATTGTGGATGCTGACGAATTTATTGTAAATGTATTTAAAAAAATAAAGTGACTGTAAAACATTTTTGTTCTCGACTCTGTTTTAATTTATTGAGAAAAATGTATTTGAATCATATTTCCTACTTATTGTTAGATAATGTTATATTAAAATGTAGAATATATTTTTTCTTGTAGATGAAGCCTTCTACCGCTTAAGATCATATTTAATTTGACCTTGTCTGGAGAAAAAATTGAATCTAACGGAACAAAAGTACCAATAAATAATTATAAACAGCTAAAAAATGCATTGATTATGTTTTTGGTATTTTTTGTATAAAGTGGCATATACATTTTCATTATAGATATATAAACAGAACTAACAAAAATATCCATTATTATAAAAATCATTTTCTTCTTGTATAATGAATCCAGAACTGAATGATGACAATGATTTTGATTGCTTTCAATAAATGAACCTTCATTATGGATCTCAAATTATTTAAATGTATGGGAAACCTCAAATGAGAATTTTCACAAATAACTAGTATGATGATAAGGCTACATTATCTATCAATGAAAGGAAAACCAAATACCTATGTAGACCATGGAAAGAAAAAATTATAATTAAAAACTATTAAAATTGACATGGATCCCCACCAAAATATAAATTAAGACAAATTTATCGACAGTGTTAGATGCTTAATAGACCATGAAATAGAAAAACAATGGAAAATAAAACATTCAAAAAGTTGTTTTCATCAAGTTCATTTTGACTCATTCTCATTTGCCATTGAAAATAATAAGGAAGTTACAATTATGACTAATCGCATCATTATTATTATCAACTCCATAAAAAATATAGTATTGCATAAAATCTTTTATCAAATCAGCACATTATTGCCACCAAAAACTGACTGAGAAACTCTTCTCTAAAGCAGTTACATGATGCCACCATTTCAAAGGAATATACAACATTTCTCCCGCTTGGAGAAGGCATTTGTAAGGCTTGGCCTGACCAAACTTAGGGTGCTTCATTAAGTCAGGCTCTATCGGATTGACTTGCGCAGTGTTGAAAAGTAACCTATCTTCATGTGCATATAAACAATCAGAATCGGCTGGGGAAAACAAAATAACTTGTTTGGTTCCAAACACCTAAAATATATACCTTTCGATTAACATTGTCATTTTATAAATACTGTAAAGGTTACCTGTGCTAGAAAGTTATCTTTAGGATCATAATGTAGAGATGAAACCGTTCCTTTAGGGCCAAACCATGCATTTATATCTGGATCAGTAGCATTGATGTAATCTCTACTTAAACCACAATATTCAGGTATGCAGATGTCTTGCTTCAATTCTGGAATCTTCTCTAAATAAATAAAATAGAGATGGAAAAATGTGTTTCATAGATTTCAGACAAGCATGTGGCGCAATAAATAAAGTACAGCTATATAATATGAGGGAACAAAAGATATCAGATTAGTTAAAATAGTTGATGGAAATGATAATAACAAATTTAACCAGTAAAGAAAGAATAAATAGAATTCTGTCATCTGTTAAGGAGAGGTTTAAGGCAGGAGGATTCATTTTCAACTAAGCCTTATAGCATCGTCCTGGAAAGTGTAATAAGGAAAAGCGGTATAAATAAGATGGGTATGCTGATAATCAAGAGTCAGTAATGCCTGGCCTAGGCAGATTATGTTATGTTGCTGACAAGTAATAGAAGGGAATTAGAGCAGTTGGTAAGAAGTTTCGAAAAGACAGCAAGAGATCCAGAACTAAGAATTACTGAAGACAAAAACCAAATATATGACAATGAAATGTAACTGTTCAGTTAGAAGGAGTGTATTTGAAATAGAAGAAATCCAACATTTTGTGTATCTGGGAGCCTTAATAACAACAGAAAGGAACAAAATTAAAGAAATACAAGATAGGTTGGTAAAAAGGGCCAGGGCAATAGGAGCACTACTCAATAGTACTCTATTAAAAGCCAAACAAGTGTCGTGACAAACAAAAGTGTAAATGCATAAGACAGTATTAAGACCAATAGTGACTTACAGGTGTGAAACGTGAACGATGAGTAGTGTAAACCAATGCAGACTTGAGGTGTGGGAATAAAAAGTTTTGAGGAAAATTTATTGTGGAAAAATGTTGGGAATGCAGAAGAAACAAAAAAAAAGGTGTTAGACCTATATGTAAGATGACTGGAGAATTTAGAACGGTTACCAAATACATAGTTAAAGCGAAAATATGAAAAATAGAAAGATATGGAGGAAAATCGTGCAGAAAATTCCATTAAATGGAAAAATAAATATTTACCTGATCAAATAAATTATGCTGAGCCAAATAACCTGCAACATTCTTTTCTTCTAAGTAATAATTCTTAACGAAATCTTTCAAACTCATGAGTTTCTGTGTCCAGCTTTCGTCTGCATAGTGAGAGCCTATCTCAATAGGTACAGTCCTATCACCAGCTACCTCTAGCAAATAACTGACATCTATCCACTTTTTACTAGCCGGCCAATGGGACATGCAATCTAATTAATTTCAATTAGACATTCATCCAACTACAATTGGGTCATACCTTGCAGTTTAACTGGAACTTGTTCAGCAAAATATAATTTGCTGAAGGTTTCAACAGACGGACGTCTTATTGTAACAACCTCCGTGTTTTTTAAACTGTTGTAAGAATCCTGAAAGCTGCATAGATGTTTCCGCTTCAATAGAGAGTTGGATTTAATTGTCTCATTTTGAATTTTATTTAGTTCCTGCGATAACATGGTTGCACTTTTTGTTAGGAGGTTTTGGTTTCCCTTTAGTGGTGCCCCTAGCAAAAGGCCCATATCAATAGATTTTAAAGCACCTTTTAGTAGACCTGCTGTATCTTCTAATGGTTTTTTTAACGTGATGATCGCCTAAAAGTGTATTATTAAAATTTGTCACTAGTACAGTTGCAGATTACTTTGATAAAACTAGCAATGGTAAAGGCATGTCTAGCAGATATGGGGACCTCGCTCCAGTGTCCTGTATTAAGTTCGTCATGTAAGAAATCGCATATCGAGTCTATTTGTAAAAAATTCTGCTCTTTGTAGGGGATGTTACTGTTAAAACATAAATTGTAGCACTCCAGAAATGTGCTCCTTATATCCAAATTTATGTTTTCTGTGCAATTTACAAGTTCTCCTTCGTTCTGAATCTGTTGTAATAATTTTTCTATTACGTTCATATTTTTAGGTTAGTATGATAAATAATCAAATAAGTTATAAGCCATATAAAAGATTAAATATCATACAAATGTGTTTTGTTGTAATTTTAATGTTTACAAACAATTTAATAGTTTGTTTTCCTAGAGAAAATTTCTAGAATTACGATTTTACATTTAATATATTGGTTGTCATCAAATACATAGTAAATGTTAATTATAAGGATAGACTTCAGGATGTAATTAATTGTCGTTACGAAAATAAAAAAAGGTTACATGAATAACTGTTTAAAAATGTTTCGTGTTCCATTATATATGGCAGTATTGATTTTATTACGTTAGTCTCCCGTAAGAATCCTCATCTCAGTTATGGTGTGCTTATTCATTTCTTTCAAACCTGCCCCTAAGTGAATGTATATGTGAAATTCTGTTAAAACGGGTTGTTATGAGTATTAGGAACAAGTAGAATAAAAACAAAGAAAAAAATTCAGGAAAACGTTTGCAACAGTGCTCCGTGGTTTGCATAGGTCGGAGCTATTTCATGGCACGGAGCATGTATATCCTACCTGAGAACTACTATTTCTGTTACTTGTAACGTGTACAGATACTATTTCAAGTACTTTTTTTTTTATAAGGGAAAGGTTTTTGTCTCTGGTTCTTGCAACAGATCACTATCGCTATGGGACTTCTGAAGTAAATTCTCTTCACAGATGAAGAAAATTTTCTTAGAGATGGCATCATCAATCTATATTACAGTTATCTATGAACTAGACAGAATCTTCACGAGAAACGATATAGCTTTAGTGTTTGAGCTAGGATTATTGGTGACGACTAGGCAGGGACCACTCATTATTCTACATTCCGAGAAACATTTTGCCTTTATTACTCAAAGATGTGCCATTAGCAGTATGCTAGGTCAAGTGTTTCAGTGTTAACATTCGTCAGTATTTCAATATAGATAGATGGATTGGACAAGGT
This sequence comes from Sinelater perroti, assembly GCA_036346155.1. NCBI lineage: Eukaryota > Metazoa > Arthropoda > Insecta > Coleoptera > Elateridae > Sinelater > Sinelater perroti. Next base: position 1,585,462 of record JARFIY010000378.1, on the reverse strand, counting down.
AGCGCTGCTGCATGGTTTACTTGATCACCTTGACTTTTACCTGTGAGATCAATTAAAAAGTTTCGTATATGCATGCCATAACAGTTTTTAAAGTGCATACACGAACAACATACTATTACTGACTGGGACGTTATTTGAATATCTGAGAGATTTGAATCTATGACGCGATGGATTTGCGCCCATAGGGGACATTTCAACTTTATAGTTTTCAAAAATAAATGGCAGATTATTATAAATTGTATTGTGATATAGTAGTCTATTATTGAGGTTTTAATGTATGTTACATTTCCGGACAATTTTACATAAAATTTTTTGGTCCTTTTCCTGCTAAAAATCGCTTCCTGAAATTTGTTTCTATAATTAACATTAGAGAAAGAAAAAACAATACTTTCATAACAATGAAACGGTTTATTTCATTTTACTTTACGTACAGAACAATGACGAGAAGCAGCGTGCACAGCTTGACATATAAACAGCTTCTGTTAAAAAAATACGACAATAAAATAGTTCAAATATCATTTAGGGGGTTCTTATGTACATGAAACATTCGTTTTCCTGAACAAAAATACATTTACTCGAGTATTATATAAACCTTTTTTACATATTTAACAATCACAAACATTCCTTAGCAGACAGTTCGCCCGCACGGATGGACAAGTGCGAGGCACAACTGGTTCGGGATCAATTTAAAAAGAAACGTCAGGTGGGTGTGGGCGGTGTTGAGGGTTGGATAGAGATCGAAAACAATTATGATGGTGGGGTGCAACTTTTAGATAACAGTGAGTGACCATCGCCGGTCGAGCTGTCGTCCGCCCCGAACTGTATGTGTTGTAGGATGAAATTATTGCTATCAATTTCAGTCGACTGCGTCTGTGATGCCAAATTGTGTTATCGCAATGATATGTTGATGGTATGAAGGGGCGCCGGTGCTCGTCTGCGGTGCGCTTCGCTTCGTTTTAATAAGCAGCCCGCTTCTAGATGCAACAACGGATAGAAGCAGTGGGAGAGGGTTAATGCCCTTTATTTGCAACAACCGCTAAGTTACTTAGTGGACGCACTTTGGAGTTCTACTATTTGGTGTGGGTAGTGTAGCGGCGTCCCCAGCGCCCCAGCGCCGCTACACTACGTTTTCTCCAGACAGGCCTTAGAGTGATTTTGGTTAATTTACAGATCATAAGACAATTATTTTGATAATTCAACGTATGCTCATTATATTGCAAACAAGCGATGACTAGATGGCACTTGAGGCCATTAACTGGCAGTGTTCACACAGTATGTTCAGTACTTTCACTTCCAACCGTATTCGATCCGGGATTCTTACCGGTACAAGCCGCGAGACAGCAGTTGCACAATACAATACCTTAGTTACCACACTCTAATCTAATGCTTAGCGCAGCTAACGTAATCTCAGATCTAAATGTACGGAAAGGAAACGCTTACGTTCAACAAAATGGCGATAACGTCGCCTAAGACCAGTAGATAAGACAATGAACTGTTATAAACAAACGGATAAAACCAAGCGGACATTTGAACGAAAATGAATATCTAATTTTGACGCTCTACCCTACGTTTACAAATGTAGCAACAACAGCTAGTAGCGCCGCGACCGTTACGGATATGGAAGGATGAGTTCCAGGATGGGCAAAGTTGCAGTAGGATGTGTTGCAAGCGCAGTATGTAACATGCACTTCGTGCGTGCCGCTTCTCTTCACACAGTCGTTTTCGCGACGTTTATCATGAATGTAGCCGCAGCCACGGATGACCCTTATCTTTCCTTGAACTGAAACAAAAAAGCACAATTAAAGAAATTTATTTTTCATAAAAAGGCCGTATTATAATAATACGTTTTAGTTGCTCTCGGCAAAATAAATCAATATCAATACACTGCATATGAGAATTGTAGTACGAGAATCGTCACAAAATAAACAAATAGAGAAGCAGTATTTTCTCATATTAAGTAGATTTGCAAGAACGCCAAAGGATGGTACGGTACGCTGTAATAACATCGAACAATTTGGTTCACGAGTTGAGGCACATCGTTTTTGAGATAACTCTCGATGTACGGCATCTTCTTTGATGTTATTTTCAAGAAAATTTAGCTCTTTAATCGGAACTTCAATTTGCCTACTCCCCAAGAAGAGGAAGTTTGTCGGGAATGTGGTTTAGCGGAAGGTGCACTGGGTTGGAAAAAGTTTGTTGGTTTGATGGTTAGGGGTAATGAAGGGTCTTTATGTGATAGATATCATCTTTTGCATTCAGGCATTGAGGTCGTTCTTTTATTTCAATTGATTCCGGAATAATAGGTGTATAAATAAGTTCTCAGCTTTTTTCGCCAAATTAAAGTTTTATTTAAAAACAAACAAAAAAAGCTTAAGTATCAAAGTATTCTCCGTTGGCATCGATGACCTTTTGCCATCTTTCGGGTAGCTTGCGAATTCCCTAGTGATAGAAGCTCGCCGGCTTCGAGACGATAAAGTTATCGATGCATTTTCGGACTTCTTCTTCTGTTTTGAAGTGCGAATCAGCCAAGTGATGCTGTAACGACCGGAATAAATGATAATCGGAAGGGGCCATGTCTGGGCTATACGCCGCATGTGGGAGAAGTTCCCAGCCTAACACATCTGCAGCTCATCCGTGTCAAATGTTTGAGGGTGTCAAGCGCGTGGTTGATCTTCAAGACTAAACTCTCCTCCGCGAAATCTTTGGTGCCACTTTTTGCACGTTGCATGACTTACAGCATTCTCACCATATGCAGCACAAATCATTTCGGTGGCTTCGGCAGCGTTTTTTTTAAGATGAAACGCGAAGTGGATAGAAAATCGAATATGCTCTTTTGTGATTGCCATCGTGAACACAGCTGATTATTGAGGTTATGTGCATCAAACGCCAAATCGCATGATGTTTCGAAAGACCAAATGTCATTGCTTTAAAACCGCAAGAGGGCGAACTAATACGTTACATGTAAACGGTGATTTGCGTCCTGTGAAATCTAAAGCTGAGAACTTATTAATTATGTTGGTGGGAAAGGATATGAAAGCAATGCTTTTTGCTTGGTAAAAATTAAATTTGTGGCCTATTTCTTTATTATGCTTGCCGAGTGTCAAACAGTTGTCATTTTCTCATGTAGCCAGATAATGCTCATACATACGGCTAAATATTTGGCAATTTGTTTGATTTATAGAGGTCCTTTGGTAGTCTTCACAAAGTATTTTATGCACTTTTTGGAATTCGTTAGGATAGTGATTTTTGGCTGAACGAATAGTCATCTATTTCATTAGTGATTGTACATGTTTTGGCTCATTTATATTTAACTTATTTTATCGGTAATTTCTACTATATAAAGCGAGAACACTTTTTGTTGGTCGGAAAGGTCTTGGGTTGGGATTGTTAATATTTATAATTACCTAGTATTCCCACAAATACTGATATAAAATCAAACCTACACAGTATCAAAATATCTGTGATGTTAACATACGGTTGCAATTGTCAACTTTTAAAAGTTGTAAGTTACATTGTGTTTCTTGTCAATTTTGGTTGCAATGGTATTATATAAGTGGGCAATTGAAAAAAGTGTAATCTTTAAGACCCTGCATCCTATTGGCATTAGCCGTATGTTTGTGTATCGGGATATAAAATTGTTTAATGATACTGGGGGTGTTGAAGATTGTCCAAGATTTGAAAAACCACGTTCGATAAGCAGTCAAAGCCGTAAGTGACCACATTAAACGAAATCTTCTTTGTAACCAGAAGATTATGTCTCAAGAGATGCAAGTTTCCAAAACTTCGATGTATGGTATTATTAAGCAAGACCTAGAACTAATTGCTTACAAAAGACATATGGGACATTTGACGGCAGATGCTTCAAAGAAAGCTAGGAGAGAAAAAGCAAAGAGGGTTGTTGATTGAATATGCGCGTGATGCATACAGCAAAGAAATTTTTCAACAATTTTTCGTCCAAAGAAGTATCTCAGTTAGTACCAAAGGTTCAGAGGGATCATCATCCAGCAGCTGTAAAAGTTTTATCGAAAATCTGTTATGATAGGGCGGCGTATATTCATTTTTGTGAAAAGGGAGTCAAAACTTAGACCGCTGTGTATCAAAAGAATATTTTGGAAGTTGTAGAAAAACCTTTAAACACACGCTTTTTTTGAGATGAGCCTTGGATCTTTCAGCAAGGTTCCATACCCGCCCACAAAGCATAGTCAACTCAAACTTGGCTATGTAGTAATATGCCTCATTTTCTAACGGTAAAGGATTGGCCTTTTGGTAGCCCAGTTATCAATCCATTAGATAACAAAGGGACAGTTGTAGAGGACACACAAAGTTTGTCCAAAGAGACATCCTAAAGGCTGTAGTCTTAAAGCTCGTGTAGAGGCTAAGGGTGGCCATTTAGAATAAATCTGTTGTAATTATACTTAATAATAACCATTTTATATATTCTAAAAATATTATGCAATTGTTGTATTTTGTCTTTCTAAGTGAGTTGTGATGATAGTTTTGAGTTTTGTCAATTTTTCATGTGGGAAGACTTTGGAACTCAAATTACACACCAAACCAAATCGTTTATCTTCTATAGCTTGATTCACTGCAACTATCTTGAAGGATTGGAAGGCATTTCCTACGGATATACGTCAAAAACCGGAGGACTGTTTTTTCAGACTAGCGTAGACCATGATTGGTTCTAAAGGTGGGTCGACATATTATTAATACAAGCCACACGAGTCCGTGTCCGGATACTTTTCGGTATATCTTGCTGTACCCACATCCGGAGTCTCATTGTCTACATAGCATGTACAAATATTTCTTCAGTTGTAATTTCTTTGCAAATGACAAGCACTATTGCAGGAACGATGTTCAAATGATCCTATTTCTACTTTTTCAAGCTCCTGTTGTAAAACGAAATTGCTTTTTAATGTGTATTTAAAAACTTAATAGCAAACAAATCAACTGCGGGCCAAAATTTATAGGCGCTAGGAAAACAGTGTCTAACATTTCACATCTTATTGGCCTATAATTTATTATCTATACTTTTAATTGTAACTTGGTGCTTCTTATTTTAACCAAATAGTTTTTGATTTTTTTATTACATTATCTTAATATTCATACAACTAGTTCGAACAAGTTCTTAATAGACATACAAGTTTAGGAGTAACAAATAATTTTAGAGCAGTAAGTATGCAATTTAATGATTCTTAAATTCTTTTAGTCGTTTCATCATTAACTTTAATTCATTTAGTTTGTCTGAGAAGATTGTTTTTCTTTTTCGGTTGTAATTAGAGAATCAAAAATCAATTTTTCGATTAAATTACTTAGATTTCTGGAGATAAGTTTGGATGGTCTTTTACTTTTACGTCATAGTTTGAAGTGAAGTAAAGGCAGCATTTAGAGACGCTAACATGTATTACAACTGTCTTGCATTTGTCAGTTAAATGCACAAAATTAGGCAACACTATATCAGTCTCACCTGAACAAGTTTCATCACACTATCTTCTTCTCAACACAACTTTACTTATAACTTCTTTAATTATTGACGTCTTTTAGTAAAGTAAAAATCAATTTAAAAGTGTGGCTGGAAAAAAGTGTTAGTGTGCGCTATGCTACCAACAAAATATTTTTGAGATTCACAGAGTACCTAAGCCTCAATATTGTAACAAATTTTCGAACGCCACAATAAGAGCGGAATTTACAGATAATATTAAGATCCTCGTTTTTGTTGTCGTCGTGCCGTCACGGTGGAGCGGCGAACGTAATTCATTCAATGTGCGGGCAGCTGCCTTTGAGACCCTCTCGGTGCTTGTACACGTGCGAGCCCTAAAAAGGAGTGGAATACTTCCAAGGATTCGGTGTTACGAGAAGGCTCTAGAATAGATACTGGAGGTATAAATAGCACGCAGCGAAGTAGCACGAAGAAGTTAAGTTTACGGAAAACAAAGTGAATTGTGCTAGTGTGACATATGTAAATTATGTTACAGATAAACACAGTTATAGAGTGTATTTTTATATTAGTAATTCATTGTGCTAGTGTACATAATCGTTATTAAAAAATTAAATTTCTTATAACGTAAATTAAATAAATAGTTTAAATAGACTTAAAAGTGTAATTCGCTACTGTTAAGAGCAAAAACGTTATTATATGAATAACACTGTATGTAATAAAGCAAATGCTAATTTTAAAATATTCACGCCTTGATTACTTTGGTCATAAACTGTTACATTTTTTTTTGTTGTATTTTAAGTTGAATATGCTGTTGAAAGGGTTAAGACTTCCAAAAATTTTTTAGTAAAACTGCTCGAAAATGCAACGTAACGTTCACCGATTACTATATAATTTTTATGTACTTTTCAGTTGGAATAATAACGAGAGTTATTTTATTTACGTAGTTTAATAGCGTATTAGTGCTAATGGAGAATAGAACATTCAAACAGATCACACTTGTTGTTTAAATTACTCTATTCGGTTTGTCAATTAAGTTCACAATGCAATAGGTAGATATTAGAGGAATTACCTTGCGTCACAAGCTAACTCTTTTCTTCGAAGTGCACGCCTTACCGTACGCTAGCAATGACATTCTTGAACAAATAACATTGCTCCATTATTAACTGTGATCCGATATAAATAATAAATAAATTTGAGGCCATCAAATTCCGAATCCTACTTTTTTTATTGCAATTTATAAAATGGCCAGTGAGCTATTCTAATAAAGTTTAAAAAATTGTTTCTAGTTTATAACTTACAGAAGACTATGTATAGGTAGAATTAGAGGGGTTTGATATTTTTATTTATTTTTTACTGTGATATTTTTTTTTACTGTGATATTTTTTTAATATTTATAATAACAGTAACAGTCACTATCTTATTTGTTTCTCTTTTATATACAACTTATATTCAACTTTTTTATTTGTATTGAATTATTATGTTTGGCTAGATAATGTCGACTATTATAATGATAGTCGACATTATCTAACCAAACATAATATTCCAATGCTATTTTAATTGTTATTATAATGAAAGCAATACATTTTTATTACACGTATAAATACCCTAATGGTGTATTGGTAGAGAGTCGCATCATATTATTAAATCTTTCTTATAGTTTTGTGAAGCTACTTATGGGCATGGTGAGATTAATTCATTTATCAGATAGAGTAGGAGTAAAATACTATAAAAATGCCAATCAAGACTACTGATAAATTTGTTTTGTATAAAAAATACTAGTATATTTTTGAATAGTATTTGTTAGATTCCTTTTCATGTTATTAGTTGCAAAACATTGAAAACAATACTTTAACAATTTTGAAAGTTTAGAATGTAACTTCTCCGGCAAGGTAAAATTTATACAACCTATATTTTACTTTCTTGTTGGCTAAAATTCTATTTAACAGTGCTAGCAATAATATTTGCTGCCATAGGAAGTTTTAGAAATATTTTTGAAAGCAAAATTGTAAAAAATCTTACCCTACGCCACGAGGTAGGATGACCTATTTTGTGGAGTAAGATAATGTACAATTTTCATTTAAAGAGCCAGTTAAAAATAGCCACAAACAAAAATTGGTAAATTTGAGATTGTAGAAACGAAAAGTGCAGGGGAATTTTTTTAGCCACCAAGAAGTTAAATAAACTGTTGTTGTTGCTATTCTACTAGTCAATTTTTTTTGTCTAATTATAACTTTTGAAATCTAGGTAAAATTGTCTTCTAACGGAAATTGAAACTTATTAAAAAATACTTTTAATAATAAATAGAAGCTTGAAAGAAATTCACATAACAAGATATTAAAATTTTGACTCCCTACTTTTAAGAAACAGCTAAACTAATTAAGTTAACATCACTTGTCAAATAGAATTGTTGAAATTTTGTTTTCTCCACTTTTATCACTTCTAAGAGATTAATTTTTGTTTCCTCTTTTTCTACAGTGTTGAGATTCGGTTGAATGGAAAAGATAACTCTTGTTAGTTTAGTGAATGTATAAAAATATAAGATAAAAACTTATTTTTATTCTTCTTATATTGGTCCACTAATATTTTGGATTTTTGATAGAAATTTAAAATACCTTTAGCTTTCAATACCTCAAATATTCTTGCTGCTTAAATGTTTTGCTGTTTATTGAAGATGAGGTTCTAGAGTAGCATCTTTGAAATCGTAAAATTGATTCACAAATCGTTAGATTTGTTACGGTTGCTGTTGCTTTGTTAGGCAACAATAAACTAGTACCGTACTTCAATTTGTTATTTTCTTTTTGTTTCATTTGTTTGAAATTTATTAGTGTCAATGTTTGTTCGCTTCTTTTTATATTCTTTATCGTGCAATTTTTAAAGCGATTCTTTAGTTTTTATGCGTAAAATTGTGCATCTTCTATTATTTTATTGTATAATTTTTATTTATCTTTAATCCAAATTCATGTGTACACAGTGACACACAGTATAGAGTTAAAGACGTTGCAAGTTTTGAAGAAAAGTTGCTATTCCTTTTGAACACCCAATCAACCAGACTTAACAATATAAATATGGTCAGTAGATCACAGGCAAGTATAGTTATGACTTTGTTCTTGCCACGCGTACAAAATAATATAGTTTCTTTACAAATAATAAATTAAAGAACGATAAATTAATTTTTAAAAACATCATTCCGCTGTGTTTTGATTTTGTTGCTATTGTGTCATAATTGGAAGAACTTGATGGCCGTTCCAATTTCTACTTTAACCGTCTTTCTGCCAGAGCACTAGACGTATTTTTTTGAAGTTTTTGTTGTCCCATACGAAGGAGTTGTTAGTACAAGGGCATAAAATTTAATCTTAAGGCGTTTCCAAAAGCTTTAGTTATTGTTAGCTGTTTAAGGTATTAATTTTATAAGTTTGTATGTACAAAAAATTACCTAGTAAAAATAGAGTCAACTTTAGGTTGACATTCTTACCTAAAGTTAAATGTATAGTCCTTTGAAATCCTTTGTGTGCAAACACGCCCTTACGGACAGGGAAGTAACGTGCTGTTGTTCGAAATCCACTTAGCGCATCGATTGGGTTTAGGACTGCTTTGCCGTTTGAGTGGTTTTCTAGAGAAGTGGCTATCGCTGCTGGTCCTATTCTTTTTTTAAACAAGGCGCTGCTGTGACAAAAGGGTTGATTTTTATTAAGATAGCCGAGTCAATCGATACACTGCCTGGATATTTCGCTTAGGAAATAACTATCAGGAGGAAAATAACCACCGAAAAAATTTGACAATGCGACGCCCAAACTTTTTTTATAAAGTTTTAAAATTTGTGTCCAAATATTTTTATGTGCTGTAGTACAGTGATTCTAGTATTATATTATGAACAAATACTTTTTGCACTCGTATTAAACTATAAGTTATTAACAATATTTTTATAACTGTACGTGTGTTTATTTGTTTGGCATTCCCCAATTTTTTGATGTGATACCTTAATGAATCTTAAAAAGTAGACGATGTACACAGAGCGGCCTCTGGTTGCTTTGCGTCCTCGCTGAAACTTTGCTACCCACCTCGGACAACAAACTAGTACACCATTATTCCCAACAGTTTCTACCAACTCTCTGTGGCGTTCTCTGACATTTCTGCCACGAAGAACGGATATTTTGATATACGAACGCTGTTTTACTCTAATCACAACTATCCTGCATGACGATTGACTTGCAACTGATTTAACATTAATCCCTGTGCAATTACAGAACATTACAGAGGTGTTGTGAACACCCACTATGAATGCACGGCTTTCTTGAGACATGACAATTTATGTTGCCATCCCTTACCTTTGATAAAAAAAAATAGTTGCCTTGGTTTATGAACCGACGCTTGTATATTACAGTTATTATGCTGTAGTATATTGCGCATGCGAATTAAATTATTTTTCTTTCTAAGGTGTAGAAGCTATTTTGATTAGGTATTTGAAGTGTTCATAAGTAATTGGACAATTCATCGTTTGTAAAAAGTATTCTATTTGTTTCTTTTATTGAACGAATGTACAGGTGTTCAAGTTAATTTTTGGCCTTTTTCATTTAATTATGATATAATTTATATAAAATGGATTATTACTTAATTTTGTACCATCGTTCGGAGAGTTGCCTAATTTCATTTGGAAGAAAATGGGGCGGATTGGAGTTAATAATTTTAACCAGTATTTTCTCTACATTTTCCAAAAAGTAAAGCGAGCATCAGTCAATTTAGGTTGGTGATCGTTTTCGAAATCGTTTTGGCGTTGTGCAGCTGTGCGCTGTCCTGAAGCAAAATGACTTCCTTTACGATACTGTTACTAAAATAATGAGCCACTAAGAGATCTCTTTACTTACTCTTTGAATCGAAGCAGCAGTTATTGATACATACATACATTATCGTCATTAGTTGAGTAAATTATTTTTGACCTGCCAAATTATGCATATATTTTTTTATGACAAATAATCTACCTTACTTGTTGAATTTTTGCTATAAACAAATGGAGACGTTTATTATAAAACAATTTTTTAAAAATTGCTTATTAATAAGGCATTGATAAAATAATTCTTAATATTATTCTATTATCAAAAATAAAATAGTGAGGCTTTAACGCTTCGTGGGGGAGCACGGCCTGCGAACTGAGAGGTTGAAGCTCTCATATGTCCGCCCTCACTGCCAGGTCGTTTCGTACCATATTTGATAAGGGGTAATATGTTAAGGATCACGTTTTAGACAATCGCATTGTTACACTTTGTTCAAAATAAACACAGATACTCAATTATTTTTAGTAACTGAGTAGGCCGCCCTCCAGGCATCAGAGAACTCCAGGAATGAACCTGGCCTCGTTTTCACCGCAGCGAAGTGTCTCAACCACCCGACCACACCATTAAAAACAATATAATAAATGTGTGAAATATTGAATTTAAATTGTCACTGTAATAATAAAATTAATAAGTAACTGTTTACTATGCCCCTGAATATTATAAAATGTAAATATTTTTGTACAATTTTTTATAATTACATATTATTATCAGTTTTAATTTTTAGTGCCATTGTAGAAATTCTACATGATACACTATTGCATACAAGGTGATACCCTATAATACTCCAAACTAGCAAGCCTTACTTAAAAGTAATAATAAACCTGCAAAGCTTGCAACGCCTAGCGAAGTGGCAAAGCAGTCTCAGGTCACTAACGCTGACCTTTGACCAATCAATTTCAAAATCACTAGCTAACAAGCCTTTTTGGTCAGCTGTCGATTGGTGAAAACAGAATTTGGAAATTCCCAGCCGTTCTCGAGTTTTTGCTCGGACAGACGGACGGACAACATGAAGTTAGTAAGTGACTTCGCTTTGTTTCGCCACTTAATACTGAGTTGTAGGTCTGGCTGTATTTTTCAGTATAATTTAAAAACAGTGAAAATTCGTTTACATTTGGTGTCTTTTTAGAACTTGGAAAGACACATAAAGTGTTAATAGTACTTTGGTTATAAACAATGACTCAGACTTTAAACTAAAGATGGTTTAAGATTTTTTTATGTATTATTTTTTTTATCACAAATCATATCATGTAACAACAGCAATTATAAAATTTTAACCAATATACAAAAAAGTCATAATAAAATAGTTGTAATGCATTGTACAACAATTTTTTACTGAATACTCCGTATATTTTACTAAAAACAATTTGGTTGCTTTTAAACACTGAGCAAGTTTGAGATTTTTAATATTTTGGGGTACTACCTTATATATCTTTAAGTTAAAGCTATCGGGCAAATTAATACATTTCTGCAGTCTCACACGATTTCTTACTATGAACGATTTTGATCTACTATTTTAAAAGAGTTAGAGTGTTTCATATTTCAAATTATAAAGTACGTACAAAGCGGGTACAGCTGACAGCTGGCAGTACGGCTGAAGTTTTCAATATTGTCACAATTGCTTTACTTATGATTAAGTATAATTTTATTTAGCTTTATTAAATTGTTAGCAAATGAATAGATTATAATGTGAGCCAGAGGTTGAGATATTCCATGCTTTACATATTTAATCAGATTAGTGCTCAAATTGTAATAATTCATGGCATCCACTAATTCATAATATTTACACCCTAAGTATTTAACATTTAGATACATTGATAACATACATGTATCAATAATATTTAGAGTGCCTTTCAACTACAAGTAATGCGTGTCGTCAATGAAAAAAAAGTTAATATAGGACACCCTTAGGAAACTTATGGAAAATAAAGCGTGTCTCAAAAGAAATGCAGGTTTTAAAATGTGCGCCTTTTTCTTCTGCAAGGTTGGCAGCGTCTGCTTGGTAAGATTTTGTAGTAAACACATTTCTAGGCGTCAATATGAAGCGTTACTTGACGCAGAAGCGAATACAGATTGTTACAATTTATTACAAACACGGAGAACGTTTCGCACAAATTGCGTGGCATATTTGGAAGTAGAAACGTACCAAATAAAACAACTGTAAAAAGACTAACTAAAAATTTTGAACAGAGGTTCGGTCGAAGACAACAAAAAAAAACAAGCCGACCTTGTGCTTGCCGTTTAGCTGAAAACAATGACACTAAAAACAATAGTGTGTGATGGAACGTCCAGAAACTTCGGTGCTCAATTGGCCACTGCAACTGAACGTTTCAAAAAGCACCGTGCAGCGGATTTTGACAAAAGATCTCCAACTGCACCCATTCAAGAGTCGGCTAATTCGGGAACCAAATCCTATAGTCAGACGACAATTTGAAACGCCATCGACTTATCTCCGAAAACAGCTAACAGTAAGTGAACTGACTGCCAAGTTCTTGCGACTTCAGATTGTGCGATTTTTCTTTTAGGGATTCGTAAAGATCAACATTTATGGTAGGAAAATAAGAACGATTCCTAAAATTAAACGCAAAAAATCAAAGAATTATTCACGAAATTCAACTAATAGTGGTCGAGAATTTTGTCAGAAGAATTCAAGGATATTGACTTAACCGTGGAGAACATTTGTCAAATATCTTAAGCCTTATTTAATGGCAAAGTTTACCTTTTAAGATAATATCGTAACTTTTCCAACTAATAAATAAATAAAATGTTTTTTTTTCTAAATGGGCTTACAGTCTCATTTGCAATTATGTAACTCTTTTCCGGGTGTGGTGCTGCTTTTGTAACCCCGAGATTCGAGTCTTACAAATGGGACGAAAGTCGTCGAGCTAAATATAATGCGATTTTCCTGGAGCAAAGACAATCGTTACTCATCGCCGGGTGGTCTCGTTTGCGGTAATGAGGGCCCCTGTGCACGTGGATTGCGGAAACCGTACCTTTTGGCACGTGCACTCTCTGCAGAGCCGTATTGATTGCGGGCAAGCGGCCAAATGTTGCCTGGACTCATGCAACCAACTTTATTAGACAAATGAGACGCCGACTGAAATTAAGGACACTTTCGAGGCATCCCAAACCTTTCGTGTGCCGGTTTGTTAGGGTAAAGGTCGTTTTAAAGGATTTTTGTTAGTTATTGTTGGTTTTTTTCCAATGTAAAAATGAAAATGTGCGAAGTTGTGGATTACAAAAAACTCTGTTAATTATTAAATTTTAGTTACAATCATACTTAGTCCATGCCGATGTTAAGACGAGGTCTACTTATATTTAGATTGAATCTATCTGTCTATATCGACACTTATTCTAGAAGGTTACATCGCTTTCTAGTTATCGAAAATTCGAATATACTATATATAAAACACTATATAGTTTTCATATCCAAAACCAGCAAACAAAAAACCATATTCCAAAAATAATAAATGTTAGAGATACCACAAATAGCAGAAGTAGAAATTACATATGCCCTACATACCATAAAAATAACATGGTACCGGGAGAAGGCAGAATAATAGAAATGATAAGGCAGAAAATTTTGTACTAAATGTATTAAAGACTTTATCTAACGAATTCTAAAAAAGAGAAAAATTTTAGAAGTATAAAATAACGACTTAATAATCTTACTTTCCAAAAAAGAAGATCCAACTAGATTAGAAAATTACCACCCAATAAATTTATTGTCGCACCTATATCAGCTCCTAAGAAAAATTATTACAAACAGAATCAAACGCTCGAACAGACAGCTAAAGAAAGTTTAGCACTTGAGACAATCATTAAAAAAACATAAATAGAGAGAAAAAGATTGGCCTGGGCCGCAGTCTCAGAATTAAAGCAAATATTGAAAAATAAGAACCATATCATAAAAAATGCTTATAGAAGCTCTTTTGTTCCAGACTTTTAAGCAATAAATTGAAATAAGTTACTAAAAACAAAAGAAAGAAGTGATTTATATATATATATATATATATATATATATATATATATATATATATATATATATATATATATATATATATATAAATGGATATGATATATATTTTAGTAATCAAGTTTTTATAATAGTTATTATAGTATGTTAAATTTTAAATTAAGTATGGCGAAATTGTTATTTTAGTTTATTGAAGCAAATTGAACAATTTCTTAATATTAAGAATTATCTAAGAGTGGTAATTTATTTTTTTAATACTGTTCTTTGATATCAAAATATATATTTAAAAATTATTACCATTTTTGTATATACTTGTCAGTTTCTTTGCCTAGCATATCGACGAGGAAATTGATATTTATGTATCTATAGTCTGTTATTTCCTTCTTTTATTATTCATTAACTAATGCTTGTTTGTCGGATACTTAATCAATAATCAGTGTTTTTTGTTTACTTATGTTGCTTGTTGGTAGCAAAACTATATATAGCGGTATAAAAAATGATCATTAAACAACAGAGATTACTTGTGATATCAACATTAGTGAATGTCGCATGGTTTGGTTCCCTATGTTATAATTAATGTTTGGAATACTAAGTATGGGAGGGGGCGTTAATTAGACCCTAATATCATAATGAATGTCCTCATTCTACTTAGAGTGCGCGTATATATTTTTTATTAATAGTAACAGCTGAAAATATATTACTTTTGATGCCAAGTATAATTGCCTTTCTATTTCTTACGGTTTATATTATTATTTTAAATTATATGTGCAGCAGTAAAAACAAACTCTATTTTTATATAAGTTACAGTCTTCTTTACAAATCAGTTACATTCAAATTTTCTTGAATTTTTTTTCACATTTATAGTTTTTGGTCAATGTATCTGTTCTATTTGCTAACTACAATTTTTACACTTGTGTTAGAGCCCGTGAACAAATATTTGGCAACGGTAAAATATCTTCTTCAAATAGCAATTGAAAATTACTGAAAATTTTAGTGTTTTTAATAAATCACATAAATTTAAAAAAGAGAATGATTTGACAACTTCTTTAGTCTGTAAAATGTTTTTTAAATGTTTCTAGTAACTGCTGTTAATAACTTTTGGGACAAAAAACATGTAGTAGCTAACTAAAATAATTAATTACGTCTGTTTTATTTACAAATAAAAACGCAAAAAAGTTTTTGTATTAAAACTATAATAGCAACAAAAAAAATGCAAAGGTTTACATTTAGAAAGTAAGTATCATTTTATACACGACATTCTTATGCGTTACACGTGCACAACACATTTTTACAATATTTTTTTATTTTAGTTCAATAATTGCTTTGATCATTCACGTGCATTTCTCCCTTTTCCTGAATTTTCCAGTCTAACGAGACGCGTTATCTCCCCTAATAATTTGTTCACTCGACGTGTCCTCTTAATTGTTGTTTATCTTAAACAGTACAGAGTAAGGTAGGTTTTATGTACTTTTTAGAAGTAAAAAAGGTTACGTCTTATGTTGCTTATTTTCCAAAAATTTACAGATTTTACTTACTTAAAATATTTTTCAGAAAAGTAAAAGTCGCATGTTTTAAAACCTTAAATCAATTTAAAACTTGTTAATCAAATAATGTTAGTTTTTTTTTGGATACTGAAAAACTTTTATTTTATTACTTAATAAAAGGAAAATTATTACTGCACAACTATTAGAGACAATCTGAAATTAGCAATTAAGTAATACACACTTAAAATGACAAAGAGCACACATTTTAAGAAGATAATGCTCTCACGTATTCAAATGCTATCGATTAGCCAAAATTTACCAAGTTGAAGCTCTAAATCTTTTTATATTCAACCTGTTTTTTTGATTTAAGTTTATCCAACTTTAATATGGAAACTCCAAAATCTTTTAATAGTAAAGAAAGGCATATTAAGGAGCAAGTATTTGAGACGATAATGTTTAAAGAAAGTTTTGGCAGGAAGGACCTCAGAAGTTGGAGAATCAATGAATTAACAAGAGAAACTTTTCTACTATTAGACCCTATTTTTGTTTGTCTTTATTGATTGTATGTATAATATATAGCTGCAATAATCTTATTAAATAGATAATAATCTTATACTTTATGGTATATAGATGCATAACATAAGGTTTTATTTTGCAACAACTATAGTTTCAGCAAGAAATTTGATTATATATTGAGTAGTTTTTGCTATCTGCCTTGAAAGTACACTGAACCGGGTTTTCAAATTTCTTACATACACTTTTAAGCTAAATCATGAAAATATGTCTGTATATCAAGAAAAGTTGATTTGGTTATGTAAAATCATTTTAGAATGATGTAAAACAATATAATTTCCAATGTTTAAATAAAAAATTCTTCCAATTGCAGAAGTAGTATTTGTGCCAGTGTTGAACAAAACTTGTAGCGTCTGGAGGTATTGACTGAATTAAGATTTCTTAACATTTATTTCTGTAGAAATGGTATAGAAATTGAGTACAATTGTTGTCAACTATTTGTCAAGGCACTTTCTTGGTGTTTTGTTGGATTTTATCACTGATGTCATATTTAACAGTTTGAAGACAGATGTTTGTACTTATGATTTGAATTCACCAGCAAATTCCTAAATAATTATGTACAGTTGTTCTAATAGTTTTCTATTGTAGTTCGGACATTGCTATAAAATCTATTTTTTTTCTCCATATTGAAAATTTGTTTTAAATTATATTAATTATATAAATACGTATTTGTAAAACCAATACCAGGAACAATGTTTCTTGTTTTTAACTAGAAAGCTATTCTACGGTTTTGATGTCCTTATTATAAGTTATGTCTTTTCTGGAAAAAAATTGATCTAGATATTATATTATTTGGTTTTACAAATTGTGAATCTATGTGTATTGTAAGTAACCTCTAACTTTAACACTCATTAAACTTTCCATTGTTATAGTGAATTAACTATACACAAATTCTAGTATTGTGCTCATTTCTTTATGTAGATGCCATTGGTATTAATTTGGGTCTGTTATCTATGCAACTACTTTACTTTTTTAAATTTGTTGGAATTAAATACTAGACGTCTCTCTGGAGTAAGGAAATTTATTCTAGTATTCAACCTCATTTCGTTTATAAAGAATTTTACAGACTATAATATTTTAGTAAAAAAAAATCGGTTTGAAAGACGATTTAAGATTAGGATAACCATACTTTAATATCAGAAAGATCCTCGAATCTGATATACATGTGATCTATCCCCAGATAAAAGACTGTCTGGACATAACTGCGTCGAAAATTTATATTAATTTGAGTATTCCATGCTTTAATCTACGAGTAAATTACATGGCATGTTTTATAGTATTGTGAGAAACGCAATAACTTCGAAAATTGAACGTCTCGCTACGTCATTAGCATCGCAACAAGTGATGGAACATAGTTTTACTTGATTTCAAATGATGCAGAAATGTATAGATTGTGGTGGACGATATTTTGAAGATATGTTGTAAAATTTTCATAGCATCCTATGTACATTGAATATAGTGAATTGACGGATAACCTTATTATAAGTAGTATTTTAATTGTATTCATATTTTCTAATATTTTTTGAAATACTTTTCCCTAGGACATTAGCTTTAAATAAGCACACTTATGTTAAGTAGATTCGTTGTAATTGTTTATTTGATAAAATGAATAATAACATATTTTTTGGATAACTACTATACAGAAAGTTATAAATATGATCTTGTAACGAGTAAGTATATCTAATTTAAAATTTTTTAGTGAATAATAGACTTGCTTATTTGAATTGTAACTGGGATAAAATGAAACTTTATGTTATTAGTTTTATTTTTATGGAAATGTATCTCTGCACTAATTAATTGTCTTACAATATGATTCAGCATTACTATAACTGTATGTGTGATTGTACATACTATTAGTAAGTGAGCCCGCGTTTGGGTAATTAGTCCTCCATTGAGGACTTGCCTAGGTGTCAAATAAGGAAATGCCTTCCAGATATGGATGATACTGCGTATAATTTTTGTGCTAATTAATATAATTCAACCCATGAATAATCAGAGATTATACAACTAATGGACCAAAAAAGAATTGTGAAAAATAAAGATAAAAGTAAATATTCGATATCCACAAACATGTATAAAGAAAAATTGAAGAAGTTAAGGGGAAAACGTTAGAAGAACATGGTACAGAAATTGGAATCCTACAAGAAAAATATGACAACTTTAATATGTATAACAAAGTTAAAGAAATGGTCGATATTTATAAAATTAGAACAGCTGCTAGATTAGTTGACAATCAAGGCATTGTCATACTATAAAAGTATGAGAAAGTAAAATCGAATGAGAACTACGTAAGTCATTTGTTTTATAAAGCAAGACCAGACCCTTGAGCCGTAAGGGACGAATCAGGACCTCCCATTATTACAGATGAAGTGAGAGCAGCTGTTAGATGCAATTTTTTAATATATTACACGATTATGGTGTCAAAAAGTTGACCAGTATACAAACAGGTAATATTCCTCAAAATTGGCTTAAATGTAAATTTATAACAATACACTAAAAAAAAAACACAAAAAATACGTGGAATATAGAACCATTAGCATCACGAGCCATCTGTTAAAGTTATTTTCGATTACTGCAAGACTTTCGATAAAGCGCATCATGTTAATGTGATGGCTATATTGACTAATATTGGTATGGATGGCAAGGACTTGCGAATAATTTTACAATTATATTGGATTCAATCCGTCTATATAAACTAGATAGAGAACAATATGAACCAGTAAAAATATTTATAGACGGAAGACAAGGTTGTATGTTGTCTTCGTTGCTGTTTAATATGTATTCTAAACATATTTTTCAAAAAACCACTCGAGAATAGCAATTACGGAATTCTTGTTAACGAATGAGTAAATAACATTAGATATTCCGGTAATATTGTTATTATTGTAAGCAATTTATAAGACGACATAAGTCTGCAAGAAATATGACATAGATTTCAATGTTAACAAAACTAAATATGTGGTGATCATTCAAAACCAGAATCCAAATAGACACCTACTAATAAATAACAGAAAAATATAAAGAATAAAAAGGTATATATCTAAGTACATAACTTAATGGCCAGTGTAATAATTTATAGGAAATTCGATATTGTGTTAAAAAAGCGAGAACTGTTTTCCTTAAAATACTGTTAATCTTTAAAACGCTTTCCCTTACTATGTCAATTAAAGTTAAACTCCTCTGATGCTACGTATTCTCAGTTTTGCTTGTAGTGTCTAACATAAGCAATAATCAAGAAGTTAACAGCCTTTGAAATCTAGCTTTATCGAAGAATGTTAAGAATTTTATGGGTCTGCCACGTAAATAATGAAGTAGTTCTTCGAAGAATGAAAAGAAACACCAAAATAATAACTGCGGTAAAGACACGGAAGCTCAAATATTTGGGATACATAATGAGAAACGAAAGTAGATACGGCTTGATGCAACGAATATTATAAAGAAAGATTCCAGGGGGGCGTGAACAGGGTCGTAGAAGAATTTCCTGACTAAAAAATATTAGAACATAATTCTACACACTGTATTTTTCGGCATTTGGAACGAATAGGCACTGCAAGAAGAAGTAAGTAAAAACCAGTCTTAACGATTTGGCTTAAAATGTATTTCTCTATTTTAACTAGATTGATCTATGTATTTATCTCTTTACATGATCGTCAAAAATGCTTAAAATTGGGATGCAACTGTAGAAAAATCTTCTTATAAGTATAAGTGTAATTTAAATAAAAATTATTTTGTCTTCATTAACATTCTAGAAAATGCTCAATGTATCACGGCATTTACATTACTTAAAGAAAGATACCTTTAATGATAAGGACGAACGTTAAAAACTCACATACGGTATCTACTTATATAAAAACAAATAATTATCAAAAAACGTGTAAGGTAACAATGTATCATAGAACAACATAGTAACTTTCAACATTATGGATACTAGGAAAAATCTCGTATCCATTGCGTAATACTTGATATATGAAATCTTAAATACGAATAAAAAAACGTTTAAAGTCAATGACCTTCGATTGTTGTAACCGATATATATGAATACAAACAGTCGTCTTAAATATATGTAATGATGTAATGATAATGATAATGACTAAAAAAATACTTGTTTTGTTACCTATTGCTATCACTGCATTTACAACACTTATAAAGTTATGCTCTGCTCTCTATTAAAATGCACAAGGGCAGTACCTTTTTGCACAGTCTTCCGACAAAGCGTAGGTTTGAGCGTGCTGTTCAAGTGCTCGGGCGGGTCCTTCAGATTGCAGTCAACGTACCCCAGGCTGTAGGGATTGAAGGGGTCTGCACATCTATCGTCGTATAGCGAATTGCATTGGTAACAGATGAGTTTCTCGGCCTTCTTTTCTTCCTGCTTCTGCCACTTGGTCCCGGCCTCACCTGGAAAAATAAGGGCATATGATGGCAGCAGGTTCATTCATAATCCAACGCTTTTAGAATTAGTACATCCATATTTTATAGCCTTGACGTACCTGAAAATTTTTAAGATAAACAAAAATTAACGGACCATTTAAAGATATTTTGATCTAACAGAGCCTAAAAACAAATTAAAGTTTTTTTTTACAAAAGTCTGCTAGATTTTATCTTAGAAAATTGATTGATTTTTAAGCATGAATAAGCTTACAAAGTTTGTCCATTTGCTGATTACTGGAAGCTTCAAGTACTACTTCTAAACAACTCTTGGTCCACTTAAAAATGTATATTCAGTCAGCAGTGTGGTCATCATCCTGATAAAACATATTAAGAATTTAAAATTTGATGAAAAAAATGTCGTGTTAATTTACGAACTAAGTATAGAAGAAAAGTCCCGATACAACGATTTATTTTAGTCTTGCGTGCCTATATATTATGTTAAGTTCACAGCAAATACATTTATAAATATTAGATATGAAAACTTATATTATTTTCAAGAAAATAATGCCCAAAACCTCAATTTGGACATTAAATTAGTCATATGACAGTTATAATATAAATATCCAACTAATTAGGCTTAATAAGCTACTTATAGAATAAATTATGTATTGCAGTCTATAAAGATACTTTTAATTTGGTTTTAAAACTCCCTAAAGTTTAATATTAAAAAATAAGAATTGTTCTGTTTTAAAGTTTAAATAGATGTGGAAGATAAAAGTAAGTAGAGCTTTCAAGTTTTGTAAACAACAAATTTAATCTCTAAATAGCGGACCCAGCTTCCAATCTGGAGACCAGATTTACTTTTGTCGTGTCCGTCGTCTGTCACGCCTTATAACTTTTGATCAAGGCAGTTTCCAAGCTGGAGACCAGCTTCTTATAATTTTTGATCTGTGATAGAGACATAACGTTTTCAGTATTCAACTAAAGACTATAAAACAGGAAGTGATCGCAAATTTTTGAGTATGTATAGAAGCCCCGGACATCTGTGGAACCTGAGTTCCACGTTCGTACTTTTTAATTCTTAAGAAACAGTAACACATTCAAGTCACCAGCGAGCAATGAATGCTGTTGGTCGTTCCAGCCGTGTGGGGCTGAAAAGACAAACTTCCAACACGTCGTTTAATTGCTATTAACTATACAAACATTTAATGATTCACAAAAATGTATAAGAATATCAGATATCGATTTATTTGAGATGTTTGTGAAACTTTGGGTTAATCATATGCTTATTTATTTCTCAATGTGCGTTTGACTTACACTTCTATAAATAATACTCTTCGTTCGCTCTCCATATTCTTTCATCGCAACTTATTCTATTATTCTATCGTTTTTCGAAATAAAAATTGAACTCAAAGAAAGACCACCTGATGTAATAGTAAAAATTAAAAAGGTATCGCAAAATGTTCTGCGAAGACTGATTCTAACCGATTTTAAACAACTTAACTTTAAACAATTTACTTTGATGTTGTTTTCTATATATTCTTTTTTTGTGCATATTAAATATTTTTATTTGTCTTGAAATATAAGCTTTAAAAAAATAATTTTGAATAGTACAAAGAATAAAAATTAATGCCACTTTTATTGGTACATATTCTTATTAATTAAGGTATACAAAAGTGATGTAGCAGAAATATGAAATATTAACGAAGTTAGGTATCTGCATATAATTATTATTATATTTATGAATAACTGACATTAGTCATTTTTAAAATTGCTTGATTTAGTTACATTATTTAAATATAATACTGCAATCTCTCTTTTAATCTACAAATTCTAAACGACAAAGGTAAAACTTTATAATCACATTTATTTGCAACATCAATTAGCTAAATGCATTGTTGATATGTTTGAGAAATGTATTAAAAGCATACGTCAAGGAATTTGTTAGAACTTTTAAAGAAAATTCAAAGCAAACGCGCTAGAATATTTTAGAGAAAAAATATAAAAATGAGTATATACTTCAAAGAACATTCCAAAAGTTTGAAATAAGTGAAAGTAAACTATAAAAAGTTTAACAAAGGATTCGCAGAAGTTAAAGATAAATATAGACACCTTGTTGTATAAGTTGTGTTCACAAACTAAAAAAAATGCTTGCGAATTACAAAGAACTACGATACTGACAGTCTGTGAAATTGTGACGGAGATATAAAACTGAGCATGACGATAAATTAAAATCACCAAGAAAAGAATCATTTTAATAATTAATTGGGTACAATAAGAATTTTTGAGGTTATAAGAGTAATAAAGAAGTAATGTTAGAAGTCTTCGCTCAACTGCATCATGAGACCTAATACCTAACGAAAATAATGGTAATCGTTTTTGCTAGCTTATTCCCAGAGACTGATTTCGGCAAAAACCTATCTACAGTATCATAAACTACTTTACCATACGGATCAAAATTATATCTGATATGAAATAAAAAATGTTTGTGGTGGAAGCATTAGTTAAAGTGTTTTTTAATCGACAACGTCTAAAAACCCGTTGTAATTTAAAGAACTTAAGGGATGAATATGCCGCTGACAAATGTGGGTAATAACCGAGGTATTGTAATACTTGTTTGATGTCTTGATAGTTTGTTGTGTGATGGGGTATTTTTATGTGAACAAAGAAATACCTTCCGTTTTAAGGAAGCAATTGAGTCACCTGAATGAGTTGCTATAGCAACATTCTGCAGCGGGTGAAGATAGCGTTACATATACTGCTTGGTGACCGAGCGACTCCCTTGCCATAGTCCAAGTTGCCTTGATATGTGAAGAATTTTATTTTTGTAGATCAAAATATAAGTCATTAAAATATCTAAAAATTGTCGATATTAAAAATCTGTTGTGATATGGATCGATTGTATTGCAGAGTGTTACGAAATTTATCTATTGTATTTGGGCATAGAAAACGTTATTCTATTTTAATTGCTTCAGTAATAATTCTAGTAGCTTAATTGAGAACAGGGTAATAGTTTTTGAATAGAAATAATTGATTTTATAACCTGTTTTTTTATGGAGTTTGGTAAATGTCCAACAGTTACCCCTCTTTCCTAAGGTCAGATGTTGCTCATGTTCTTCGCTTGATATTTGCTTATTCTTATAATTTATAGAAGTTCATTGACGGCTTCTGCAAGGTATTTCGTTTTGTTCTTAGAATTCGTTTTTAACTGACCTAATAAAATCATTTCTACTGGAAAACAATTAGGAAAAACTTCCATTTTGTAAAAGAACAACTTACTTGTAGCACATTGTGCATGTGAAGCAAATAATAATACCACCCTGTCCGAAACCGCCGTGCGTGATGAAAAGCCACAATTCGCAAGATAGATCGTAGAAAGCGGAATGGAAACCTGTAACTCAAGGCTACGAAAATACCAATATTGGTGAGTTGTGTGCCTCTAGAAATAGATTTAACCTTGAGAAACAAATTCAATTGATTAAATAATAAGAGCTACCGAAGGTAGAAATGTTATTGATTTTTTGAGGTCGAACTAAAAAAATTAGAAACAAATGTTCTTTGTTTTAATACTTTACTTGGTAGAAATTTTGCATAATTATTATTATGTAACAGTAACAATAATAAAAACTATCTTATGAAAAAATAGGGCACATTTTAACTGAAAAATTTAAAAAATTAAAATAATTGGATTACATATACACATATATACGCACCAAAATTACCAAACAATTTTATGACAATACTAATCAATACGATGGAGCTAAGTTTTACAATATTGAACGTAAATCAATTCACATCAGACTCAAAGGAAAACTTCCATTATACTTACTAGTAATGTTCTTGCATGCTGTTTGAGAAGTTGCAGGAGCGAGTTGTTAAAATTGCGTACGTATTATTGCATAAACTATCAAAACAGTCGCCGAACCCTTTCCATGTTAAGTCTATGGGAACTGGATTTGCTAATTGCTCTAAATCCAGTTGTCCGATTTCAAAACAGGTTACCTCACTCGCTTCGAGTTCTATCATTGTGGAAAATTTCATAGTGATCGATTTCGTGGTAAAAGCGCTACAGACGCAATAGACTGACGGAGATTGTCGCATTCACCCACTGTATACCAGTGTATAAGAGTGATCATTGACTAACACTTTACTCTCCACGTGAATTAACAATAATTGTGTACCTTAACAAAAAGCGATCATTGGTGGTTTATAGTGCGTACTGAAGTTATTATAAACAATATATATATATACATATATATATATATATATATATATATATATATATATATATATATATATATATATATATATATACAATATCTGCCATGGATAGCAGTATATCCTGAGCTGATACAATATTTATTAAAATAATAGAAATGTTAAAATGCTTCTTGATTAAAGTTGCCAAATTACAGACCTTATAGTCCTGATTTAGCACATTCTGATTACTTTTTATTTCCTCTGGCAAAAAGGGTGTGAGGTACACAATTTTGGGCTTCTATACATTAAAATTAAAAGCCTTATGTAGAGAGTAATGTCGTTTGTCTGTCGGTCCTTTTATTTTTCAATTTTTGTTCAAGGCTTCCAAGCTGGAGACAAGTTTCTATTTCTCTCATTTCTGGCATCTGCCACACCTTATAATTTTTGATCTGTGATAGAGAAATAACGTTTTCAATATTCAACCAAGGACCACAAGTGAAGTCCAGACGCCAAAAATCAGCCTGATCGAAAAATCTCGAGACCGGAGAAGTGGCCGTAAATTTTTGTTTATGTATAGTAGCCCCGAACATCGGTGGAACGGGTGTTACACGTCCGTACTTGTTTAATTTTAAAAGATGTAAAATGTTTTAATAATTTTATTTATAAAGTGATTCAAGGAGAGTGAAATTTATATTTTAATAAGTGGGTTTATTAAATTTTTGTTCAATAGGCTTACTATTAATTAAATTAATTTTTTATTTTTAAATTAATTCTTATCAATCCTTATAAGCCTTTAAATGGTAAATAGAACATTTTTGTTGAAGAATACCTTTTTAGTTTTATGATATATCAACTATATTTTATTTTGTCTCAGATTTAACGTTTATTGGGCCTCGTAAATGTTTATCGACTCTCGTAAAATTCCACAGCAGCCTGTAAAACGGTGCTTCCTTAACCGTCTCAATTGTTTTCGTTTATATGAGGATCATAAAAAATACAAAACTGAAAGTAACTTTTTTGATTGAAGAACGAAATCAAATATATTTAAAGTATGAATTTAATGGGCTAAGTTGAAATCTGATATTAGCGATGAAAATCTCTTTGTCGGCTTGTCCAACCGTTGTCTAATTAAAAAAAATAAAATTGTTCTTTATTTTTGGTAATAATTATAGGATGATGGATTTAAGAGTGTTATTATGGAATAACTTTATCAATTTATCGATTATATTGTTTGTTTGTCTTTTACAAGCGTTATTCATTATTATCTTAAAATTTATTTACAGCAATGGAGTGTTAGTAAAATGCTTATATTAAAAATAATAAGTATAATAATAATAATAATGGTAAGGCTCTACGCCCCGCGTGGGAGCAGGGCCTGCGAACTGAGAGGTTAAGGCTCTCATATGTTCGCTCTCTCTGCCCGGTCGTTGCGCACCATCTCTGGTGCGGGGCAATGTGGCAAGCACCGCGCCTAAGACGACCGCCATTATTACCCCTTGTTCGAGTGAACGCAGGTACTCAATTATTTTTAGTGACTGAGTAGGCCACCTGCAAGGCATCAGAGAGCACCGGGAATTGAACCCGGGTCCGTCAGCATCGCAGCCCGCCCCTCAACCACGGGACCACGCTGGCTTGAAAAATAATAAGTATACGCATTTAAAACTTTGTCCTATAAATTTTCCTAAACAAATTTATTCAAATTATAGATAAAAATAGAAGGTGCAAATGTAAGAAACAGGCAGTGCGGAGGCAGTTTATAGACCAGCCATCCTTGTAAATGCTTGTCAGGTAATGAGATAAGGCGAAATTTTTTTGCTGATAAGTGTGAACAACTTAAATAATTTGATGGGGTTTATTAAGAACAATTTGATACATTTGTTTTATAAGAAAATAATGTAGAACAATTTTAATATAGTGCGGTTAGAGCGGAATTTTTATATTGATATATACAAAAAAGTGTTAGAGATTTTTTAATTAATCCACAATTAAAAAGTTATTTAATAATTTTTGTATTTATTAGAGGTTTTACAATCTGCATCTGTAAACATTTAGTAAATGGTATAATATTTCACATGCAAAACATGACAGAAATTGTCCATTAACAAATTCCTGATATAAAAAACAAACTAGTTTGGTTTAGAGCTAATATAATAACACTCGCGCAGTTACTCAAAACCTATTTGGTAAGTTCAATGTTTTAAATCTTTTGAGTCTGGGCTCTTTTTCCACTTCTTGTAGTAGATACTCGACCAGAGAGTTTGGATGGGTACCAAGCCGATCTTGGTAGCGCACACTGTATTTTCTTATCTCTCCGTTGCTTGTGGGAATACCAAGATTCCGACAAATAATTTTGTTTGGTAGATACCATGGGGCATCAACTATGGATCTCAGTGTCTTAGCTTGAAAGCGTCTCAAAATGTCTATATTAGATTTGCTTTCGTGTTTCCCACAGCTGAATGTCGTTAGTAAATTTAACATCGTTCCTATTTGTTCTATTAACCCTTTCATTATTCTTTGCAGTTCACTTATGTCGTCTAATGTTTGATGAACTTTGTTGTGGTTGAAATGTATTGTTGGAAGTCATGGAAAAATTACCTCTCACTGCCTGGGCATATGTGTGTTGCGGTTGGGGTTGCTGCTCTAGATTCTGTGCTATAACGCCAAGTTGTACACAGGACACCCTCTATAGCTGGCTGGATGATTTCTATTGAAGTTGACGCATCTTACGTCATCTCTGCTATCTTTGCGTGAACATGCAGATGTCATTTAATTTCCAGTACATTAAACACAGCGTAAGCTTCTATTTCAGAAGTATGTATGGCTAAATCACTCACCTTTAGCACATTGGGGAATTTGGCGTTTTACGTGGGGCGGTTTAATTGTCACCACTGAGTGTACTAGTCTATCAATCTAGTAAGTGTTTTGTTGTTGTCTGCTGGTATTACTTCAACAAAGAATAGTAGCAATTTTTTCTTAGTAATTCTCTGCTTGTGGTAGGAGGTAGATACTCTTCAGCGATTCCGGTTGAGGATAGACTTACTTCAGATATTGGCGGCCCTGTCCACACCAACAATTTATTCTCCCTACCTCCTATATCATTCTATCCTAACCAAAGTCCTACCTATTCTATTAATCCCATTCCCATCCTAAACCCATTCACCACCACGTTTGGCCAGATCGGTGAGTTAAGATTAAAAACCTCCAAGAATAACTTTTAGCTTTTATCAAATAAAATTATAAAAAACTTATTAGCCCCGGGGAAGTAAAGATAATATCTCAGAACCTCCCATTAAAAAAACAATCACGGATTCTGGGGAGAGCAAATAATCTATAAGCAATAATAAAGAGCTAGTCGGAACCAAATAAAGGAAATTTTGCTACGTCACTAAAGGTAACCGTGCGAGCTCGGCCGCGCGGCCTTCCCCATTATCGCCTGCGTGCTCCCTCCTAGCGACCAAGCCCCCCCCCCTGTCCTCCCGCAGTCTTCAAGATATACTAGTATTATAAAGTATATATACGAAAATGTCACATTTCAAGTGAACTTGTAGGAAACAACTAACAAAATCAAAATGGACAGAGGAGTGAGACAAGGAGACCGATATCTCCGAAATTGTTTACACTGACAATGTAAAACATGTTCAGATAGCTTAACTGGTATAATAAAAGGTATATCTACAGACGACGAAATGTGAAATGTTAAACTATCTACGTTCTGCCTACGACAATGTGATATTCAATGAAACTAAAGAGGAACTACAAACAATGATCGATGAGTTACAAAAAAAGTTAAATGAAATAGGTTTCAAGATAAACATTAGAAAGACAAAATATATGACAAATGATATAAAAACCAATGATATAAATCTCACAATGAATAAGGGCATAATTGAACGATTACGAAAAACGCAAAAATTAATGGAGAGACGTATGCTTAATGTAACCCTAACAAACCGCATTCCAAACACAGATATCAGAAGAAGATTACGAGTAACAGATATAATCCATAAAATATCCTCATTAAGATAGAATTGGGCTGGTCACATGGCCAGAATGCTAGAAGAAGAAGAAGAAGAATTCTCTGTTTGACGTTCCAGATATTAGTGTCCTGGTGGCTATGTGTCATCAGTTATTTTTCTTATTTCGTCTGTATCAGTGGTTAGGTGTAAGTTTTTAACGACTGCTCTAAAAGTACGCTCTTGTTTTCGTTGATAAGTATAAAACTCTGTATTTTTCTCTGTTGGAGCTTTAATTATGATCGTGTATTTCTCAGACGTTTCTAGACCGTATTTTAATCTCATCATTGTAAAAGTATCTTGATTTTATATTAATTTTTGGCAAATGTTTTTAGCAGTTTAATTAAGGGTTCAATCGTTATGACGCCTGATACAAAAATCGGCGGGAGCTTAGGATCCGCCTTCGCAAGTGCTGAGCTTTGAGTTTCGCCTTTATTTGTATTGGTATTATCTAGCGGGGCATAGCGATTGATAGGATTTAATCAATGGTTTGTGATTTTTAGAATTTTATATCCAGCTTCTTTACTATCTACTAGTTGCCATTCAGGGTCTTGAGCTGGAGAGAGTGGTGATTGCAACTGCTGGTAGATTAAACCATTCTGACCAGATGAATTTATAGAGAACTGCGTATACAGCCCATTGCCAACAAGATGTTGCTGAGGGCACTGATATCTCTGTGAAACATATGGTGGTTGAAAATGTTGGTCGACTTGCATAAGGCAAAATTGCTGATTTGGATTTACTGCCGTGGCGGGTGAATAATAGTAAGCCATACTAATCTTTTAGTTGGAATTAGAAACTTGTTCGTGCAGATTATTGAGGCTCTTGACCCAAGGGTCACATTTTATCTTGTCGCTTGACTCCAGATGCTCTCGGAGACGTCTTTACGCAGGTAGACGACTGGAAGCGATAACATGGCGCGGTCACGATAAAATGTTAACACAAATTTTTGGTCTAAAAGCTAATACATTTTTTGAAACTTAAGACCCAGCTATTTTCTTTTCGTGAAAGTATGCCTCTTCCAAGTCAGGTGTTTGTCTTGCGGTACTGGATGCCGTTAAGCAGATCGGGAGGACAGATACCTCTTCTTAGGATAAAAAT
Source organism: Sinelater perroti (assembly GCA_036346155.1). Taxonomy (NCBI): domain Eukaryota; kingdom Metazoa; phylum Arthropoda; class Insecta; order Coleoptera; family Elateridae; genus Sinelater; species Sinelater perroti. Next base: position 1,555,484 of record JARFIY010000378.1, on the reverse strand, counting down.
TATTTGCACCGACTTTCCTTTATTTACCTTTATCCGCCATTCGTTGAACCAAAGTTCCTGTAGATGGTGACTTGCTATATAAGGTTCAAGGTGAGAAGAAAGTATTGCAAGTTGTCTGCAAATATGGCTATCATAGTGAAAGCAGTGTTGAGAAGGTCAGCCGTAAAAAGTAGGTATAATAATGGGCCCAGCACACTGCCCTGAGGCACTCTTTTGCGTAATAGGAATAAGGATCTGCGTTATCTCCGTATCTGACTAGAAAGTCCCTGTCTGTTACGTAAGACTTGAGAATTTTATAATAGTCCCAGGGTAGTGTTTTTTTTTTATTTTAAATAAAAGTCCATGATGTTACAATGTATCGAAGGCTTGTGCGACATCTATGAAGATAATCTAGCAGTAGCGTTTGTCGTGAAAGTCTTTTGTAATATTGTCAACTACACGATGTAGTTGTTCAACGGTGGCACGATTTTTACAGAAACCTAACTAATTATCAGGTATGGGGTTGCTCTTCAAGATGATAGTTAGTAATTTTCTTAAGAGCGATTTTTTAAAAACCTTGGACAAGAAAGGCAGCAGACTAATTGGTTCGTACGAAGACATGTCAGTAGGTAGTTTACCAGGTCTAGATATTAAGATAATTTCAGCAATTTTCCATTATTCTGGAAAATGCTTTAATCGTAGTATTATGTTGAAGAGCTGGGTGATGAACACAAACCCTTTTTCCGGTAATTCTGTCAACACTGTTGGTGTAATTAGGTCGTAGCACGTATCCGTACGACTTTTTTGATTTTAGTTTTGTCGTGAGCGTAGTCTGAACTTGCGTACATTTAAACTTTGAGATTGGTACGCACAGTTGAAACGGTGTTTCTTGTTCTTTCAACATAATTTTAGAATGGTATGGTGTGAAAACTGCTCCAAAATTGTTGGAAAATGCAAGAGCCACTTCTTCATTACTTCTTGCCCAGGTGTTGTGTGAAAGACGCAATGGTGTTTTATGTTTCTATGATTGCTTTAATTTTATGTGGATGTTGTAAACAAGTACTGCAGGATTTTTTTTACAAATTTATTTTTGATGCCCAATAGAAATTTTTTTACTTCCAATGTTTTACGGTTGAATCGTTCTTATTAATTAGGGTGCCCATAATTTGCTATTTTCTTCGCAGTCTACGTTTTTCTTCACTATGATAGAACAATCTATGGAATCAATATTCTGGGTGCCTAATAGTGTTGCCTTTCATATAGCTTGCTGGATAGTTTGATTAAATAGTTCTACTGCAGTAAATAAATCTTTTGTTTTAAAGATATGTCGAGCTGTAGGTTTTTATCAATTAGCCCGTGTATTTGTTGTGGAGACTAGAAAACTTTGAAATAAGGGTCATACGCGTTTCGACGGTTGGCAAGATTGGCGAGTATCTGTGAGGTCGAGACAAGATGAAGTATTGAAGTAATTTGGATTTATTTCTTTTACAATAATGAAATTAAATAGATCGGTCATTTTTGCTAGGCCGGATGACCACTGAATAGGTTAGTTTGTGGAGATATAGCAGTCCGTTATTGGTGAGTCTTCTTCTTCTTCTACTCTTATATAGGCTATTAGACTGTTTCTAACTACACATTTCGTGTAGTACTATGAGCCATGTTGGGCGTACCCCGGGCAGGTAGCTAGTCTGACCCGTTAGGAGAAGGAGAATGTACTTTACGACCGCCAAAGGTGTTTGTATGATGGCCGGAGAGCACTCGATGTTTGCCATTATTTTTGACCTGGGAGTCGAACCCAGGGCCCGCCGCGCGTTAGTCTGGCAGGCCGAAGCCTTTACGTCGCGGCTGTCGTGCTCTTGGTGAGTGTTTTTAATAATTTTATTTCTTTGGTTGGGGTTAGCCGAAATCCCCAATACGTATGTTTTGTTTGTAATCGCCACCAGAACTGAACCTATTATCTAAAGTTTAAAAAGAGTGTTTATATTGGTCTAATTTATTATTGTGACGTGGAGGGCAATATGCTGCTGAGAGTATCAGAAGTCCTTTTCACTCTTCTAGTACCACTGTGGTAGTCTGTAGATAAGCTGAATTATTTTTTGGGTAGTTTATGGTATTCATAGTACTTTTGATAATAATGACCGTTACAGAATGGGCCGTGCCATCTGGATGTTATGTATGTATTTTATAATTTGAAATTTTTATATAAGTATAATCTGTATAGTGAGATTCGGCGATTAGAATAACGTTTACGCTGTGGTTTGAAATAAAGGAGACAAATTTGTCTTTGTGGTGTTTTAATCCATTAGCATTTTGTATAGTTATAATTTGACTGCTACAAAAATCCATATCTGTTTGCGTTACTTATTGAAACGATAAATAATCACAATTGATATGAACCGGCACTGGACCCACAGGCCACACGATAATTTGTTAGTACTATATTTGTTAACGTAGGTATCACGTGCGCTACGCTAAAAGCACAATTTGAACTTCAAAATTCACAGTAATGAGATGTGTTTATGAAAATTTCTTGTTTTTAATTTTTTTTTGTAGAAAATAAAAATTAATTCTGTTGGAACACGAATTAAAAAGAATAGAAATAGAAATAGGTTTATTACTAAAATAATTCGTTTACAAAACATTAAAAACAAACTCTAATCAATATATCTAGTTACGCATGAAAAACAAAGTTTGAATATTTACCCTTTACTTAATTTTGGCCAATAATGGAGCCTCAGAACAGCATTGATTTATTTATTTTTTATTTATTATTTTAGGAGTTATTTGATAGAATCCAGACAATTCCTTATTGTTTAATCTAGATATTTCGTCTTTGGTTTCATTAGGCGACGTGAATTTTACTAGTTAGGTAATAATGGCGGTCGTCTAAGGCGCGGTACTTGCCACAACGTCCCGTATAAAAGATGGTACGCGACGACCTGGTAAAAGAAAACGAACATATGATAGCCTTAACCTCTCAGTTTGCAGGCTATGGTCCGATGGGCCTAAAGCTTACCATTATTATTATTATATCATTGGCACCTCGTCCCATCTAATTATGTTCTTGGGGGTTCAATACATATTATACTATTTTGCAGCGTGGTAATTTTATAGATATTTTTGTTGTCGTTCGCCGATTCCAAGTCAATGAAAAACACATTGAAAAATTGTTTAGCCTGTCTTTGTTCAGCATTCATAATTTATCTTATCGTGTACTTGAGAGATAAGTTCTTCTTTTATTTCTTTGGTGTTCATAGAGTAGTGTAGGTGTTTTATAACTACTCAATAAGCTGTCTCGTTCTTAGGTTGGTAATTGCGGTAGACAATATTGTTTTCTTCAATGTAGTTTATGAGTTTTTTTATAGGTATATATACTTTAACTATAACTTTGTTTTCATTTGTTGAATGTCAATTACTCCATTTACAAATATGGGGGAGGGACTGGTTTTAGAGTAGTATTTTCTTTGCTAGGTTTATCATTTCTTCTTTTTTTTTGTAATGATTTGAATTTAAAGCAGTGTATCTATTATAAAGATGTAATTTTTAAATTTTGTTTTCATTTGAGATTTTTTTTCTTTTAACTACATGCCAGGGGTTTTCTTCATTGAGATTTCTCGTCTCTGGTTGAGAGCATTCTTAAAAGTTAGTTGTTTTTAATTGGTTGTAATTGGACTTTGGTTTTGTTATTGAAACAATGGAGGTTGATTACATTCGCATATATCGGAAATATTGCTCCTAATTTGGTGGGAGGTAAGAATTGCTTATCATCTGTTCGGGAGTGGACTGTGGCAAAATTGGTTGGATATATGCATACTTATTGACTAGGCAAATACATTTAAAACGGCATTAGTGATTGTATGTTGTGGGATACATGTTGTTTAATACTTTGTTGAGATTTTTACTTTAATGTAACTCACCTTGTATATTATTATTAGCAGTTCTAGATATTTTTAATAAATGGCAGTGTTTAAATATTATTAAAATATTCTAGAGTAAGTTTATATTGTTATCAAAAATTTTATTTTATTTTTAGTCCGAGTCTGCACTGGGAACCGTTATCATGGCTCTCTTTTGAAAACAAAATTTATAAATGACATAGTTTTTGATTTATATATAAAGAATGAATTTCTTGTGTCCTATTTTTTTGAACAACATTATTAATTTTAATCGCGTTTAATTTAACTTGTATTGTGTTGTATGTGTGTTGACACAGATAAAGCCAGGGCCATAATGGTAATAATTTACTCACGTAACTGAAAATTAATCACGCCATCGGTACTCAAAGATAGAGATGCGACTAACATTATTTATACTTTCCAATAATTTTGACAAAAAGCCTACCAAGTGCACATATAACGTATAGTTGCCAAACTTCTCGTTGAAAAGGCTTTGGTCATGTTACAGTTTATCCTGTTACTATCTGTTCCGGTCTCTTCTAAGGAAGGTTTAATGAGGGGAAGAAAAGAATATCTGCTTTTTTGTAAATATTTACAAAATGAATATGAAGTCCAATTGATTTTAATATTGAACCTCAACATATGATTCTAACAAGGCAAGTATAATAATAAAACCAAAAATAAAAATTTTCCGCCGGCAATGGTTTAAATCAATTTAACGTTCTGCCTGTTGGAATGTGTACCACACTTGCCATTTTAAAATGTTGGCACTGAAAGAACTATCTTACATATTTTTATAATTGCCGAAGGGTATTGCAAATGTGTTACATGTGATAAAAGCTGCCAAACCAATAAAATGGAAATATATGTAAATTGATTCAAAAAACTTCTTCTCAACTCGAAAATAAAGTGATTGATACTAATAACTTTTATTTTCGATATGTGCTTTCTTAGAAATAAAATAACGGAAAAGTTGGTGACCTTTATTCGTTATATAATACTTAAAGATTAGAAAAAACAATTAAATAACGAGCAGAAAAGTATTTGCCATAGTTATAATATAATAAAATAAGCATAAATTATTGTTCTACAAAATATTTTTGCTTACTAAGGAAATTATAAAATGATGATTTTAATATAGAAAATTTTGCCAAAATCTGTGTCTGTAAATTTTTTTTATCAAGCTTCACTTATTCCTTTAAAATAATTATTACAACTTTTACTAAGATGGGAGAAATGTTCTTTAAACTGTAAAAATTAGAAATTTAGTAAAAATACAAAAATAAAATAAATAATTATCTAGGCATTAAACAACAAACTCTTTTATTAATCAATTGATGGAATAAATGTCTCGCTTAAAAAAAGTGTGCCGCTAGAGGTCTCTTCCATTACTACTAAAAAATCAGTCAAACTCTGTTATTGTGAAAAGTTAAATTTATTTTTTGTTTGTGGATTTATATTCATGATAATTAACTTGGAGTAGATAGAACATTATTAATTAAAGACAAAGAAAGTCATAAACTTCTTTCAAACAACGCCATTAATACAAACACGGCTAAAGTGTGTTAAAAATATTTTAAACGATATGGAAAAATAATCAAAGGTATTTGTGAAGTTTTAGATTTAGTAAATAGAATTTATCAACATATTTTGTTAAAAAAAGTTTATAATTCGCCGCAATGCTGCCTTATTTATAACATACTGTGTGTTAGTCTTGCGTCATTTACTACTTTTTTTTGATTTCTTTCCAAAATTTAAATAAACTAAATTTTTAGTTTAGTGGTGGAAATAGGCGTGAAGTAGGTTGGGAAAAAACGAGTAACGACAACATTACTAAACATTAAAATCGAGCTGATGCCCATACATCAATACAGAAAGCGATTACTTTGAAGGATACGAAACCAATTTATAGAATAAGACAAAACATTTTGGTATGTAGCTTCTATGCCAGTCCAAAAATCAATACTAACCTATGTTGAAATGAAACATTATATTAAGAAAAGTGTATAATAGTTTTATTTAATTATATGTTCTGGTAACTTTTTCAATAGATTTCAAAATCATTAACCTTGGTTAATTAAAATATGTACATTAATCTATTATTTATAAACATTACGTCGTGATAATTACTGAAATTCAATTAAACCTTTCAGTACAACATAATTATAAAAAAGTGGAAAACTACTAAGAAAAACAAGGAGTATAATCGAACTTATAGGTCAAAGTCATACCTAGCAGCAGACTTGAAACTTAATGCGGATGGTTGGAAAGTATTTATGCAAGTAATTTAAAAATTTAAGAAAAAACCTTGAAGACTAAACAAATATAGTGACTCACAAATCTTTTCATGCCTTTCTAAAAAAACCTAGAGTTATTGTATCTCACGACTCAATTTTACCAAGACGCAAAGGAAAGGGGAAGAATCTACAGTAATAGATTTTTATTAAAAAAGAGCTATGGGTAAGGTCACTAAGAGGAGACTTTTGTCTTTTTTCAGATTGCCGAGAACGCTGTTACGTAACTCTTGTTTGTCACTAAAGACATAATCGGTGGCCCAGTTAGATAGCACACTCTTGCCATTTTCCTGACATTTCCTTTTGCAGGCTGTTCGAATTGCCGCATAGCATCCAAACGGGCCTGAGCTTTTTATCATCTGAGCCCAAATCGATTAGAATCAGAAAGACTCAAGAATCTACTTGAAACATATCCAATTATTGGGTTAGTAGGTGAAAGCGGCCTTATTGATCAAACCTGCCTGCGTTTTTTGGAGAAGAATCAATGCTAACCCATTGATACACATCCGTCACGGAACGCTACCCCTGGACAGGCCTTATTGCGAAAAAATGTTAAAAAAATAGATTAACTTACTTCCAATGGCGATAAATCCGAGGACCCACAGCAATGGCCATGCAACACGCGCACCTCGTCTCATCGCGGCAAAAGGCGCTTTTTGTCCAACTCATGCACCGAACCGTCGTCACCTACTGCATTCGCCGGATTCAAACCCGCGGTATCGACGCCTCCCCGACCACTCGGTGGCCCGCGACGCTCATAGGCAATGACGTCACCGTTGGGGTAACAGCGCCCCGGCGCTCGGTAACGACGTCACGGACGCTGTTTTCCAGGATTGATCGGAGCTCAGTCTGACTCGCTTTTCCACGGCTTCCGCGAAATTGGGTTACAAGGTTCTAAGGCGATCGTGAGGTAAAAGACCATATAAAGGGATTTCTTAAACCAAACTGCTTTTAGTAGACGAAAATTCTTTATCTCTTTATCTGACTGTAGAGATACAATCTACTTGATACATATAACACATAATGGAAGAGATCTACACTTTTTTGCGTATGTTATCTTATAATAATTGGAAAACCAAAAATCTACCACAGTTTCAATAAAAGGAAAAGGGGCACAAACTGTTATCAACAAAGCTAAATAAACATCTACCACACGAATAATATTTTCATATTAATTTACAACTAAAAGACATCAAAGAAAAAGGTTCTTAGTAAAGGAACCTTTGCAGTCTATATAATCTTGCAGGAACTTTGCCATTTTTAACTAGTAGTTATTGTATATCGTTAAACTTCTGGTGCATACATCGTAGAGACCTCAGACTAGTGTCATTTGACTCAGATTGAAGAGTAGAATCCGAAAAACTAAGTGTCATCCTCGGGCGCTCAAAGGTTAAAAAATTATAACGTTTTCACCAGTGATTCTGACAAGAAAACTTTTGAAGTGTAAATGTTTGTCTAACATTGTAGATGTCATTTTAATATTTAGCTACCAACCGTATATAATTATGCATTAAAAAAATATTAGTTACCAACCACACAAAAAATTATAGACTGAAAAGTTGCCAAGTAAAAATTTAATTTATTATAATTTTCTCTCTTTATTTTCGAAACAACTTATTATATATATTTACAAAGTTAAATTCGTATTACCGGTGAAGGCAAGATGCATTTACAAAACGTTAATTGCTTCCGCGCGGAGTTTGGCAGGCGGCCGCTGCGGCAGGGCCCGCAGAGCCCCGGGCCAGGAGGAATTTGACTCACGAATACTGACGGAACGAATAATCGTAGGAACGTGATTTTTGGCACACGAATGCTTTATTACCCGCTCTCAAACGAAAATTTTCTATCGCTTGCGATTTCGGAAATATAATACTCGGCCGCGCCTGCCGCCGGGCCGGAATTTGTCCTTCGGAGGCGCTCGTGTCGGCACGGAATGGCACGGAAAGGCACGAACGATTTTTGCTATATATTTGTGATGTCAACATAACGTCAACGCATATTTCATCAATGTGTCAGAGCGAGACGGAATTAGGTGATGCGTAAACAAAATTATCGCCGGCACCGTCGCAATTTCTCTTCCGTCTGCTAGGACGGCGGTTTTGGCAGGTAGGCTGAAATTAACTCGCGAATACTGACCGAAGAAATAATCGTAAAGTTGTGATTTAAATATACATATATGTTACTTTAAGACCGGCTTTCAATTTTAGAGCAGGCAAAAAATTTGTATCGCTTCCTGTTCCGGAAATGCCAAATATGGATCCCCCGTACAACCTACATGAAAAAATCTTATACAGAAAAATGTCCAATTTTAGGCTCCACAACTTGGTAAAGGAGCCGTCTTTGTATCTCTTGCCCTTTCGGAGATACAAGCGAAAAAGTGATTTTTTCCAAATTTGGGGCCGTTTTTGGGCAGGAAGGGGGAGAATAAGGACACGGGTTATTAAGCGTTTTTTGAAGTCACTTTATAGTTCTACAACTTGGTCCTTACGGCAAGTTGATGCCTGCAAAAAAGGCTTTTCTTTCAACCCCCATAAATCCCTTAAACGTTCGTCGAGGTTTTTTAAATTTTGCGGAGATAAACTTCACAAAAGGGTCTATAGATCCACGAAGACTCCCAGAGGTATCCTCATCTGTAAGCGGCTCGCCAGAGAAGTTTTTGAAACGCGTTTTTGGTGCACCCGGTATCATTGTGTGCTCGCACCAATAATGTCGTCTTAGTAGAATCGAATCTAACTAAAGAATTTCGAAAACCGCGTCCCGCTATCTCTTGCGGTTTTCGAGATCTGGAAAAAAAATTTTAAAATAATAAATTAATTTAAGAAACAATCCAAAAATCAGTTTGAAGCTAATATAGTTCATGTCTACATATACATGCCACATAATTTATTTATCAAATATTCATGTGACTAAGGATTATATTATAAATTCTTTATCAATAAAATATACATTTTTTAACTTTTGTAACTGCAATTTCAACTAGTATATAATGTTATATTGTAATATATTGTGACCATAAGACGTTCCACAATGGTTTCCTTGATTTTGTTAAGTCTTTGTGTGCAAATTATTTATGAACTTAGAGTCATTACGATTTGAGAATGATCCGAAGACATGTCAAGACATTGTTTAGTATTTAGATCATTTTGTGTAGCTTCTGGTCGTAAAATGGGTTTCAGAGATTTGAACTATATCCAACTCATGATTGGTAATAAAGGTTTATAGTTCTTGAATGTGGTTTGACAAGCAATTAACGTTCCATTCTGTAATATTGAGTATTTGTCTTATTATTTTAGTTGAGCGACGATCATTGTGAGGAAGTTAAACATTGTTTTGATATTCTCAGCTAGTTTTATCATAATATTTTTTAACTTCCCGATGTTTGATATTTGCGGTGTAGCTGCTTGGGGGGAAGGGGGTTGATGCCCGTTTGATACAATTGTGTGTCTTCTTTCGTTGTTGATTAACAGTTGTGCTTGGGTAAAACATGGTTATGGTGTGGGTGCTTTCGGACGTGCTGGTGGAAGTTTTCTCTTCTTTAACTCGACACCTTTTATAGTTTGAAGAAATGTGAACCGCTACATAAAACACACTTAGGTTGAGTTTCTTTTGTTTTAATGCACGTTTTTGTTGGGCGATTTGCTCCCCATTTCCCACACCTGGCTTGATGCGTAAAGATCCTCTTCGTGTGCCGATACCTTGAAAAATTGCGGATTGTTGGATTTCCTGTTTTGGTGTGGTGGCGAAAGATAAAATTTTTTGTTTGTTTCATAGTGGCAACTGGACCAGAAAAAATGAAATTTCACCAGTTTTCGCGAGTTAAAGGTAGAAAAAACGAAGTTGAGAGCGTTCACACCTTAGTTATTAACTTGCATCGCAATTATTCGTGTGTTTCCTAAGACTTTCCAAATGCTATCAAACAAATTTTCTCCATAATACACAGAGTGTTTGAAATGGTGGTAGGTAGATATATAAGACTGATATTGTATACTGTATCTAATAAAGCACGTCTCATAAATTAGTTTGTATAAATTCAAATACAGGGTGCACCAATAAATTGAATCTTTTTCTTTCTAAAATCGTTTATGTCTTTCTAGTGGCTACAAACGTAGTCTTAAGACATTTATTTGATAGTACTTACCCAATTAAATCAATAATATGAATATGATATACACTAGGTGTTTAATAATACCATCAAGTTTAAAATCACGCTAAATAAAAAGATGTGGCATTCACCACGATACAGTGTATAACGCTTATAACACGCATAATACGTTAGTTTGTTAAAATACGTATCAGTTATTATATACAGAACAATACTTTATAAAAATATGAGTTTGTCATCCTACTGTCGCATATAATAAAAAAAAAATGAAAAGTTAATCTAATAAATTTAAAAAGTATTTTGTTTAACTTATCGCCTATGCGGACGGCGTGCTTAATATAATAATTAAAATATAAAAGCATTAGGAAACTTTTTACACTAAGCACGACAAGCCAAATTCAAACTGCAATGGAACCTTAGTGTAATTTATACCTAATCTACAAAGAATAAATATACTTAAATAAAACTTTAAAAAATTATTGAAAATACAAGAAAATAATAATGTCGGGATTAGCTGATTTCCACACAACCCTGGAGGTACAGCTATTTTGTGCGTTTTTTTTAAGTGCTATCCCCAGGAGGCCTAATGCACTTTGGAAAGGAAATAAGACCAATCGATCGGTTCTTTATAGCCACTAGGCAACCGTTTCAACACTGCTTATACCTAACCCCTTGAGAACATCGACCTCCTTTGTAGAGAGGGATTACAAATGTTCAGGGCTGGTACACTCCCACCTAAGTGGTACCTGTCGTGAGGCAACGGTCGATCGACCAATCAAAGTCTAAATTGGGGTGGATTACAGGAATCGGAGTACAGGTGGTAGGGTGGTTATCAAGCAGTTATAATGTGTATGATTTGAATCTAACTCTGTGTTCAAAACTCTTAATTATGGAGAATAGATTTACAAGACCGATCTAATGCCTATGAGATTATTTCTACCCTGTTTATTTTAATAATGACCGAATATAAACTTTCTTTGTAGACAGAAATTATAAACGTTTAGGACTGATACACTCCTAAGCGAGTGGTACCTGTCGAGATAAAATAACGGCTAGATGGGGGAATGTAAAAATACTTTTCAAAACCAAAAAGCATTTCTATAATGTTAGTATATATGAATTATTCGTGTATTAAAATTAGATTGTAGGTCGGCCAGATTGGGCCGATTAAAATTTGAAGCTGGGAAACCTAAAAAAATATAAAAAAAAACATAACGCGACCGAATAGTCAGTTTTTTAATATTAAGAGACAATTTCTCGACTACATATATACAATCCTTAGCTAGGCTCGACTCATTTTCATCGATACAGATTCATAAGGGGGAATATGAAACAGCTTTTGTAATCCAAAAAAAGTTTTGTTAATACAGTGCACTCTGCGCGTTATAGATAGGAAATCGGCCAGTTTGGGCCGACTGATCCGAAAGAAGATGGAAGCTACTTATTACATAGAAAAAGATAACAGGACTGAACATTTCTGCACTGCTTATACTAACCCTTAACTAACTTTAACCTTCTTTGCAGGGAGTAATTGTGGAGAGACGGTCTACCAATTCATAGAGATCCAGATGCGAGGAAGCATTCGAATATAAAAAGCGTTTTACAAATGCAATGAATTATTCGCATAGTAGAATTGGGTTGTATATATTAGATCGACCAGTTTAAGGAGATTGATTGGAATTTGGAGCTGAAAGCTCCTAGCCACGTAGAAAAAGATAACAGGACCAATCAGCCGGTTCTTTAACGTCCACTAGGAGACCGTACTACTGCACTGCTTATACCTAACCCTTAGCGAACGCCGACCTCTTTTGTAGAGAGGAATTACGAACGTTCATGGTTGATACACTCCCACCTAAGTGGTACCGGTCGTGCAGATGGGAGATATGCAAGAAAACATGCAAAATTCAAAAAGCGTTTAGATAACGCAGTGATTTATCTGTGTAGAACTGGATTGTAGATAATCGATTGGGCAGTTCGGGACGATTAGTCTGAATTTGGAGTTAGGATATTCCCATTACACAGAAAATGATAACGGAACCGATTTGTTGGTTCTTTTACAGTCATTGGAAAAACATTTCCGCAGTGATTACACCTAACCTTTAACTAACTTTGACCTCCTTTGCAGGGAAAGTTTAGGATTGATAAATACCGATAAGAGTGAAGAGACGGTCGACCAATTAATAGAGGTCCAGATGGAAAAATATAAAACTATTTTTGGAATCCAAAAAGCGTTTCATTGATGCAGTAAATTGTGCACGTAATGAAAATAATTTGCAGATAATAGATAGTGTATTTTGGACCGACTAATTCGAATATGGAGCTGAAAGCTACTTCTACTTACATAAAAAAAAAGATAATGGAACCGATTGATGGACTCTTTTACAGATACTGTGGGGGGACCATTTCTGCTTTGCCTATACCTAATCCTCAGCATTGATTTATTTTGTAGAGAGGGCTTGCAAACGTTCGCGTTAATATACTACCACGCAAAAAATTCGATAATACAATGAATTGTAAATCAGTAAAATTCGGTTACAAATAACGAAACAACTAGTCGAGCTATTGGGTTATGGATTATAACCGCCTCACTGTAAGTGCTACATTATAAGCTAAATTACTATTCCAATTAAAACATCATAAAGACTGTTGTATTTCTTCTTTAACTATCCACATTTTTGATGTCATATTTGATACCTGCAATTGTAAGTAACCCATGCGTACCACCAATTATGTGTAGCGCTACACAACTGCATATCTTTATTGCAAATCATTCCCAACAACCGACCATTTCAATATCCACGTTGATGAAATTTTTAAAAACTATTCTTTTTGAAAGTGTGGAAATAAATTGCGAGCGACATGTTCAGCCTTATTACTTTATCATGCATCCCATTATTAGTAGAAAAATAAAAAACGACTTACCAATTGTTAAGTTGAGGGGCTCTGCATTCACCTAACCCACAGCAAACGTTAAATTTTCTGTTAGGTCGGGGAAGGGGTGTTTACGCACCATTTCCATAACCGGGGCGCGCCTGAACTCACTCGGTCCGCTGGTGGTGAGAAGATTTCTTCCAAGCTGGGAACGGCATACAAGGAACGTCTCGGGCGAAACACCAAAACCGTTGTTCAAAAATTTTAATGGAAAAACTCGCGTCCGCTCGCGCGCGCTGCTATTAACAACTGACCGAATACCTGCTATGCAGCTAACTTGAAGTAAAAACTTTGCTTTTTTGCAAACCGAACGAAGGATGCCATGACATAAGAACTACACCGTTGTTATCGAGTAGGTAATGATTGAATAACAGTTTTGTTTTTGATAACATTATGTATGGTATTGATATAAGTAGATTGAACTTAGTGCAAACACAAGCGTTTAATTACACTTTATCTCTATATGCTATTTACAAAATATTAATAATTAATAAAGGCTTCCGGTCATCTACAGGAGTAGTCAAGCCAAAATATTTTCTAGTAATTTTCTAATCTATTTTTTGCGCACCGTTTATTTTCTGCTCGTTAATCAATAACGCCGCATATTTTACGGTACTTAACAGCGAAAAAGGCATCTTTATATCTAGTACAGTACCCAAGAAGTGGAATTTGTTGTCAATTTTTAGAGCTTCTCTGACCAAGAAGGAGTAGGAATAGGGGGTTGGTCTATTTAACGTCCTACCCTGCTTTCAAATGGTCTTGATCAAAATAAATTGATTGAATATAAGTCTAACTATATTTTATTACTAGGGAAAAGGGCATCTAGCAGATATTTGCAGTTCGATTTTATTATAAAATTTCTTAATTTATCTTATAAGCATCCTGTATATGACCAATTTGCAATAGCTTGTAATTTGTTATACGAGAAAATCTAGTCTAATCTGAGATTTGTTGCAAAAACAGTTTGTACTAAAAGCTTTTGTTGGCAACATACTGAGTTCTATAAATGACGTCGACGATCAGACGATTTAGTCAAAGACTCAGGAATAATTGTTACAGTTGCTTAACATTTTGAGGAATGGGTTTGTTACGGACATATGGCTGAGGGGTGTGTTGAACCTATTATGCGAAGTGGGATAAAACCAAACCACTGGAGTACATGTACAAGAGTCCTGTTAAAAGTAAGCTGCATTGAACAAGTTTTCGGTGCAAAGTGTTCATAAAGTGATAAAAGGAAAGAACTGTAAACACCAGTGAGATAAAGACACTGACCGTGGAGACCAATAAGAGTTCTCCAAAAGTGTCAAATAATTTCCATTGTGTTATGTAAGCAAAAAATTAATTATAATTTCTCGAAATGTAACTTGTGGTTTGTAAATTGGAAACAATTTTTAATTTTGAAAGTAATGGTTGAGATGGTTAAGACCAAAACTTATTACCTTTCGACTGAAAAGATTGCAGATATGTTTAATTTGGAAAATGTTAACTTCATTGGTTTTGTTACAAATGTTGAATTGAATATGGAAATTGATTAGTGTGCTTCTGTATCGGTTATTTCAAAGGACGTTTATAAGAACTTGTCTTCAACTAATATTATTTATTGGCAAATTAGAAATTGAGACAACTTTTAAATATAAAAATATATGTGGACTTTCTAAAACTATAATTTTCAACCGCGTTTGTCATTATAACGTGTCTTCGCCTAAAATTATAATTTTTATCAGTGCAAAATATGTCTGCAGCTTCTGGTTCTTTTTTGGAACAAATCTCACAAAGTTAAGACAAATAACAGTGAAGCCCTTATTTCGTTTGGTGTACCTAATGTCTCCACGCGCACCAGCCAGTGATTCATGTTTACAAACATTTTCGGACGAGTTTGCTGATGTGTTTTAACTAGGACTGTGTACCTATCATTAAAAGAAATTCGATGTTTAGCTAACACCTGATGTAATACTTTTTTCAAAAACCCAGACCTATTCCATGCCATATCATGTGTATAACAGTTAAGGATGATCTGGATAAATTAGAAGGAAAATTTATATTCAAAGTTCTATTTAAATAAATGATACATACTTTTGGTGCCTGTTTTGCAACGTAGCGGAGGTGTTTGGGTCTGCGCTGAAATAAAATTATTAATAAATAAGAGAACCCCGCAGGCTTCGTCGACGAAGCCTGATCTAGACGCCAGACAGTCGTGTAGAACATTTTGCGTATATTTAACACTACAAACAATAGAAACATTGGGAGGACATGAAAACTTTCATATTTGAGCATTACAAATGCCACCAATGTAATTTAGCATTGATGTTACGTTGTTTATTAAAGAGAGGAGTAAACACTTTCTGGTTTTCTGCGACAATAAGTAAAATATTTAAATAATTCAAAAACGGTTAAAGTTAGAAGGCTGATTTTTTTGCGCTGAATTAGCAAATATAGTTGTGAATGTGGTGTGCAAGTTTCAAGGAAATCGGTTGAAGCGTCTAGGAGGACATAGAATTATAAGTTTAGAAAGTTAGGGAGATAAGACAAATATTACTTAAAGATATATTGATCATTTTTAACAATATTTGTCTTTATAAAGTAAATTTATTTTGTAAAACGGACACAGAAGATTTTGTCTTAGCTTATAATCAACTTGTATTATGTAAAGGCACATTAAAATTGCTAACCTGCAGCATTCACAAAAATATTTATCCAGTAAACCGTCTGTCCCTTCATACCAAACCCACCTATATATTTTTCGGTCTTAAATTTTGTAAATGACATTAATTGGTCGTACAATCATCAATCATTATGCTAATTTGTCAGCAAATTTTACCAATCTTCATGAGATCGGATTCCACGTTAATTTGAGCAAGTGCAGTGTTTTCCAAGATTACATCACTATCTAAGATACATCATTAATAGTACAGATTTGTCAAAAGATCCGGACAGAATTGCTGCTATTTTGAAGATTAAAAAGCTTAATTCGGAGATGACCAGAGATTATTGCCGGATCGGAAGAAACGGTTATTGCCACGTTAAAGAGGGGATTTTTTCATATATATTCCTCAAAGAATTAGCTGCCGAGCTCCGAACCCCTCGAAGCTACGGTAGCTTAAAATAAGTGTAAGGAATGCACAGGAAAGTCGACCCATATTCTATTCTTGATTTCTCCTCATGCCAAATGTTCTATGCATGCTCCACTGATGTTTGCACAAGTCAGCGAATGACTCAGCCGGTTAGGCGTCGTGCTTGTAATCTGGTGGTCGAGGGTTCGATTCCTATCTAGTGCAATTTTTTTGGAGCTCGGCAGCTAATTCTTTGAGGGATACACATGAAAAAATTCCCTCTAACGTGGCAATAATCGTTTCTTCCGATCCGGCAATAATCTCTGGTTATCTAAAGTAAGTCTAAGAAAAAAGATTTCTTTAACGCTGTAAAATATTTAAAATTTTGTTCTATTATTTGTGTTTTAATCTTTTGAAGAATGAAAGTATATTTAGTCTTGGAGCTATGTGCATAATGCGGCTTTGTTCATGCCAAAGAGTCGAGTGCGGTAAATTAGGTACTTGGGTATTACAATCTCGACAAACTGCCAAAATTGTAACGTGAAAATTCGAATTACGCGATTGGGGCTGTTTGAGTTCATGTTTTTGAAGTTTGATAAGTGAACCAGGATCTATCTAAAAGTAAAAAAGTAGTCCGACAGGAGATCATCTAAAAACATTAATACCTAATGGTTAGCATTTAAAAATTTGGACTGACCAAAAATCGTTGAAAGCTTCGTTTTGAGCTAAAAATGAGCAGGTCAGATACAACGGTGTATACATTTTCTGTAAAGTGTAAAACTTATCATGCTAAAATGGCGTTAAAGGTGAAAAAGACATTGTTAACATGCTTAGCTGTAGCCTGGCAAGAGGATCAAAATAGGAAACTAAAATTCGGTGTAATTACTTTATTACTTTATCATAGAAAAATTAAAGAAAAATCAAAAATGTTGAATTGTGTATTGTAATTAATAAATAGAAAAGAAACTAAAAATAAACAAAAGTACCAGAAATAAAAATAACAGTAAAACAATAAACTCATTAGTTTACGAGATATAATAAAAGTAGGAACATAAAAATATTGAAAAAACTATTATTAAGAGAAGATAACAAAAGACAAGGCAAAAAGTTAAAATAATATAGGTATGTAGAAATTGTTTAATATTAACATTTTTTTGGTTGTTGTGTTGTTTAATGCTGGTAACTCAGCGATATCCGAAATGAATTACAATTACACAAAAGTTAGGAATTAATATAATTAACGAAGTTTGTTACGGCACCCTTTATTACAGCGAGTTGTTAAAAAAAACTTGCTTTTTTTGTCGACTAGATCCCTCAACTCACTTGCTTTTTCCTATTTTCACTAAACCGAGCTGAATCGAAGTCGCCTAAAAACTAAACGAAAACCACACTGCATTAAAATTTTCAAAGCGCGGGTAAATATTACTTATACTATATGCCCATCGTCTTAACATTTCCGATTCCAAAATTTGGGCAAAGATCCTAATTTTTCACACATAGACCTAGGAGACACAGTTTGTCGACTCCTCTGGTGAAAGTAATCATTCTCTTGCTCTCCAGATTCACAATGGTCACTTGAACAACTCAAACTCGCCTATCTGCTTCTGGAGAAACTCCACTGATGACGGCTCGTGTCTACGTATTCCTCGGAGCTTGGTCATCCACCATCAACACCAAGTCTCCAACTTGTAACGGCGCCATATCTTATTTTTTATCCTATTTTTTATCTATTATTGATCACGACTCTACGTCAACTTGTGAGAAAGATTGGAAAAGAAAGTTGGAACGAGGTAACGACGCGGCGGCATTATTAAAGGAGCAGAATAGCAGACCTCAAAATAAAGGCCATAGGGTTATCAGAAATGGGGTAATTGCGTTCGGTTTTGATATGCCGACGTGCGCACGCCAACCCGTCTTGCGAATTCTCGGCCACGATTCGTGCGGTTACCTTTGATCTGGCCAGATAACCAAAAGCAGCGAATTGGGTCTGGGGATTAAGCCAGCTGGAAGTCTTCCGTCCGGAGGCCTCGGACGAGCACCTTGTTTTTCATTTGGTAAATTGAGTAGACTGAAAAGTCACTGGAGAGACGGATACGTGCCGCTGCCTTCAATCATCGCCCTCCACGGGGCGCAATCACCTAGCCATTCAATCTGCGAAAATGCGAAAAATTGGATCAATAAGCATTAGCGAAATAAGCCGTCGGGTCGTGCCTGGTATGGAGTATTTTGCTAATGGAGGGCGGGTTTGGTCGCTGTGATGTAAACATAGAAATGTTGATAATCCAATAATATACTCTTAAGGAACATATCATTTTTAAATTTTGAAACATATTTTAGTTTAATAAATTCTTCATTTGCAAGTTAAGTTATGCTTATAATGAATTATCAAGAATTTTAAATTAAAAAAATTGTAGCAAAACAAATATGTTTATATATTTATCAATATAATGCAAAAAAAGGCTTATATCCTTTTCAGATGTTAATTTTTTTACCATTATCTACCTTAAAGTAATCAATATTGCAAAATCTATAAAATATAATCCTTCTTTTAGACTAGAAAAAAGAAATTAAAAATTATAAGAAGGTATTGCCCTAACGTAAAGAGATTGTGTTCCGGTAAAAATGTTGAAGTTTTGGAACATTTGCATTCATTTATTTGCATTGGTCGAAATTTTTTGTCATATCATATTATAATTTCTCGTCCACTTTTGCAAATTTTTATGTAATAAGCCTAATGATTTGTAATTTGATATAAAAACGCAATTTATTACCGAACCGGACTGTACCGTAAAATTACTTTAAAAAAGGAATTGTTAACCAAACTTGGGAACACTAAGAGAAGGAACGTAAGTAGAATTTGTAACTTAAAAGTCAAAAAAATTTCCCATTCATCTACCACTGGTACTGAAGACACTATTTTTTGTGATTTTTAGGGTTTGCTATATAATGACTTTACAAGGATTTCAGTTGTGCTACTCTATTAAATAGTCTTATTACTGTATACTGTAACTCGCGCAACACTTAATACACCAATATAAACAAGAAATAGAAAAGGTAGATATAGCGTGTTATAAAAAAAGTCAATCTGAGACATTACCTTATCTTCTTGATAAACCTCAATTGCGGTATAACTTTAACAAAATTTTGTGCTCTAAAAGTAAAATTAAACGACTCTTGAAAGATTTTATTTTTTTTATTTTTTTATTATTAACAATTATAAATTTACAATATACTCTACATGAAGTATTAAGTAAATGTGATGCCAATAAATAAGCAGTGTTGAGAGAAACCACTCAGCAGTGGCACTCTTGCAGTAATCCTGTTGCTTTAGGGGGTTCTCAGGTCGCAAGGCCAGGTTCTAGTCGTCTCACTGGAAGGACGTTGGTAGACAGTTGGTGGACTAGTTCACTAGGATGATTACTAATTTTTTCTTGATAAGTCTGAGTAAATCGGTGAATTTCTTCACTAATAAAGGGAATGCTGAGATCTTCATGCAGTGTCTGATTGGTTACATACCATGGTGCATTCACTATGGCACGAAGGGTTTTTGATTGAAATTGTAGAATCGTTTTAATACGAGTAGGTTTGGCACATCCCCATAGCTGAATCCCGTACGTCCAAACGGGCTTTAGGATAATTTTATAAAGCAGCAGCTTATTTGATATTGACAGTTTTGACTTTCTTTCTAATAACCAGTACATCTGGCGAAACTTCAGGTTTAATTGCTGGCGTTTGGTTTGGAAATGTTTTTTCCATGTAAGACGCTGATCAAGATGTAATCCTAGGTACTTAGTTTCTGTTTTTGTTGGAATTTCTACATTATTCAAGGTGACTGGCGGACATACGTTGAATCGAGTGGTAAATGTTATTTGCACTGATTTAGTTGGGTTGATTTTAGTACGCCATTTAGTAAAGCATTCTTTTATGGTGTTCAGATGTTGGAGATTTGCGGCTGCTAGGTAGGGATCTTCGTGCGTCAATAGGATGGCGGTATCATCGGCAAAAGTGGCGATAACTGTGTTTGTATCTTCAGGTAGGTCAGCTGTGTACACTAGGTATAGGAGGGGTCCAAGGACGCTACCTTGTGGGACGCCAGATTTGACAGGGAAATAGTTGGAAATTCATTATTGTATTTAACTCTGAAATATTTGTCACTAAGATAAGGCTTAAGGAGAAGATAAACATAGCTAGGGAGAAGCCTTTTCAGTTTATGAAGCAATCCGGTATGCCAAACTTTGTCGAATGCCTGTTCAACATCTAAAAATACAGCTCCACAGTACTTTTTTTCGTCAAGGCTCAGTGAAATTTGATTTATTATTCTGTGCACTTGCTGGATCGGAGAATGCCCTTCGCGGAATTCGAATTGATGGTGAGGTATATGTGACAAGATATCTGTGTCGTTCAGCAGGTGTTTGAGGAATAGTTTTTCAAACATTTTTTCTAATATGGGCAAAAGACTAATTGGCCTATATGAAGTAACATCTTCGGGTCGTTTACCAGGTTTAGGGACCATTATTATTTGTGCGTGTTTCCATAGTAGGGGGTAGTACGATAGGCTTAGCATTCGATTATAAATAGTTGTCAATAATACTATCGCCTTTTTTGGGAGCATCTTTAGAACTTGCTTTAAATTTGAAAATAAAAATCTTAATTCGTAGTGTTTTTGACACTTAAAAAAAAGATTTAAAGATTGTCTCTTTTTTGTCTAACTAAAAATCAGACTTGATAGCTTATTTCAGTTTTTCCAAAATCTAAAAGAAATTATACCTTTCCTACGGTTTCCAAGCATGGAAGTTACAAATTTCACGTTAGATTTAAAAAATTAGAGGTGGCTTGTCTAACATAAAGTATTAAGTACTAAAATTGTTTTATAACTATATTACTAGTATTTTTAGGGCAAAAAATTTACATTTTAATATCTTCGATGTATTTATTTGAAAAGTATAAACTTGTTGGAAACATATTGGTTTTAATAAATTTACAGTATGTTTTTATAAAATAATTTTATATCACCCCCATGTCATGAAAGTGTTAAAAAACCTTAATTTTGTTAGTTAAAGCAATTTATTTATACTGCAATTTTCAGAGTTTTTAAATGAAATAAATGTTTTTTCTAAAAAAAAGTAAAAACGTAACTATTATTAAAAAAACTTTTTTTCGCTTAAAGTACATATCATAAACTTTAAATTGACCACCTATAAAATGCCGATATCATTTCCCACGACTTTATTATTTACGATCAAAGTTAGAAACGCAAAGTGGAAAAATGCATTTTTCGTAAATCGACCAACTTTGAGGGCCTGATTTTCGTAAAATAAATTTTTCTAATTTTTTTGATGATAGACGTATTTTAGGTAATCACTTCAAATATAACGACACACTGTTTGTTTATTTTTTTTTGCCTATTTTATTCGAGTTTCGCTAAACTTTTTATGAAATAATCGAAAATTCGTGCAACACTTTAAGCTGCCAGAAATATTTAAAATAAGCAAAAAAAATATTTAAATACATGTAATACTTCAAAAATATGATCCTTTTTAATATCAAATTAGTTTCATGTCGTTTTGTCAATTACAAGTTACAGCTACTTTTGTGTGGCGCGCGCGTTCGCGCCGGCTCACTTCCAACGTAGCAGGCGGTTGATGCAGTACGAATTGGAAGGTTAGTTAACAAATTCCTCGTCGCTCAATTTCTATTCAAAAAACAAATTATATGTTTTTGCTTGTAAATTTTTCTGTTCTGTCCAATGGGGCTATTAATTTTGTTGATAAAAACTGAATTTAAAAAGTTATTTGCCAGAACTGCATTTTTGCATGTAAATTGTTAAATAAAAAATTTAGCACCCACTTTGTCGCGGAGACATTTTGATATGTTATTCTACACACTTTTTCGAACACGTTCCAAAAGGAATCATCGATCGGAGAATTTTTCCGAAGTGAAAATCTAATATGACTACCCTAATATAAAGAGCACGAAATTTAAATTTGCACATTGGTGAAGAGACGTAAAAACCAAAACAATCACCGAAAGTAAAAACTAGAAAAATGCTATGCTGCAATTACAATAGCGAAGAATCTTCATCGGATGATAGTAAAAGAGACAAATAGAAAAGAAGGTATTAAAAAAGATTTAAAAAAACAAGATCACGAATTAATTAAAAAATTCTTGCTTCATAGATATCTAAAAATCTGGTGTGAACATCACACGACTTTTCTTATCCTATTATTATGTATTATACCGGGTTTGTCGTCTCGGCCCTACGCTGCTCTCGTCTAAAAATTTGTTAATTTAAAAAAGGACGAAGCGCGAGTCCAACACTCGAAAGCTGATTAACATAAATAGTACAAGACAATAATACTTAAAATTTTGCTACGTCACTAAAGGTAACCGTGCGAGCTCGGTCGCACGGCCTTCCCTATTATCGCCTGCGTGCTCCCTCCTAGCGGCCAAGCGCTCCCCCTGTCCTCCCGCAGTCGGCCTGGAAGCTCTTCGAGCGCTCTGTGATTGGTCCGTTTAATTATTTTTTAATCGGCTATAACTTATTTATTTGACCTCGGATCAAAAAATTTCATTGTAATTTTTTGTTCGTCTCGGTCTGATCTATCCGGTAATATAAATTTCCCGAAACATTTTATGAACACCCAATATATTAAAAATCCTGAGCTTCAATTTTTTTGGGTTCCTATTTTATTAACTTTTATTTTAAATTCATGTTTATCTCATGATAACAAATCATTTTTATTTTCATAAATTTTTTGTATCTTTAACCGTTTAGATTCGCGATCTATTTTGCGACATTGCGACCAAACGACTAGGCCGATTTTTACCAAAAGCTTCGCACTGCGTCCCCTATCTGCAAGTAACTTGGATACTAAATTTCAAGTCTCTAGCTCTTACGGTTCTCGAGATATCCTGTTTACTGACAGACCGACAGACACACACACACACACACACACACACACACACACACGAACCAATGGCTAAAACCAACTTTTTTGGTGTCCTGAGGCTATAATTCGTCCAGAAATGTGACAACTGGGTAGGTCAAATTTCCGTCGATTATATTTCTTTCCTTATTATAGGATAAGGAAAGTAAAAAATAGTTGAGAATTTGACCCATACTTATTGGGACTTTTTTGCTTAAAATTTTTCTAAGAATATATACACGAAGTCTTGGAACATTCTTGTGGGACACCCTCTGTAAGAAATTGGGACGCCTTGTATATATGTATAATAGTTGTATTGTCACTGGAATAGGACCCATATTTTTGAAAATGCTGACTTGTATCACAGATTACGTATATCTATATGTAATCTGTGCTTAGTATTGCTGAGTTGCTGACGGTTTCAGCAGCTAATTTCAGTTGATTAAGAAAATAACCTAAAACCACAGTTAGCGTTTTTCTTAAAAGGTTTGTAAAAGTCAACTTTAACAGGTATGAGCCATGGAACTGGAAGGTTTAATGCAGTCTCTGTCCTTGCACACTGGTGACGAACAACCCGCTTCGAATTACAACTTATTTGCTACAGACATTTGCGGCCAACACACTGACATTGTGTTTGCCGAGTTCACTAACAAATACCTTATCATAGCCACTCAATACGGCAGGATCGGCAGTCTCTTGAAGATATCTGTAGATCACGATCTGAACGGTGTCAGCGGTTCAGAACCGGTGTACTCGGTGAGCATTGTATTTGGCAGTGACAACGCCGAACAACAGGCGGCAGCCCGTTATATAGCGGAACAGCTCGATATTCACAAACCTTTGCTGCTGTTCTTGTGTTTGAAAAACTACGAGGTTGAGACTGTGCGCACTCTTGCTAACTTGCTTTTAAATATCCCTGCTAAAGATAGTTAAACCATGGCACTAGTTCCGCTTATTAAGAGAGTGAAGGTGGCGCAAACCTTTTTTGGTCAACTTGTTATTGGGCCACCTGGCTCAGGTAAGACAACTTACTGTTCCAAGGTGTGTAAATTCTATAAGGAAAAATTAAATCGTAAATGTGATGTCATTAATCTTGATCCGGCAAATGAAAATATGACTTATAAACCTGCTGTTGATGTGATGGAGCTAGTAACTGTGGAGGATGTAATGAACTCGCTGAGTCTAGGGCCGAACGGTGCACTAATGTACTGCATGGAATATTTGGACAAAAATTATGACTGGCTCCTTGTAAAGCTACGTGCCCTCAAAGATAGCTACTTGATCTTTGATATGCCAGGCCAAGTTGAGCTCTACACCCACCATGATTCTGTCAAGAACATTTTCAGCAGACTACAAGAGGCTGGTTATCACCTGTGTGTGGTGCACATGGTTGATTCACATTATTGTTCGGATCCTACTAAATTCATATCAACTTTATTATTATCATTATCAACGATGCTGAAAATTGAGCTTCCTCATGTAAACGTTTTAAGCAAGGTAGGACTGCAACATAATGATGGTTTTAAGTAAAATTAGTTTTGCAGGCTGATTTGTTGAAAAAGCATTCGTCCCATCTCGAATTTGGCTTAGACTTTTATACAGAAGTTTTAGACCTGCAATATTTGCTAGCTCTTCTAGATGATTCACCTTTCACTGCTAAATACAAGAAGCTGAATGCTGCACTCGTTGGTTTAGTGGAGGATTATAGTCTTGTTAGTTTTATTCCATTAGATGTCAAATCTGATAAAAGTTTGCTTATATTAAAAAGTGCTGTGGATAAAGTAAGTCATGTGATGTTTTGCTATATTTTATGGAATGAACTTATTATAGGCAAATGGATACGTTTATGGTAGCGGAGAGGAGAGGAGTATCCAAGCATTGTTGTCATGTGCTGTTGGAGCTCGCACGGAAAGTGAGCGGTTAGATTCGGATTACATGTAGCTTTTAACAGTTCTTTACTTTTGTACTTTGATGTATAAAAATAAAGTAATTTCAAAAATGGAGAGACAAATAAATGTGCTTTGGTTAAACAATGAAGTTTTTTCAACTCATCTACTTTTAAGTAACAAAATGACAACTGATTTTTTTCATTGTCTATCATATCAACAAAAGGACATCTATTTTAAACAAGTACGGACGTGGAATTCTGGTTCCACAGATGTTCGGGGCAAAAATTTGCGGTCACTTCCGGTCAAACCAGTCTCGAGATTTTCCCATCAGGCTTATTTTTGACGTCTGGACTTGAGTTATGGTCCTTAGTTGAATACTAAAAACGTTATTTCTCTATCACAGATCAAAAATTGTAAGGTTTGATAGATGTCAGAAATGACGGAAATAGAAACTTATCTCCAGCTTAGAAACTGCCTTGATCAAAAGTTGAAAAATAAAAGGAATGAAAAACGTCATTTTATCTGCCACCATAAAGACAATGGAAAAGCTATCCTCAAACTAGGACACAGGTTTAAAACAAAATACCAGTTACATTAATTCAGAAATTAATTTTCTTAAATTCTCAAAATTCGGAAATGTAAATGGTATATTGTATTTTGACAAAGGTACTTTTTTAAGATATCTATTCAATATGGCAGTCTATTACCATATTGTATCCACGGTAACAAAAGCTGCCGTTCTTGGCTATGCTAATCAAGGGCGTTCAACATGGTTTGTTAATATTTAATTTCCCAATAGTAATAAATTGATTCAGCAATGTTATAGCTTTATTCATAATGATTCAAAAATATATCTGACATTTATTAAATTCAAATTGAAAACGTAGTCGATATATTCATGAATGATCTACTGATTTGATGGTGCATCTGAAAGTATTTAATCATATTTTATAATTCGAAACATTGATCTTGAGAATTACTCAATATTTTTAGTTTGAAACCTATGCATAAATTATAGCTTATATTTAACTGTAAAGGTGTACTGAATAGAACATACTGAATTTTTTTTATTAGAACAATACATTTTAAAAACTATGTATGTATTTACATAAAATGCAAATGCATGATTATAAATATTAACCATTGTTTGAAGTGTTAATTTTTAAGTACATGAAATTAGTGAAAAACGCAAGAACCACTTGTATTGATTAATTGATCTTAACTTTTAATATCCAAAATAACCAAAAAATGACGGTTATATGAGAACAGCATCCAACTGCTGTAAGTCCACTTTTACATTGATAGCAATATTTTATTAATGCCTCTTTTTCAAGTCTTAAAGAACATAAAAGTAGTACAGTGCATTTGAGGAACGCCTTGACTTTACTTTGGCTCAGCGATTGCAAAACATATATAATTTTTTTTTTGAATCTGAAGGTATTTGCTGAATCATAATTTCTTTAATATATTGTTATAGATGATGTTAACAAATTTTTTTGTAAAACTAATGCAGGAATTAAATATTAAGCAAACTATTTTTTTTAATATAATATTCTGCAGCTATAAGAAATATGTACTTAAGGGTTAAATTCATCAGTGGATTCTTGAAGTATTATATACAATTATTGTAATAGTTTATCACTGCTGGACTTTCTTCTTTCATGTGCCATATCAGGTCTCCCTATCATTGGCAATCACTATAGCAAGGGAATTTCTATCTTCCGCCGTATCCATTAGTTCTTAAGTCACTTCATTCATGGATATGGTCTAATTAGAATTGCTTTTTTTTTGGTCCGACTTCTGGACAACATTCTATTTTTTTATTTGAGTTGGAGTAATTGATATTTTTCTTCTCTAAGAATGTGATCATGGTATGCTATCTGCGGCACTTGATTGTTGTTAATAGTTGCCTATTTATTTTAGCTCTTCTAAGCAATTTTGTGTTAGATTTACCCAGGGTATATTTAGTAGACATAATTTTATAGAAATGGGAAATGTTTGTTTGAACTTGCTTAGCACTCAGTGTTAAATTGGTGGCCATAGGGCAGTAGACAAGCAATTGGTTGAAAATTAAAATCAACCATGCTAAAAATACGCACATATAGTATTCAAGAATCCAGTATCACTGAAGAACCGCAGACAAAAGTAAAGTTAAGAACTTAGCAGTAGTAGACGTCGCAGAAACCCATTGGAAAATCAATGACTATTTTGTATCAGACAATAGTAATTTAATCATATGTTTGAGCATTGAACATTATTAATAAATGAGGCAAATATTATTATGTACAAACAGCTAAAAAACGCTCTTCTAGGTTATATCACTGTTATTGATTAAATGGTGATAGCAAAATTATAAGTAACACCTCACTCAAATACAAATACAAGTTTGGGCCTGCATCACTAATTTAAGTATAGAAGGAGATAAATAATAAGGTCTACTAAACTAAAACAAACGTGGAACAATTTATTTACAAATGGTACCAGTAGGATAAGTTGGTACAGTGACCTTACGAAAGTATGATAAGCAAAACGATCCTGAAGATAGGCAACCAAACGATCGGAGTTCAGCCGCACCGTATTTCATCTGAACTATCTTTGCTTACTTTTTGTTCAAATGTATAGGCTATCTTTGTTTACTTTCTATTTGAATGTATAGTAGATTCCATACAGGAGAAACAGACGAAATTTTTCAGAGTTATGTGGTTTATTTGTAAGTTGCGGTATTCCACTTTGCAATGAAAATGAACCTGAAAGAGGTGTAAAAGCTCTAGAAAAACAATAATGTAACAATAGCTAGAATCGTTAAGTAATTTTTATTCGCCGAATTAAATGCCAATGAATAAAATAATGTTTATGGTTGCAGATGCTGCACTTATATGACAAAAGCATCTTAAAATTTTAAAGCTTTTTTCTCTAATTTAATTTATTGTACTTGTTTAGCTGACAGTTTAAATCGTGGAGCTGAAACTGTTAGATTTGAAAATAATTTAGTTTCGAATGTTAAAAAGATTTTTATTAAAGCGCCTCTAGCTCGAGTTCAAATGTACAAGAAAAAGTACCCCAAATTCCCTTTATCTACAGAGCGAATCTTAACAAGATGGGGCATCTGGTTAATATCTTGCAACGAATTACACTAAAATCAAAGATGTCGTATGTCAGTTTGATTCTCAAAATTCAGCTGCAGGTGAAAATTGTATTTTGGTGATCCAACAATTAAACAGCAGATATCTTATATTTTATCTGATTTTGTTGGTATTTCAACTGCCAGTGAAAAATTAGAGAAGCGAGAACTTTTATTACATGAAAGTTTAAGCATTATTAAAAGC
The DNA here is from genome assembly GCA_036346155.1 of Sinelater perroti. NCBI lineage: Eukaryota > Metazoa > Arthropoda > Insecta > Coleoptera > Elateridae > Sinelater > Sinelater perroti. Next base: position 1,527,091 of record JARFIY010000378.1, on the reverse strand, counting down.
TTGAAAAGCGCAATTGCTGAAGGTAGTGGTGAAATTGTAAAAAAGTTGAAACAAAGTTAAATTCTGCTTTGACCAGAAATGAAGGCTACATCATGTTAAAAAAAATTAAACGGCGAGCAGAGGGATGATTTAGAATTCGAACCAAATAAAATATTTGCATTTAAATACTCACCTGTTACTTATTGTCAAGTTGAACGTGTATTTTCAAGCTACAAACACTTGTTAAGCGATCGAAGGTAATGTTTAACTACTGACAATTTAGAAAAATATTTAACAAGTTCTACTGTAGAAATGTATAATAAAAACTTAGGTTAATACTGTTTTTATGTTTGTAAAATATTATTACACTTGTTTTTCCCAGTTTTTGTAAATATACATGTAATATGTGTCGATTTTGTAAAATAAAAGTATTTATTTTCACACGTATTTTTATTTTGCATATTTTAACTGTTTTGTAGTAAATATTTTATTATTTTTCTCGTACGTATACTCCAAGGTCTAGTGATTTGGATGCAAAGAGGTAACCATATGAGAAATGTCGCAAATATCACAAAGGCACGCGGAATGAGAGTGGCAAAATACTCTTGAACTTCCGTGTAGATCTTCCATGTAGATCTTCCATTTCTTCTTCTTCTTCTTCTACTCTTATATAGGCTATTAGCCTGTTTCTAACTACACATTTCGTGTAGTACTATGAGCCATGTTGGGCGTACCCCGAGCAGGTGGCTAGTCTGACCCGTTAGAAGAAGGAGAATGTACTTTACGACCGCCAAAGGCGTTTGTATGATGGCCGGAGAGCACTCGATGTTTGCCGTTATTTTTGACCTGGGAGTCGAACCCAGGGCCCGCCGCGCGTTAGTCTGGCAGGCCGAAGCCTTTCCGTCGCGGCTGTCGTGCTCTCATTTCAAACATCATATTCGAAAATTTTATATATGATGGTTTCTCAACTCACTAGAAATTAAATAAATTATATTCTAATAGTAACCTTATGGAAATCATCGATGCAACGTACAAAAACCTATTCTAGGAAGAATTGTGGTAGTGGCCATATTGCTTTAATAACTGAAATATGTCTCAAACAACAAAAGCCAGTTGAATGAAAGAATACAATAAACTGATGGGATTCAAAAAATTAAGTAAGCAGATTAGATAATAAAAACTAGCTAAAAGTAAATATAACCAAATGACAAAAACTGTTAACAGAGCTACGTGGAGAGATAAAAAGGCATATATAATGTTAGTATGTGAGAAAACGGAAGAGTATTCACGTAAAAATCAATCAAAGGATTTGTTTCACAAAGTTAAATAACTACTTAGAATATTCTAACCTTGCTCACGTCCTGTTAAGAACGAGTCTGACGAGCTTCTTACTAATTAGACATAACTGAGCGATAGCAACGCTGCTGCAGTTATTTAATAAGTAATGAAAATATAATTTATTTATTTATTGGACCCTAATGCATTTAGCACAATATGAACCACCGATATTTAAAACTGAGGTGGGGCCAACTCCATATAAATGCAAAAATAATTTTAGACGATGAATTTGATATTCTTTTTCGCATATAATGTGGAACTATGGAAGTTATTTATTGAAAATACAACTGTTCTCGTTAATTACTATACATGAGCATTGGATTTTTGACAGCATTGTAAATAATTTTAGAGATAAAATAAAAGTATTTGAGAGTTAAACCGATTACACAAATGGGTCAATAAAGTAAGTATTTCGGCAACACTATATAAATATTAATCCTATATACAGAGTATCTAAAAAGCACATGAATATTTTAATGTGATCTTTATAATTTACATGTGCTAGATTGGTATGGTTGGAAATTTATAATGCAATCACAGCCCGATACAAAATTGAAGGAGCTCCTAAAACATGATATAAGGCTACAGTTGTGTCTGTTATCAAATTCTTTGCGGAAGAAAAGATGCGATTAACTAATCAATCTTAAGATTTGCATTAGTACTGTTTTGAATATATGGAAATATTGCAACTATAAACACTTTTCTCTCCTCTGTACAGCACATCTTCAACAATTCTAAAGCCGATAATGTAGTAGAAAAATAAGTTTTCCTGTTTAATAAAGAGCTAGAAAGCGTGCGCAAAGAATAATATAGTAAAAGGGCATAAATCCCTCGTTTGTTTTATGGTTGAGACTGTTTTTTAAAATTTCTTTTCTAAGACTACACTATTAAAAATTAGATATCAAATTAACACTTTGCCGTTGTCTTATGTTGAGCATTTTGTTGCTATATATATATATATATATATATATATATATATATATATATATATATATATATATATATTTATATATATATATTTCGTGTAACAAAGCAATACTACTAAACTTACCGACTAGAAAACAAAAGAAGGATAGTATTCTCTTTAGAAGTTTATTGAGAATTCTTGATAAAATTTTATTTCAACACTCATACATTATTTAAGATATACAGTTTTTCTCATACTTTCTAGTTTATTGCTTTCCACAATCATTTAATGGGATTTAACAGAAGGTTTTTAGTTGCTCATCTTATTATGTTCTTGGTTTTGCAAATTATCTGAGTATACTCTGTATAACTTAATTAGAGATTCATCATTGTTTAACAGTGACTAGCGAGTAATATTTTTTTTGCTTTTAATAAGTTCAACATTTTTTTATCTGTTCAATGGACATTGTTCTACATTTATGCGAGCCTATTATTTTGTTTTTAAGCCAAAAACATTTTGGTTTAATTTTAATTCTTATAATGTTTCTTTATCTACATAACCATATTAGACGAGTTTTAAATAGTTTATATGAAAAGATGGGTAACCCAATAGAAAATTATTGTAAATAAAAGTTATTTATGGAACTATTAGCTTTTGATATACAATTTTATTTTTTACATTATCTCTATTTTTTTGTGATATCCATTGTATTTAAGTATTTTTATAAACTCATTTTACAAAATTTTATTTCCACGCATTATCTAGAAATTTATTTTTTTTTACAACCAACAACTATCAATTTTAGAGTATACACTAATTCTTTTACGTTTCCTATCAGTTAATGATGTCTTTTCTCGCTTTAACACTTTAATAGACAAGTAATAAATGCGTTGAAACATGCTTTAACTTAATCACTTTTAAAAATTCTTCTGTTTATGTGTAATACAAAAAACAATAAAAAAAATTAAATCGTACATAAAATAAAAGTCTATTCTACAATATAAACTTAAACTACAGAACCTTTATATCTGTAAAATAAATAACAAATTAATTTCTCAATACCTGATATTCTTTTGTCTATTGTGGGTACTACCATTCAAGCTTAAACTTAAAATGTCACAAACGTGCATAAGATTTCTGCGAGATTCGAACTCGTCCGCGTTGTGTCTAGTAAAAGATCAAACCCTCTTGACCAGTGAACTACGCCAGCAGGCCTTTTTAATATTAAACAATGAGAAAACACACAACTATTAACATAATTAGAATATGATTTTTGTTTTTGTACCTGTTTTGAACTTTCTTGTAGTGGTGTATATACATATAAAGATCTAAAAAATTGTTATAGAATTTGTAGTATATAGCAATAGAAGACAACGAGTTAGGCAAATATGGAAGAAAAGTTATAGAATTAACGCAGCAGGTATCAAATGTCTAAAGCACTAACTACAGAAAAATGAAAATTATAGCTTTTGATAAATTCACAGAGCAATTTCTGTTTATTACAGCTTTTTGGTAATTCAATTATATATTTTTAAATAAGTTAAGGTTTTGCACTATAGATACCACAAGACAAGAAATGCACGAGATTGCATTGCATTGTATTTTAGACACTACTATGTTATGCTGACGAACATAATAAAAAATTTGTTGTAAAAAGACATGCGAGAGTATGAAACTGAAGAATAGTGCAATCAAGTTGAAGGTCGTAACGACTACAATGAACAGCACAAACATACCAAACATTTTAACTTTATTTATCATAATAGTTACGTTAGCGTTAGAACTGGTGGTGTATGTTAAATTAGGAAGTGTTCATCCCTGTATAGAAAAGCCGCACGTGTAAAGCGTAAACGGAAGTGTGTACCAGAACTGTTTTCAGTATTATTAATATTTCTACTGAACATTCAATAAATGCATCACAAAAATTCAAACATAAAGCTGGTCAACGGCTGACAGTCTTGTTGATTGATTTTTTTAATATTCATGGAATTCATCGCGTTTATTTTGGGTTTAGATTTGTTTTGTTCATTTATAAATAAACTTTTTACTCCAAATTAACTGTATAGGATTACAGTTAATTTGCCTAAATGTATAATTTGTATACATAACTATATTATATTATAAAAACACTTAAAATGCCCTTAAAATGAATTGAAAAATAAGAAAATCTTTAGGAAAGATCTCGAATTTACCAAATAAAACAAATAAAACTTTATCTATTACGAAACTTATCCACTTCAATTATTTCACTCTTCAAATACAATTGGCGTAGAAATTTTTCTATGGCTACTTAAGAAATTAATCAGAAGATGACGTCCACTGATATCAGTTAATCTCTCATGCAGATATATGAAGTTCAATTAAAAACGAAGACTTAGTTTTCACCATGGGACTCAAAATGGTAGTGTGTTTTAGTGTGTTTTTTAGTTGTGTCATTGTGATTCCTTCAACATTAAGTGCGCGCATATTGGGAGTGATATCGACGCCTTCGTTTAGCCACCAAACGGCGTTTCGTCCTCTGTGGAGAGAGCTCTCCCTTAGAGGCCACCGGCTCACGGTGCTTACTACAAACCCTATGAACGACCCTTCGCTGATCAATTTAACCGAAATAGACCTTCACTCTTCATACAATGCGTGGGCGCACATGGACTTGAACAAGTTCGTCGAGCTCAACCCTTGGGAAATGTTCAACCAGGGAATGGATATGACGGAGAGGCTTATCTCGAGCCAGTTGGGACACCCCGAGGTGCAAGCACTAATTCATAATAATTCTGAAAGCTTCGACCTGGTTATAGCAGAAGGGGCGTTTCTGATCATGACCACGTTTGCAGAAAGGTTTAGATGCCCTCTTATACAAGTCTTCTCTTTTGATCCGAGCTCGTTCATTTACGAATTGATTGGAAACCCCTCACATCCTGTATTGAACCCGGACGTCTTGACTCCCTTTTCGGAAAACTTGTCGTTGTTAGAGCGCGTAACAAGCGCTTTGTTCTCTTTAGTTGTAAAATTCGGATATTATATGTTTGTTATCCCTCTACAACAGACGTTAATAAACAAATATTTTGGTGACGGCTATCCTTACCTTTTGGATATTGCAAGAAATACTAGTATGATCTTTAGAAATGCAAACCCAATTTTTTATCCCGTAAGACCTCTGTTGCCCAGTATCATTAGAATAGGAGGTGATCATATGCAAAAACCAAAAGAGCTGCCCGAGGTAACTGTTAAATCTTGCCAGAAAATTATTATTAAAAACTTTTTTTCAGGAGTTAAAGGCGCAGTTAGATGAGGCAAAGAAAGGTTTTATCTACTTTAGCTTAGGAGGGAATATTAAAAGCAAAAGTCTTTCCAAGCGTGTTCTTTCTATTTTGCTTGAAACCTTTAGAGAATTACCGTATACGGTTTTGTGGAAATTTGAAATTAAAGATCTGCCGGAAAAACCTGATAATGTCCTCATTTCCAAATGGTTTCCTCAAAATGATATTCTTAGTAAGATTCTAAGTAAGTAAATTGACATGATTGCTGATTTGTATTTTAGGACATCCCAACATTAAGCTATTCATCACTCAAGGAGGCTTGCAATCTATGGAAGAGGCGATAGCCAACCACGTTCCTATGATTGGAATGCCATTCTCGTGGGATCAACCTCGGAACGTTAAATGTATGGAAAGTAAAGGTTTTGGACTGTACGTCGATTATAAGAATATAGATAAAGAATCGTTCAAAAGAAAAATTTTAGAAGTCATAACAGACCCTAAGTATGGGCAAAGTTGAGTTTTTTCTTAAAATATAATTTTGTACTCGCAGGTATCGGAAACGAGTGAAAGAGGTAGATGAGTTAGTACGAGACGAGCCCATGACCGGGTTAAAGCGCGCCGTTTGGTGGACCGAGTATGTTTTAAGGCATAAAGGGGCGAAGCACCTGAGAAGTCCTGCGTTGGACTTGCCCACTTATCAGTATTTTCTGCTGGATGTTGTAGCCTTTTGTCTGACGATACTGTTGAGTGTAATATATATGACGTATTTCTTGTTTAAATATCTATATACACTGTTTAAATTTCTTTTATCAAAACCAAAAATTAAGGTTTCTTAAAATAAAATAGTTAAAGTTTGGTTATAATAAGCTTTTTTAGATAAGCTTTTTTCAAAGGGTACATTAGCTTTTTCTTAATTGTAATTTGTAATTTTTATTGTAAGTTTTAATTTTTACCTTATATTGATTATATTAAAGGGCATTGTATTGGTGTTTATTTTATAAATTATTTATCATATTTTATTCTCTGTAATAACCCTTTTAATAAGTCCTATTTATGTGTCACTTATTGGTTATATTTACAAGGTTTATCCTAAAAATTAATTTCTCCCTTTTTTTCCAAGGCATATGAACTTAATAATAGTAAAATTGCAGAGTTGTGATTACAAATATAGTGCTAGCGAAGTGAGAGTTGTTATTCTCTAAGAGCCTAACAGATTTTTTGGTGAAAATTACGCTGCGATATGTAATGTGTACGACGTTGTCTGTATGTTAGTGCAAATGGTGCGGAACTAAACGGAAAAATGTTTATAGAAGGACGAGCAAAAGTTGACGACGAAGAGCTTATTTTTCAAGGCGTTAATCTGAGTTTGATTGTTAGTGAAGGGTATGTAGAAATGAATCTAATAAATTGCAGCAAAGAAACAGCCGGTCGCATTATTTAAAATGTATTTTTATAATGTAAGTGGCTACTGAGTACCACAACATCCCAACGATCACCTCAAAACGCAACATTCTGACACGTTTTGAAAATGAAAGACTACTATTCCACATAGTTTTGCAATTAAAAAAACTATTAGGCAATCAAATGTTCCATTACCATGTTATCAGAACATATCTCTAAGAGATTATTGTAAAGTCATTTTTTTGTTCCTTTGTTTACCTGATATATTTATACAGTGACATGGAAAAAATAATAAAAATAAAATAGCCAAAATGTAAATCAGAAAATCATTACTAGGATAAAGGAGTGTAGAAATGATGTAGAAATTTGTGTTGATTAACAAATACGAGGGAATAGATACGCTAGAAACCGGGACCCGAATTAGATTTACAATGAAAAAAGTCCTTCTGGCGCTTAGTTCGAATCTATTCCTATTTTTTTGAACAAACGGCTTGGCCTTAATTGGTTTAGATCTTATAACTTTTATGGACTGAAAGTTTTTGGATAGGAACGTAGCCTTATTTTTAACATTTATGTTTTTCAAGAGATTGTATTTAAGAGCATCCATTTTGACATCCAGTACATCAAAAAAAGCGAGAGATAAAATTTAATGTACTTTCAGCAAACTAAGAAGCTCGAAAACCCATTAATCATAAACTATAGACTATAGACTATAGTCTATGATGTATTTTCTTTAGAAGGTATAAATGATCTTATTGCGAACATTTAATGGCCGGTCAATCTTGTAAAGAAATATGTAATATTATACGGGGTTGTCATGTGTTTGTCAATTTTTTTTTGCAAATTGACGCTCTAAACTTTGATTACTTCTCACAGAAAGATTTTGTAAAAATACTACCTGTCAATTAGTACTTTTAATTTTATTAATAAATACGTGAGCTTTGCTTTTAGAGGACATCTATATTTAATAAAAAATATATTCCTAATTATATATAAAATTTAAAGACATTGTTGGATCATATATTGAATATAACAACCTTTTACATGTGTTATACATCTACAACCATCAGAGTTTTTGCTTCTGTTTTTACAAAACGGTGGCACAGTAGCAATATCTTTATATCACTATAACTTAAAAAATATTGTAATATAAATATTTAATTTTTTTATTTCGTATTGTTTAATAAAACATTTTTCACCAAATATTAGTTTACATTGTTATAAATAATAACTGGATCAAATGCGACTTGTTTTTACTGGTACTTTGCTGACATTGTGACGTTTGGCTTCTCAAGTGACCAAAGAAACCGTTACTAATTGATGAAATACAACGAAAAGACGGCAGGAACTATTATGTCAGTTGTGTGTTACGTCTTTTTACCGTAGTCAAATGCTGTGTTTTGCCCATCGCAAAAAATGCTTTTCGTCAAGGAGCTCGCCTATAACCTAGAAATACACTTGCTCAGAAGGCCCCCGTAGTTAGTCCGGCACTATGGACTACGAATATGCGCCCTTCCGCAAGGAAATGGACTTGCACAACAAGTGCTGTGGCGGCATGGTGTGGTGCATTCGCGACATATGTGGGATCATTTGCGCAATCCTTACCTGGCTGCTCATATTATACGCAGAGTTTGTCGTCATGTTTGTTATACTCATTCCCAGCTCATACAGCCTGTATAGTATAGTCAACATAATCATCTTTCAGACATGTGCATTCTTGGCATTTGCCTCACATCTGCGGACAATGTTTACAGACCCGGTAAGTTATGCACATTCGTTTGCTTGTAATGTATGGTATTTTGTACAGGGTGCTGTTCCAAAGGGAAATGCCACAAAGGAGATGATTAAGCAAATGGGGTTCCGAGAGGGCCAGGTCATATTTAAATGCCCCAAATGCTGTAGTATCAAGCCAGAGCGGGCACATCATTGCTCGGTTTGTCAGAGGTATAATATATATTCAGTAGCAAAGCTTATTACTATCTCAATGGCTAAATTAACAATCAAAATTCTGAATCCAAAGCTGTGAAAGTGTAATTTAATTATGTATATATACATAATAATGTATCTATGTTTATTGTTTGGTGTGGCTTAAGTCAGCAATTAAGGTAATTTTTTGAAAATTATGATCACTTAGAAGAAGAGCGAATACTAGTACTCGGTAATAAACAAGATTTTGTAGCTTTATTTGATTGATATGGATTCCAGGATGGTGTAACAATTAACAAAATTATAACTAATATTTAATAATTTAGCATATATAATTGTAAATAAATCAAACTAGATTTTTTATCCAGGTGCATAAGAAAAATGGATCATCACTGTCCATGGGTGAACAATTGTGTAGGTGAAAACAACCAGAAGTTTTTTGTGTTGTTCACAGTAAGTATTTTTAACTTTGTACACAAATAAATTGCCATAATAGCATTACTTGTAGTTTTACATCGCCGCCATATCGCTGCACTCTCTCTTCTTGGCAGTAAATCAGTTCCTCACCTGCATTCGGCATGAGTGGAAGGATTGCTCTACATACTCCCCACCTGCTACCGTTGTGCTGCTGCTATTTTTGGTATTTGAGGCACTGCTGTTTGCAATATTTACTGCTGTAATGTTGGGTACACAAGTGCAAGCTATCTGGAATGATGAGACTGGCATCGAGCAGTTGAAGAAGGAGGAGGCACGTTGGGTGAAGAAGTCACGCTGGAAAAGTATTCAGGCTGTGTTCGGCCGCTTCTCAATTGGGTGGTTTTCTCCATTTGCAGGGCCTGCTCCCAAGACCAAGTACGAAAACTACCTGTATTCGGTGTGATTTTTTATTGTTAACCATCTTGTATTAGCTGCTAGCATAGGTGCAGTCACATTGTTAATTTTGTGATTTTTCAATTCTACACATCTTTTACGTAGCATCTTTTAATTACTAATAAAACATTTAAAGTATTATGTTGCACATTTATGATTGAATGAACTGAAGAGAGTTTTTTTGTTAAAACAACATTTTTATTGTATTAGATCATACACAGTAACATAAAGTTCTAAATGTATATATACAGTAATTTGAAAATTCTAGAATGGACTGAAAAATTATATTAGGGCCATTTTATTTCAACTTTGAAGATGTATATGATTTCAACGTCACCAAAATAGTTTTCTGCCGTCAATTTACAGGGTTGAAGTAGCTTTTCTTTAGTTTTATTTTCATTAATTGAATAATTAATAAATATTAAAAGAAAGCATAAATAAAACATAACATTATGAAAAGATGGAAAATACCTGCATAGATGCCTAGTGTCTGAAGCAATTAGTTAATAGGTAAATTTTAAAAATTTTAATTATTTGTGTATTTTATCCACTTAATTCTTTATTTGGGTACTTTGAAGTGCCACAATGATAAAAAAACAACGGGCCGAAGGAAGTGCAAAACTTTAAAAAATGTTTTTGTAAATTTTGCTAAAATAAATTGGGCAGTGAAAAGAAATTAAATGGTAACAAGAAAGGCAAGTGCAAAATTTTGTACAACAATTCTTGAGATTTTCAATTTTAATTGTGTACTTGATAAGTGGGTAGTGGAAAGGAAAAATATAAACATAGTATTGTAATAACTTTTTAAATTATGTCATGGTGGTTTAAAAAGTTGCTGAATTTGATTTTATGATGAAAAACGGAATATTTTATACAAAAAAAGTTGTATGTGGGAATAGTGGTATAAAATATTATGAAAAATGATTTAATTAGTGGTACTTGTGATCACAGAATCTATTTTTTCCTGAAAATAGGGCATTCTAAATAAAATTGTCAAATTTTATATTTCATATAAGTTTTGTGGTATAGAATGGTTAACTTTAAAATAAATAGCTTATAAAAGTAGGGGTATATTAGTTGTACTGATAGTATAGTTCTTTTGGAAATATAATAAATAATCGATTATATACAATCCTTTCACTATATTATTTTGTTTAAATATGCTGCAGCGATTGTTGCTTTGTTGTTTGGTACTGCTTCTATAAAATGGCAATATTTCCATTCTGTAAACTGCATTTTCTGCTGTATAATTTTATTATCAACGAGCTTGCATCTGATTAGAGTTTTGGAGGTGGTTATATATTTTGTGTTTGTTGATATTATAATTATTATGTTAAAATGTTTTGCTGTTTTACTGAATTGATTTAATAGCGTCTGTGGATCATTCCCGTTTTCAGCAACCAATACTATGTCATCAGTAAAGCATAAGATCTTGACTTTTTAGCAGGCCCAGCTTCCAAGCTGGAGACCAGCTTTACTTTTTTCTCATGTCTGTCATGCCTAATAACTTTTGATCAAGGCAGCTTCCAAGCTTCTATTTCTAACATCTTTCAAGCCTTATAATTTTTATCTGTGATAGATAGAGACATAACGTTTTCAGTATTCAACTAAGGACCATAAGTCAAGTCCAGACGCCAAAAATCAGCCTGATCAGAAAATCTCGAAACCGGTTTGACTGAAAATGGCCGCAAATTTTTCGGTTAGCTAAATTTTTGCCGCTATTCACTTTCATTTGAATATAATTCACTGTCATTCGTTTCAATAAAATTTTGTCAAACCCTAAAGTTTAGTTTCATGCATGGTGTTCGCTCTGCTTTACCTGTAAAGCAAATTTTTGCTTGTTTTGTTTTCAATTCTATATCTCTCAAGTCTATGCGCTTGCTTGGCTATTTTATCTATTATAATATTAAATAATAGTAGATTTAGATCTTATAACGAATATGGTATCCGTACAAGATCATCACGACCTGAACCCTTGTTGTTCACCTGCTAATAAGGTAAATTAGTTTATTCTTTCATTTGTGATTTTGGTAGTTAGCTTTAGAGTAATACTCAGAAGATTTATTTCCCTGTAGTTTGAAGGTTCTTTCTTTTCACCTTAAATATCAGGACAGTTATACTGCTTTTCCATTCATCTGGAGTATTATGACAAAGAATCATGGGAATTAAAATTATTAATTGTTGGTTTAATTTCTCTTTGTCATATTTGAGCAGCTCTTTAGGGATTTTGCCTTAGCACAGGCTTGAAGTTCTCTTTATACCTTTGTTTTTCTATTATGGCAGTAATTAACTCGCCCCCTTCTTTATTGGACTCCATAAAAATCACTTTCTGAAAAGATTTCCCATTATTTGTTCTTAGTTTGCCTTACTATTGACTTTGTCTTGTTGCTGATTCTCTAATACTTTTTATAGGTTTATATTGTTTGTATTGCTTTGTATTTTTTGCTTCTTTTTTTTGCATTATTTGTTGATTTCTTAGCTCTTTGGTATTCGTTCTCGTTGAGTCGTCTTTTATGTCAAGAGAGTTTCCCTATTTGTAATTATTATATTCTTCTTTAACTTTTCCTAACTGTTTGTTAACATTACCTTCTACTTCTATTGGGTTCTCTTTTATTTTTTTTTCTTAATTGGTTTGGTACAAATTTTTTTTACAATTGTTTCTCCTAGTGATTGAGTATTTATTGTTTGTGTGCTTATTTTTCGCTTATTAGACTTTCTCTTGAATTTTAGAATTATTCTATTATTTTTTTTGAATCACAAGCTATGATCACTAAAAACGTTAGCGGAATTTAGGGTTTATATGTTTAGTACTTGTGAAGGGTATAAGTATCAATATGATCGATCATTGATTATTATGCTCGGGTATTTTCAAAGGTGTATTTAATTTGTTAATTCTTAGATCATTTGAGCAGAAGTTTAGCATAACTTCTTCATTTAAAGTATCTCCGTTAAACCTTTTAAACCCAAGGATTACTGTATCGTAATTTGTGCAGTCAAATTTCCCATAATTTCCATTTTCAAGTGTATTTCGTGACAGTGATTGAATAATATTTTAGAGTTGATTATAAAAATTCTAGGGTGCTTGTTATCATTAAGGCCTTGAGGGCCTGTATGGATTTTTACAATAAATATAATTGATGACGTGTAGTGACAGTCTTTGATGGTGTCTTTATATTTTCTATTTGCTAACACTTTGTTCATATTTGGCTATATTACATATGCAACTATGTAATCCTCATAAAGCTTTATACTGCATTGCTGGCTTTTTTAATCCGTGTGGTGCGCAGATACCGATGTTATTATTTTATAGTTCTAACATAGTTTTATGCTCTTTTTTTTAATGACTTAATATTCCAAGTACCGAGGTGCAGGTTGAATATCTTTTTTCAATTCGAAAACCGTTTTTTGGTTTTAAAATCGGTCCTTGTTTGAGGCATAGTTTTCGTTTTATGAGCCTTATTTCTTTTTACCCCAGGCAGGGAGCTAATCTGCCCCAGGAACCTTCCTCCTTTATATTTGAGAAATATACAATTTATAGAATGAGAAATGTTTGAAGCGTTTATTTTCCTCCAAATAATTACAAAATAATAAGTTCAAAATAATCTGCCAAACAAATTATTTATTTAACAGTCGCTTTATATTACTGTAGTCTGTAGTAGTTTAATATAGACCTAACACAAAATTGCAAATATGAAAGTATGCTGAATTAAATAAAATGTCTCAAAATTTTCTAAAAATTATTGGATATATTTCGATTACTCCTTGTAACACGACTGTCAGTAATCAGTAGTGGTATTTCATTTTATGATCGTTTTATTGCTCAGTGTCGTAAACTCCATGCTAACAGGATAATTCGACAAGTTCTAAAAATATATTCTGGAATTGGCATGACGAATAGGGAAAACCTCACAAGCCACAATTTAGCATTTCTATCTCACCATCCGCTGTCAGTCATGTATCTATTAAGGTAAAGCGCACTATAATATTTTAAACTAAGAAAATGTTAAAATTGCAGCATTATGTAGATGAGACGAAAATTAAAGAAGAAGTCGATGAAACTGATTCATCATATATTTTAATAACAAAATTTTAAGTTACAAGTGAAACACAAAAACTTTTTGTAAGAATAAATTAGTATGAAATGTACTTATATATAGTATGAGAAAGAATACAAATAAAAAATTTTTACTTACAAGGAAGTGTTACACATTTCATTGAATGTTAGCAGAAAGATGCGAAGTTTAATTTGGGCCACTCTTTATATGCATACATATATAATACTTTCGGGTTCTTTCGCCCAGGTGGTATTGCTATAAACATTTTTATAAGGCTAACGGCAGTTAATGCTCGTGCATATTACGCCCCTGCTGATTGTCACCAATAATTCATAATTTTTTTCTTACGTATGTATATTTTTGTATTTTGTTACTCTAACTCATAATTTATAATTTAAAGTAGAGCACAAAATTTACAACTTTCCAGAAATTCTGACTGAGAAATATGAGGGTGACATTCTAATAACTGTACCATACTGCTGCTTCTGATAAAATACTAATATTGAATTTAACGGAGAACGTATTAATAATAATAGTTCTTGTGACTGTATCTGTAACCCCTATTAAGTTTTTAAGTAGCAGATTGGAAAAATTCTTTACCGTTTTTTTTCAGAGGGCAGTAGATAAATAAAATATCTTTTGTAGGCCAATAGAAAGGCATAAAATCCTTTACCAAATCCAATTTTACGTCCAGCGTGTTCCATCTTAGCAACGTTCTAAATATATCTAGACTGACAGGCACTACCTATAATATTTATGGATAATTTAAAATTTGAAATGTTCCCGAATGCCCCAGGCATGTAAAATCATAACATCATAATCTTACACCGTTTGAGTCACATGAATTCTGGTGGGGGAGTGTGTGTGCAAATTCTTGGCTGATAAAGAATTTAATTTATTTGTTAATATCAATAATAATGTAGATAGTATTACTCATCATTCACATTACCACACATTGCCTGTGGAAGATGTAACACCAACACAAGACGAGCGGAGTAATGCATGAAGTGGGCGCTTAAAGTTTATGATGAGAACAATACAATCAAAGTAGGCCTTAACTTGCTATTTTTGGAAAATTTGCAAAAAATAAGATCATAATAACTTTATCACAAACATAATTCAACTAACTATGAAAACTCACGTAGTTAACCTTGTGATATAAATATGAAAGAACTTTTGAACGAAAACAAATCTATTATTCAGAATAACCCTCAATTTTTAAAAATGAAATAATAATAACTGATCTAAATAAATTTCACTGTATAAATTTAATAATCCCACTAGAAGATTCATTATACCCAAATTGAGAACAAATAACAAACTCGTTGAACTTGCATTTTTAATATAATAGTTTTTACTATCACATTTGGTTGGAATGCATTTATTTAGCTTCAATATAAGGTCTATGATGAGAAAAAATGTGCATAGTAGAATGGGCTTTATACGACAGGATTTTTTATGAACAATTGAGTATTTAAAATAAAATTGAAATAAAAGATTTGTTAAACGCCAGGTATATCTGCTGATTTAAAAGACTACAATAAAAAATAACAACGAGAGACAGTTTACAGATAAAAAATGTAACAAGCTATCTCCTCGAAAGTGATTATTGCATAAAAAGAAAAATTGAACAATTTTGGACTTTCACATGGTCAAGCGATACACGCTACAATACTAACATTTCTTGGATTTAAACTGAGAGAGACAGTTGTAAGTCATTAGCTGAAATAAGAAATCAGAACTAAGTATGAAGTGCCTGTAGTTACAGTTACTGGTATAAGCAGCAAATTTACATTTAGTTCAACATATTGTAATTAATTTCCAAACCTTTCCATAAAGGTACCGTCACCGTTTTGTATTCAACATTGTTTTCCAAAATGAACATTAAGGACAATATATCGCCGTCTCCATACTTTTAACTAACCCTGTATAAGCAATGCACGTAAATAGACGACAACATCAAGATATTTTTGTTGTCGATACACTTAACACAAATCTTTCAAAAAAAAACCTATATAAATCATTACTAGCTAAGATTAGATAACTTATTAATAGGAAATTTGATAATTAGACTGCTTTTATCAACTGTTGCGGTTGATATACGATATCGCTAATAATAAAAGGCACACTTTACTGTGCTTCGAGAAAATTAAATTATATTTGTTTTTTCCTTTAAATATAAGACTTACATTATTTATAAATAAGAACTAATTTATTTTTATATAAAAACAAGTGTTTTAGTATCTCTTGGATGTACCTACTAAGATTGACTTAACAAAAGTTTAATAAAATTTATGTCTACGTTACTTTAAATTAGTTATTACAAAAATCGCATTACCTCCAAAAAGCGCACAATACAGAAAAAGCTAGATAGTACTTTTTTATAGCGCATAAAATATTTCAAATTTTCTAAAAGTTTAAAAGCACTTTAACATTAACAATAAAATGCAAGTTTCTGTTGAAGTGTATGCAAAAGTTTGCATTATTAAATTTTGAAGATAAAAAGTGCGACACGAACCTCAGCGAATTTAACGCAGAAAAGTCTTGTGAAGTAAACTAGCAAAAGGTTGAAAAGCTGGTAGATACACTTGTTCATGCAATGCAGAAGTCAAAAATCACAACACTTGGTACAAATAATACCTTAATTCATGTTAACCCTGTTGCGTCGTTTGTATTTAGAGCACATTTCAGTGACAGCGTAAATTACACTAAATTAAAAACTATTATTGTAATCACAAATGGCATTTTCTAGGTGGTGTTGATGTTGAGTCTTATCATATTCTTGTGTATTTTGTTTGACTAATTTTATTGTCTATACTATTTATATATATATATATATATATATATATATATATATATATATATATTATGTTACATTATATATAGAAAAAACTTTGTCCTTTCTTACGATATCAATTATTGCAATATTTAGATTTAGGAGCATTTGTCCAAATTCATAAGTGGTAAAAATTGGTCACAAATGATGTGATCGTCCTTTAGGCCTTGACATAAATCTAAAACAACTCTTAAGCCCTGATTCTTTTATTTAAGTTTACTTAACATTTACCAATATAAAGTTGAATGTAAATATGTTTTAATATTATAACACAATACTTGGAACTATATGCCATATCTTGCTGGTTTATTTGACATGTACTCTCTTCTTCAATCACATAGTTTGAGATGTGCCGTGTATTATCCCTAATTCTTGTTGATCAGAATACTTTTGCTCATAATATAAAGTTGACCCTTTACCTTGAAACGTTCCCCTTAACCAAATGAATCTAATATATGTATGTGACGTCGTAATATTATGAAGAGGAAGTTCTCATCTAGCGACCCAAAAATGACACGATTTTCTCATATTTTTTTTTCATGAAGGGAAGTAAATAAAGAACTCAATTTTTTTGATACATATTTAATGGGTTTTAAAGTATGTATAGTAAAAAATAATATAATAGTAATTGTTTATTTATGCTGAAACATGGACGTCTCAAAAAAAGTATCCGAGTAGGCGGCACTATAGCACTTGTAAATATTATCTGAAATCAGAAATCCAAAAATGTTTATGAAATATATTACATTTGTTGGAGGATAAACCTATAAAACCAACAAAAAGTAAAAAATTGAAAAAATGGCGGACATGCAAATTTTAGTTTCGTGTTTTCGCGCTTTTTTCCGCTCTTCAAAGTGCTGTAAAAAGATAATAATAAATATTATAATTTTTTAGATGTGTCCTCCAATAAATTTAATCTACTTTAAAAATAAAAAAAAAGCGATATTTCAGTAGTTTTTGAGATATCGTGCCGCACAGTTTGAAAAACGTGGTTACGAGAAAAACGCGTTTAAAGTTTCGGTACACGAACTGCTTGTATTCGGAGCACGTGGTCGACTAACGCTACACGCTGTAACCGTTGATATTAGTATATATATAGAAACACATATATAAAGTAATAGCATATATTCCGACGTCTGGTAGCACTAGAGGTAGCTATACTTACAATGGCCACCCATGGTATGGTCGTAAAGGTGGGAAATTCAAAAATATTACGGAAAACGCGCTATTTTTTTGCTATAACTTAAAAAAAATTTTTTGTACAAACTGTTTTGAGAATATATTCTACGGATAATTAGCTATCAAAAAATGCAACAAAAAATTGATTTTATGGTCGGCTCTGATGAGAACCTCCTCTTAAGTTAAGTACATGTTAGTAAGTACAATAAGCCCTTGAAGCTGCAGTTCCGGTAAGTGTACTCCAACGGAAAAAAAAAAATAGTGGACAAAGAAAAAGCTTGTTGAACTTTGCATTAATTTGAATTAGCTTTTACTATTTTTTCCAAACTCACAAACATGAAGAAGATTATTTGAATTTTTTAAATAGGCTCGCTAGACAAAACAGACACATAACATAACTTGTCTATAAAATTTTATTAAAACAAAAAAATAATATATGTGGTTAAAAAGTTAGATGAACTGTTGCAGTTAACTATAAAAATAATGTTTAAAAAAATCTGGTGTGAACATCACATTACTTTCCTTATCCTACTATTTGGGAAATTCTGGCAAAAATTGTACCCTTCAATTTTTTTTTGCGAGTTCCTATTTTACCAACTTATATACGAGGCGCATTCATAAAGTAAGGGCCGTTTGCATGTATATAAATAGTGGCGCTTCGAAACACAGTTTTACCACTGCAGCGCCATCTACTGACTCATTGCGAAGCTACAGCGTCATTTGTTTTGATTCTGAAATTGTATTGTTGTCAGTGAATGCAAAGAACAATGGCCGCGAAAATCGTTGATCCCGCCAAGTGTGAAGTGCGTTCTGTGATTCGTTTCTTATGTGCAAAAGGATCGTCGGCTGCTGAAATTCATCGGGAGTTATGCCTGGTTTACGGACCTACAGTTATGAGTGAAGCAAAGGTTAGACAATGGTGCCGTTATTTTACAAATGGCCGAACAAATGTCCATGACGAAGAGCGGAGTGGCAGGCCCAGTATCCAGACTGATGAAATCGTTTCACAAGTGGACCAAGCACTGCGATCTGATCGTCGATTGACGATTAGTGGCCTGGCTGACAAATTTCCTCAACTTGGACGCACTACTGTTTACAATATTGTCACAGAAAACCTCGCATACAGCAAATTGTGTGCAAGGTGGGTACCAAAAATGCTCACCGACCACCACAAAGAGCAAAGAATGTCTAGTGGACGAAAGTTTTTGGCCCGTTATCAACAAAATGGAGATGATTTGTTTTCTCACATTGTTACTGGGGACGAGACGTGGGTATCCTACGCCAACCCAGAAACAAAACTGCAATCGATGCAGTGGCGACACTCATCCTCACCAAAACCGAAAAAGTTTAAACAAACTCAGTACACTAGTCGAAAATTGATGGCTACAGTTTTTTGGGACAAAGACGGTGTTCTTTTGGTTGATTTCATGGAACGTGGGGCAACAATTACAGCTGACGTGTACTGCGAAACGCTCAAACACATGAGACGTGCGATCAAAAACAAACGCCGCGGGAAACTGTCATCTGGCATAATCCTCCTCCACGATAACGCGCGTCCTCACACTGCTGCCAAAACCATTGAGAAAATTCAAGATTTTCGTTGGGAACTTTGACCACCACCGTACAGTCCCGACCTTGCACCTAGCGACTACTTCCTCTTCTTGCATTTTAAACGGTGGCTGGGTGGACAACGTTTTGAAACCGAAGACGGACTCAAAAACGCCGTTGTCAACTGGTTCAACTCTCAGACGGCAAGCTTCTATGCAGAGGGGTTAAAGAAGCTGGTGCAGCGGTACGAAAAATGCTTAGAAGTGAACGGCGATTATGTAGAGAAGTAAAGTAAGATTGTACGTAACTAAATATGACAATAAAATTTGTTTCTTATGAGTACATTTTTTTCTGTGACCAAACGGCCCTTACTTTATGAATGCGCCTCGTATACTAAAGTATTTTAAATGAATTAAAAAAAAATACATTATCTAGTCAGCAATAGCATTTTAACTTACCAGCGTATTATTAAAAGTATTATTCTTAACGCAACTAACAAAATTTTAGTATAAACTACTTTATGTGTTTGTTGAAAATAAACTAATCACCAAAGAAGTGCGAATAGATCCTAATCGGATGCAACCTATTTTAAGAACATGTAATCAAAGCTTATAGTGAAGAGCAACCTCTATTCTGAGCCACACTGTTTAAACAACGCCAACGGCACAGGACGTTGTATATATAGTTCTATTCTCTGTCTCTTCGCTATCCAAATTTTTAAATTAAATCATGGCCATCGTTTTCGTGTTTTTTTTGTGCATACTGCTAAAATGTGGTGTCGCTTGCGACAAAGAGTTGCAAGAAAATTTTAAACAAGTCTTTCGCAACCACGTGGTGCATTTTTCGGACGGCAGTTCTGTGCAGGAGTGCATTGATAAGCATCAGTTTTGCCTCCCGAAGTGCTGTCAAATGGATTACATAATGATCAACAGTACGTGCAGACCTTATAAGAATGACACCTCCGTGTATCCAATTTCTTTCAATTTATCTTACGACCGCTTTTACTTTGTTCACAACGGGAACATGTGCAGCAAACAGATGAAATACAAGATGTTACCTTCAATTTACGAGGACGACGCTTTCAACATAGACTACCAAGGAAGTTGGTGCGCATTTTTTCCACCGATAGCTCCAAAATGTTAGCTGCTTCTAAATACTGCGTAGAAATGTTTCTGGGTGAGGAAGTGGAAGCTGAGATATCTGCGATTATTTGCATCGATGACCAGAATTTTCAATTTTCGTACGGTAAGTTTGTTTCTCCTGTCTTGTTCTTTCGCAGTCAAATATTTACTTGATAGTTGATAGGACGCAGCTTAGTAGAAGAATATATTACTAGTATACGAGATGTAGTATTTAAATTCTACTCTATATAATTTAATAAAATAATAACTGATTTATTTACGTCAATGAACAGTTATACAACTAAACTATAAATGTGTTTTTTGGTGTTGCCTGAATTATATATATATATATATAAAATAGAAAATGTAATAAAAATAAACGACAAAACAATTTTACCCAAAAAGCCAGTTACAAAGAAGAGTACAAAGCACAACTAATTGCAAAAATTTGTATGGTCAAAGATAGGAATAAGAAAAAGAAATAGTTAAAGATAATAAAATAGTTAAAGAAAAAGTGGAGATAAACACAGAAGGGATAAAATTGTCAGTAGACAACCGAAACAGATACACACACTTCGAAATAAAAAAAAAAATGTGCTCTCAAAATCAAGTATATAAATATAAAAACATTGTGGTCTTTATTAATGAATAATTAGTAAATATTTTGATTACTACTTTCCAAAATACAATTGTAAACTAAATGTCAAAATCTTCCAGTAGAGTTAGCAAAAATTAAATTAAGTCTAACTTATTCTGAGCCAAGTGTCAGTTTTGAAAATATGCCACAAAGATTTGGTGAAAGCTTTAAAAAGTTAGGATATAGTTCAGGTTTGCATTATCCAAAAACAACTATACCTAGGTTTTGTTGAAGATCAGGAAATTCTCCGAACTTAAAAGATCTTGTATATAAAAGAAAATACCGCTGCGATGCGGACGGACTCGGGTTTCTTTCCCGGAGCTCTCTGATGCCTGGCCGGTGGCCCACTCAGTCACTATAAATAATTCAGTACCTGCGTTCACTCAAGCAAGGGGTAATAATGGCGGTCTTCCAAGGCGCGGTGCTTGCTTCGCATCAGAGATGGTGCGTTAAGGATTGGCACTAGAAAAAGAAGTTGTTTGAAAAGTTTTGAAATTACCGACAATAGGCTAATTAGTATGATAACGTTTTTGTCAGACTTTTTTCAGGTTTATTATTTCG
The DNA here is from genome assembly GCA_036346155.1 of Sinelater perroti. Classification (NCBI taxonomy): domain Eukaryota; kingdom Metazoa; phylum Arthropoda; class Insecta; order Coleoptera; family Elateridae; genus Sinelater; species Sinelater perroti. The sequence continues at coordinate 1,505,476 of JARFIY010000378.1, read as the reverse complement.
GAAATTTTCATTTGTTTAGGCTAATAGTGTAGCCGTAGTATGGCAATAAATAGATAAGTAGAACAGTTTTTTTGTGGTAGTTTCTTAACCATTTTTGATGTTATTTATCAAGACCTGGAACTCTTTTATTTATTTCGGAGTAGTTGATATAGTAGATGGTGGAATTTGGGTGATATCTGTCAGATTTTTTTCTATATTAGAGTAAATATTTTTTCTAGATGTTCAGTAAACAGTCGCCTTATCTTCATTGTTTTTGGCTTAGTGGCAGTCTGGAACTTCTTCGTCGCGGATAGATGATACACATTTTTGGGTTTTTTTTAGTTTCCAAATTGAGTTCTTAAATCTGTTCAATTTTGTAATACATTTTTAGAGTGATCTTTTTCCGCTTCTTTTATTTTTGATTTCAAGTTAGTAGTTGCTCTATTAAGTGCTGTCTTATCTGATATAGCCTAGGTTTGTTACTATTTGGATTTAGCTTTTCCTTTTATTGTTATCAACCTTTTTATTTTTGACGGTATGTTACGTGTTTATTTTGTCTATCCGTTTGGGGTGTGGCCTGCTGTACTGCTTCTATGATTATATTGGTTAGCGTTGTTAATGCTTCGTCAATTTTGTTAGGATTTATGAGAGTGACGTTCAAATTTATCTCCTGTTCGATTTTATGCCGATAGTTTGTCAAATTTGTGTTTCTGTTATGTAACTTTCGAATTGTTTCTTTGTATATTACAATATTACTAATTTTTGATATTATAGTTGAGTGGTCTGAAGAAAGGTTATAACTAGCTACAATATTTATGTATTCGGGGAAAATTTTGTTTGTAACTAAGAAGTCTAAGAGGCTCGGTATTTTATTCGAATTCGTTGGACAGTAAGTTGGCGCGCTGGTTGCCAGAAAGAGATAATTATTTGGATTCAGGACTTTAAAATTCTCTACCTTTGGTTATCAGCCGAGAGCCCCATAAGGTATGTTTGCCATTAAAGTCTCCGCCTGCAATAAATTTTAGCCCTGACGGCTGGAAAAAGCCTCTGAACTCTTTTATTTTTATGCCGATATGGGCTATAGATTGCAGCGATAATTAATTCATATTCCAACATGTTAATTTTGATTGATTTGTTTTGTAGAAAGTTTTTCTCATATTTGAGCATTTTGTAGTATCCAATAGTATTTTTTATTATTACATCAGTTCCAACATGAGTAGTGTTGTCCGAATAATTGGTGAAATAGATTATATAATGATATACATTAAAGTAGGATTTGTCCTGTAAAGTGTGTCTTGCTTATAAAGAGTATGTCTATGGAAATTTGATGAACATTTATACTTTATTTTAGCGTTATGGAAGGTCGTAAGCACTCCACTGGGCAATTCTAAAAAAATTAGTGAATCTTATTTATTAAAGCATATTCATCATAATTATATTTTGCTAAACAAGTTGTTGAAACATAATTTTAAATTCTTCTAGATAATAAGTTTAGTTTTACTGTAACGTTTATCCAGCTTTCAATAGAATATCCCCGATGCTTTTTGTCTTATCTATTGTTTATTACTGAAGTTAATTTTTGTTTTTTTAAACGCCGTTTGCATTACAAACAAGCTTCATACAGTCGTAGTCAAATTATTTTTTGAAACATCTTTATGCGCACATCTGAAATAATTTTGTGTATACCCTTTGCAGAAGGTATATGATTTTCCGTAATATTTTTGACAATTCGGGGGTCATCACAAATTAAAGATTTTCTTTTACCAGTACAATTATTTCTTTGATTTTGTATGCAGAGAACATTTTTCTTGAACAATTTACAATACAGTTCAGTTTCCCGTAAATAAATACGAAACCATATCTAACAAAACACTAGTTCGTAATTTTGTGTGAGTTGTGATATCCTTCAATTCGCTTAATGTTTGAAATGTATATTATAAAAAAAAGAATAGTTATTTGTCTTTTATTATTGATTAATTAATTAATGTCTATTTAATTTTAAAATTATTATCTATCATGTAATAATAAAGAATAATTTTATATAAAACTAAAATTAATGACGTTAATACATATATGGTAAAAGTAATTAGGTCATTAGTAATCATAAACTATTATAGTTATTTAAAAAATAAATTATTTTTATATTAAGATAATTAATATTACAGATATAAAGGATAAATTAGTAAATTTATTTTTTAAAAATGCTAGAAACATATTATTACAGAGTTCCATAGAAGCTTTTTAATTTATTATTGGAATTAAAAACTTGGGATTCACATAAATTATGGAAGACTCTATTGACAAATGTTTGGTATTTGTGTGGGAATTTTATTATTATTTTCTTCAGTTGAATAATTTTTATAGATTTGGATAATACGATGTTCCTATAGTACAAAATAATTTGTTTTATCTTGTTTTCTCTCGAATTTGTTACAATACATTAGCATAAAAGTTTTTCTTATGGAAGTGATTATAAATGGATAGTTTATCCCACTTCCCTTTTTAGAAAGGTTAGTTGAGTTAATCTACTTCAAACTTTTTAATTGAAAAATAGAATAACATAAATAAATCTTTGACTGTTGAAAATATTTCCAACTTTTAAAATAATAGATTATGTGCTGCACGTTTTCGAAAAACCAAATATAATGGTAATGTAATCGAAAAAACGAATTCTAACAATTTCATTGAAATCCGCTTTTACGAAAAAGAACCAAAAACACAATTTTCCTTGTTTATTGAAATTTTCAGCAGTAACCATAGAGCTGTTTAAATCGACTTAAAAAATCAATGTCTAACACTATTATAAAATGTAATTTCGGGCTTGCGTAGTCAAAGTCTGTGAAGAGTAAATCATTTATGGTGACTGTTTTAATGCACTTTCAATAAAAGGAAAAGTTTATTATAAACTGTAATACAATATGTTGATGTTATTATACTACAAAACAGAGTAATTATTTTCACAATTTATAGTGTGGATTGTGTTAAAAACATTATACAGATAGGTACTGTGGTGAGGGGTAGGGTTTGTGTTAAATAATGACTCACTCTATTACTAGTTGGCGACAGAGCCAAGCCGTGTTTTAACAAAATCCTCTCCAATTAGCCTTCCAAATTTTGACCTCAAATACGAAGATTATATATATATATATATATATATATATATATATATATATATATATACCCCGGTGCGTCACGCATTCTCCACAACAATAAAGCTAATTAATTAGGTCACTAGGCAAATTAAGGGAGCTAACGTCCTGGGCAGAATAGTCTCGGAACCGACTTACGTATTAATATGTTATCAGTGAGTGCTGCTCAACATCCGACTAGCAACAATCGCAAAGACGGCGTCAGTTCGATTACGAGTTTGATCGCGTCCAGAACGCCATGGTTCGAATCCGAGACGTCCTGCTGGTCGTGTGTTTTATAGTGGGAGCTAAGGCGGGCGGCTGCCCCTTGGCTCTGAGCGTGGACATCTCTATCGGAAAACCGTCTGGAAATGCGATTACGCACGGGGGGTTGACGTACAACTCTAAGGACTATTTCTACCATGAAGGCATTACTAGGGGGTGCGTGTGCAATCTGCGGAAATGTATTCGCAAATGTTGTGAACCCGGCGAGGCTATGGTAAATGCAACTTGCACACCACACGATCAAAAATTTTCCTTGGATATTTACGAAATGGACAAACCGCTAACTAACAAGTATTTAGATGAATTTTACTACATACATAATAAAAATTGTAGTCCAATTGGGTATTACAAGCTCGTTCCTCAATTGTATGATGAAGATCTCTTTTATGTACAACCCAATGGATATTTCTATATGCCCAAAGCCGAAGAAGAACAAATTTTACCCCCAGAGAGGTTTTGCATGGAGAGATTCTTCGACGACGATTTTAGCGGCGAGATCTCAGCTTTAGTGTGCTTTGCTGACAATAAGGTTGACAAAACAATGTACTCGTACGGTAAGGCATAAATTTAACAATTTTACTTGAAATGTTAGAAAAAAGAAAATTTTCTGTTTTTTCGTAAACAATTAAAATAATTTATTTGCATTAAAAAAACACTTTTTTAACCAGTAAAAAAAAACAAAAAATACAAAATATACAGTTTTTAAATTCGAATTATGTTCAGTTGGAAAATTTATCTTCCATTTTTTATATATCTGTAGATTGGTATCTTTCTTAAAAAACTTTATAACGCGTTTTATGGCATTTTACAATTTTATATGATTATAATTACATTTAATTTGTATTAATATCTTACAATGTTTAGATAATCCCTTGTACAATTTGAAATTATTTTAATAATTTATAATTTTTATACATTACTATTAATAAAAAATGTTTATTTTATTTTAAATGTATTTATATAAAATAATTGAACGCATTATGTATAAATTATGGATATAAAAAAAATTATATAAATCCCTAACTACTGCACCTCTATATCTTAACTAACAGAAATGTTATGAATAAATAATTCTATTATGGTTTATTGAATAAACATTACAACCTTCTTTGGGTTTTTGTAATTACTTTCTTATTATAAAAGTTGAAATAAATAAATACTTGGAATTTTATTTGAGTAATCATTCTATATACAAGGTATTTATTTAATTCTATTTTAGAAAAAAAATGAACTATGTTGCTAATTGTTTTTACTACAATATACTACTTTGTGGCTTTAGTTATGTATTTCTATTTTCCTATAATAAGGAAAGTAATGTTGCTAATTGTTTTTACTACAATATACTACTTTGTGGCTTTAGTTATGTATTTCTATTTTCCTATAATAAGGAAAGTAATGTAATCGGCGGAAATTTGACCTATCCAGTTTTTCTCATTTCAGGACACCAAAAAAGTTGGCTTGGATCATTGGTTCGTGCGTGTGTGTGTGTGTGTGTCTGTGTGTCTGTCTGTCTGTCGGTCTGTCAGTAAACAGGATATCTCGAGCACCGTAAGAGCTAGAGACTTGAAATTTGACATGCGAGTTACTTGTAGGTAGGGGAAGCAGTGCGAATCTTTTGGTAAAAATCGGCCGCGCCGTTTGGTCGCAAGGTCGCAAGGTCGCAAAATCGGCCGCAAAGCGGTTGCGAATCTAAACCATTGAAGATACAAAAAATTCATGAGAATAAAAATGATTTGTGATCATGAGATAAACATGAATTTAAAGTAAAAATTGTAAAATAGGAACTCTAAAAAAAATTGAAGCCTAGGATTTTCGCCAAAATTATCCAAATAATAGGATAAGGAAAGTCGTGTGATGTTCACACCAGATTTTTTGTTTGGTATTAATATACTATTTTATGAACAAGTTAGTTTTGTTTTTTTACGTATCTGTTTAATTGTCTGTATTTTCTTCATTTTAAATTTTTTGGTATCTCACATATTTGTTTTTTATCATTTTCTGCTCTTCATTAAATAAGTTACTTACATCTTCTTCGGTGTTCTCTTATAAGATGTAACAATTTTGTTTTAAGCAACTTTATTCGATTTTGCGTAGGAATTATTTACCAAGTTGAGCTTTCTATAACGGACCATGAACTGGTTCTGAACAAAATTCAATAGAAAGTAAGAAAAATTTTTATAAACCATAAATTGTTATTGGTGAAAAATTATATCTACTTAAGAGCAACAAATACTTGTTTTCTATTTTTTGTATTTGAGAAATACTTTGTAAGCATTTTGGTTTATTTAACCTTCTCTCTCTTCTTCTTTTATATAGGCTACTAGCCTGTTTCTAACCGCACATCTTTGCGATATTATGGAGACATGTTAGGCGTACTCCGGCTAGGTGGCTAGCCTAACCCGTTAATTTAGAAGAAGGAGGAGAACAATATACTTTACGACGCCAAAGGCGTTTGCATAGGGTTTTCCGTTAAGGACGCTTGAATTTTAAACTTAAACTAGAAAATCCAGCCAGCTACGCTTGGCTACTCTAGAGAATGCAAGTGTTACGAACTTTTTGTAGCAATCGTTACTATTATTGACCTCCAACGATTGTGCCAGTCACAAATTACGTCTCACTCTGGCGCATCGCCGTAACGGGCGTTGACGTTATGTTGACATTACGAAATATATAGCAACGATCGTTCGTGTATTTCCGCGTGGCCCCGAAACGCGTTACTCTGGCAACCAAAGCTTCTCATACGGCCGGGGACCGGGGATCTTCACATTGTGTTTTAAAGATATATGATTTTATTGATTGATGATAAAGGAAGTTGTGTATGAGATATCATTATTTTTTTTTTGTTTGAAAGAGTATTTGATGACATTATGTATGGAATATGAAATCGGCCAAATGACCGCCGCGGCTTTGTTAGGCGGCGCGTATCCGAGATAAAGTAGGCTTGATATCATTGATAGTATTGGTTATGTTGACTTTTAAAGCGGCTTATTTGTATAGACCCGTGATTTAACGTAGCCCCACAAGAAAAAGTCGAATGGCGTTAAATCAGACGATCTCCGTGGCCAACTGACGTCGCCGAAACGTGAGATAACCATGTCGTCGAATTTGTCGTGCGCCGTCTTGTTGGAACCACATGTCGTTGAGATCCATATCTTCCAATTTAGGCAAAAAAAAAATTGGTTATCATCGACCTGTACCTCTCGCCGGTGACAGTTATGGCGGTGCAACGAAGAATTGACTGCCTCGGGTTACCCTGCACACTCTAGTCCACTGCAGCAATGTTATCTGCAGATCTCATGTTTCGACGACGTACGGATGTTATTTGGTTGTTTACTGAACGAACCAGTTGATTCGAATTTGTCCACCAAACGAAAAATAGTCGACTCAACAGGACGATTGTGTGCACCGTAAAAATCACGTAAAGCATGGAACGTAGCTCGAACTGAGCACTCATTTTGATAGTAAAGTTTAATGATTTGCACGCGTTGCTCAACACTGTAACTTTCCATGATGATTTGCCCAACATTATTTCCTATAACTTCCAAATTTGACAGCTGTAGCTTCACCAACATGGGCGCTATACACTGTCAAATTTGGAGCGCCCCTATTAGAAAACCCTTTATAACCGGCCGGGGAGCATTTGATGTTCACCGTTGTTATTGACCAGGGAATTGAACCCATAACCGCCGCATGCCAGTGTAACAGGTCAAGGCCTTTACATTGCAGCTATCGTACTCTCTGGTTTGTTTAAGTAAATATTTAAATTTGTTCTTAGTTAATTAACGAAAATAAAAACATATATCGTGGTTATCAGAAAGCGAAGAAGCTGGAACTGATTTACACTGGTGTTAAAAATTTCTGCATAACTTCCGTGCAATAATGTTTTTAATTACAATACACATTTTCACAGATTTGCTCTAATCATTTTTAATTATTTGGCAGTTATTGTTACATATCTTTTTAAAAGAGTTGTTAATAAACCGTGTAGCGGGCAACTAAGAAAATTCTTGATTAAAAATTATTTTGCTTTAATAAAAACAAGTCTGACTGATAGAAGTCTTAAATCTACTAAATTGACTAAGTTATAGTGCGAAGCGACCAGTATTACTGTATATACGGCTTCTTTAAAGCAGATATTACTTGCTACTTGTTTTTAGAAGATAAAAACGTTTTCGTCTGCAGGGGGCTATAGGATATGGAAACTAGACTAGATTAGTGGCAGAAAAAACTATTTTGTAACGATTATTATATTTGAATGTTTCTTGGAAAAGAATATTCACCAAAATGTGTAGGCCCTATAATTAAATATCAAATGTCTGCTCAACTATATGTTGCATTTGGGATAGTAAATACTACAACTTATCTAGTGGAAAATACTTATTTGGACATGATTTTTTTAATTTAGAGCAATCTCTGGATCTACATCTCATAGAAAACGTACTAAACATCATATTTATAGCTAAATTAATTGAAAAGTATATTGAAACAAAGCTTTGAAACTTATTTCAAGCTTTTATAAAATTATGATTTTAATTTTATTTTTTATACTTTTTGATTGTTGTTGTAGTACCATGTCTACATAAAGTTGTTTTTTGTGTGAATGCAATATTTTATAATTAGAAAACTAGCCACCGTATCCGTTGAGAGAAATAATTTTTTTTATTTAAATATTTAACAGTATAAAACAACTTAACATTAAAAATGCTATAGGACTAAGAAAACTGTGGAAAGTAAAATTACTTTTACTTCAATCTTTGTTTTTTATATCATATGTGCCTACTGGGAGTTGGGTTATCGTTATTAATTATTTATTTTTTTGTTAATTATTTGGTTAAATTGTAATCTTGTAAGATATTTTTTGTACTATATCATGTGCAATTTTTATAATATTTTTATATCATTATAAGTCTACTTTAAGTATTTTTTCTAAAACTATTTTCGATTATTTTGTTAGCTTTTAAGTTTCTGACGCATAATTTGCTATCATGTTAAATACACCACAAGAATCTTGGGACACTATTTACTATAGACTTCTTTAGAAAAGCTATTCTAACATTACATGTGAGGTAATAAAAGTGGTGAAAATCTACCGCTGACGTCATTTGGGTTACTGCAGACAAATCTTTAACAGTGATTCTTTGTTAAAGCGTGGTCTTCGAATATTGGTTCCTAAAAACGATAAAACAGATCTAAACAAACGGTTATTGTAATCATTATTATATGTATTTTTTACTTATAAATCACTCATGATAATAAAAACATAATTATTTTTATTTTCTTAACATAAACATAACAAATATGTTCTTTTGTAACTTTGTTGTAATACTTTTTTTTATAAATAAATTACTATTATGTGAACAATAAGTCGTATCGACATTCGATTGATTATTATTGCATGAGGACTGATAATTGAGCTACACATATGTAACAGCTGTTATACTCAGATTAGTGCATTATTCCGTATCTTTATAGCAGTCATGGAGAATAATGGCTGCAATAAAATATTGATTATTTTATTACACTTAAATTAAACGCCAATAAGTTACCTGACTAATTTTACAACATCAAAAATGAACAATATTGAAAAATTCTAAATTTAAATCGGAGATAATATTAAGTAATATCCTTTGAATCAAAATAGTTGTTTTTCAGTTAAGCCAGCCATAATAACAAATATTTGAAGCTGTACACAATTTATGCGATAAATTTATTTAAATGCTTTTAAAAAATTGCAGACTAATAATCTAGTAGCTATTTTTTTACTGTATTGCAACAAGTAATAGATATTTTGCATTAAAAAATATATAATTTCTTTTATGCTCTTTTTTACAAATGAAACAAACAGTTTATTTTGCTGATTAATAAATGCATTGATTTAACATGCGTCTTATAATTACAGTGTGTATTCAAATAATATTATGATTGTAAACATCAGTAAACACGTTTCATTTAAATTATGATTATAAATAGAATAGTCTTTTATAATTTTGTGAGTGCTTTTGATTCCTTTAGTTAAACAGTTTTCCATTCAGTACAATTAATTAAAAAATATGTATAAGTTATGTTATACATTGCGCAAATTTAAAGTTATCGAACAAACATTTCAGGATGAAAATTAGTAAGAGATAAATTACAGATATTGTCTCATTTTGTAACACGGGTTGACTTTTTTATAATTTTGACTGTATTACATATGAAATAAAAAAGCTAAAACTACTGTCTCTATTTACATAAATATATAATATAATCAAGACCTCAAATGGATAGAATGTCTCCGAAATTACTTTAGCTCAACAATAAAGAAACACAAAAAAAGTAATGCATGAAAATTATAAGAATATTTTAATAATTTTTACTAAACGAAATTATATCGATATGGATAATTTTAAAGAGATACCAAGAGAATTTATATTGATAAAAAGATGCAAAATTATATTAAAGAATATAATCAGTTGAAAAAGGTAAAACAAAAATTCATAGAAAAGCTACATATAGAAATAGATGAAAAATTATGAACAATGAAGAGAAACAAATATTTAGTTAGAATTTAACTTCCTCTGAAAGGTGATAAAAAGGGGCAAATTGAAAAATTTTTGGCTATTAATTTACAGACTAATTCTAAGATTATTGAGGCAAATATTATATATAAATTATGAAATAAAGACAAAGAATAACAAATGTTTTATAATAACAAAGTTAATGGATGGAACATTTAAAGTAGAGGCAACGATAAACAAATCGAAGTTGAAGAAAGTAAATGTTCTTACAGAAGGTAATCTAAATGTTGAAACCTGCCACTTAGAAATAAACTGAACATATCATTTTTTTTTTATTGATCAGATACATAACTATTTACAATCTGCTGCAAAGCAATAAGTAAATGATTTACGTAAGTGTGGGTTTAGGTGGAAGTTGACGTTTATTAACGTCACTTCTGCTGTAACTTAATGTAAGAATACTAGTACTAAATCCGGAAGGGTAAGTCCAAGGTGTAGTGTCCTTTAAGTCTGCGGTTGTGTTCACTGCTATCTAGTAGGTTTAAAGCTAAATGATTGGGGCGCAATTCTAGTTTATTGATATATCTTTCACTATTTTTAACTATTTCACTTTTCACTAAACTTATTTTTAGGTCACTGTAAATGTCCGCATTGGTTATGTAGTATGGTGCATTAGTGATGGTTCTGAGTGTTTTTGACTGGAATCTTTCAATTATCGAGATATTGGAAGATAAAGCAGTTCCCCATATTTGGATACCATACATCCACACGGGCTTGAATATGACCTTATATATTAACAGCTTGTTGTCGAGAGAAAGTTTCGAGTTTCTACCCAGTAGCCAGTAATGCTCGCTGAATTTTAAATTTAATTGTAGTCTTTTCTTCCACAAGTGTGTTTTCCACGTAAGGCCCTTATCGAGATGTATTCCCAGATATTTAGCCGAATCGGCCTGCGGAATTTGCTGTCCATTGAGCATTATTGGCGGGCATATACCACGTCGTTTAGTGAATGTGACGTGCACAGATTTCGCTTCGTTTATTTTAATGCGCCACTTTTTAAACCAATCGTGAACAGTATTGAGCCTGTTCTGCAGTTTTGCTGATGCTCTAATTGGGTCACAGTCGGTAGCTAGCAGCACAGTATCATCCGCGAACGTGGCGGTTGTGGTAGTTTCACAAGTCGGTAAGTCAGCCGTGTAGAGGAGGTATAAGAGCGGTCCCAGGACACTACCCTGTGGCACACCAGAATTTATGGGCATAAGATGAACATATCATGGCTTAGAATAAGTAAAAAGGATTAATATTTAATATAATCTACGAAAATTTGATTAAAAATAGAAAAGTTTGGTTATAGTATCATTAGATAGATAGCTTTCGTAAGAGATCAGCAATCTCTAGTGCTACAAAAAATAAATAAAGGAACGGCAAAAGAAGCATATGACAAATATATCAATACGGAATGTGATTATTAATGGAAAAGACATTAAGAAGCCCATTAAATGGTAAATAACATTAAAGGGATAAATTAGTTTTCAACTTAAAAATTTAAACTGTATACCAGTAGTATACTACCCAGTTTTTCACATTTCTGGACGACATACAGTCTCAGGACACCAAAAAAGTTGGTTTGAGCCATTGGTTCGTGTGTGTGTGTGTGTCTGTCGGTCTGTCAGTAAACAGAATATATCAAGAACCGTAAGAGCTAGAGACTTGATATTTGGTATGCAAGTTACTTGTAGGTAAGGGGCGCAGTGCGAAGCTTTTGGTAAAAATCGGCAGAGTCGTTTGGTCGCAAGGTCCCAAAATCGGTCGCAAAGCGGTCGCGAATCTAAACGGTTGAAGATACAAAAAATTTATGAGAATAAAAATGATTTGCTATCATGAGATAAACAATCAGGATTTTTAATATACCGGGTGTTCATAAAATGTTTCAGGAAATTTATATTAACGGATAGATCAGACCGAGACGAACAAAAAATTACGATGAAATTTTTCGATCCGAGGTCAAATAAATAAGTTATAGCCGATTAAAGATTAATTAAACGGACCAATCACAGCGCGCTCTGAGAGCTACTGGGCCGACTGCGGTAGGATGGGGGGAGCGCTTGGCCGTTAGTAGGGAGCACGCACGCGATAATGGCGAAGGCTGTGCGATCGAGCTCGCACGGTTACCTTCAGTGACGTAGCAAAATTTTAAGTACGAGTCAATTATTGTCTTGTACTGTTTATTTTAATCAGCTTTCTAGTGTTGGACTCGAGCCTCGTCCTTTTTTAAAATAACAAATTTTTAGACGAGAGCAGCGCAGGGCCGAGACGATGGACTCGTGCCTCGTCCTTTTTTAAAATAACAAATTCCGGGACGAGAGCAGTGCAGGGCTGAGACGATGGACCCGGTATAATCTAATATATATTTGTCTTATCTCCCTAACTAAACTTATAATTCTATCTCCTCCTAGACTATATTTGCTAATTCGGCTCACAAAATCAGCCTTCTAACTTTAACCGTTTTTGAATTATTTAAATATTTTGATTACAAGGGAAATTCCACCCAATGTTTCTATTGTTTGTAGTGTTAAATGTACGCAAAACATGTGGAATGTTCTACACGATTGCCTGGCGTCTAGATCAGGCTTCATCGACGAAGCCTGCGGGGTTCTCTGGTATATAATAATAGGATAAGGAAAGTCGGGTGATGATCACACCAGATTTTTTTGTATGCGTTTGGGTGGCGCCCTGGATGTTTTAGAATCACAAATCAGCCCGGCAGACGGCGCTGCAGTCGGTATCTAGGTTATTTATCTACACTGCAACTAAACGGCTGGATCGAATTGAATGAATTTTTGTGTATGCATTCATTCATTCATTTATTCATTCATTTATTTCATTCATTTTGTGTATGTATTTATTCAATGCATTTAATTTTTTTTGTACGCTGTGTTTTGATATTATATGTATCGCATTTACGTAAATATTGAGCGTATTATATTCAGATATAAGTTACGTGCATAGGATTTCGTTTATTTTCGTTTATAATCGCTTGAAATATCATGTAGGACAACGTCTGTCGGATCCGCTAGTATATGTATAAATTAAAGAATGTAAATTTACAATAAAAATAAAGGGGAAAATAACAGTAGATTGATTAAGATACACAAAATTAAAATTAAACAAGAGTAGATACAAGAACTTAAGAAGTAAATGAATAAACTAAATTATAATATAACAATAGAGCTTATTTGGAATCCCTATAAAAATTTTAATAAATATATTATTAACTATTACTGACCGTAAAAACAAACATTAATAAATGAGGACGAGTCCTGTCATTTACAAGTTAATGAAAGAGAAAATAGAACTAAAGAAGAAGAAACTAAATATACAAAATACACAAAAAGAGTACAGAAAAATAAGTAAGCATATTAAAAAAAACTTGTAAGAACGATAAGGGACAATAAACAGCACAGTTAACAAAAAAAGTAAGTAAGATGATTTAACAAAAATGTTTGCACAAAAAAAATTACAAGAAAATAGAAAAAGAAATATTGTTATAAAAGAAAAAAATAAATAATATTAAATAGATCTAAACACCAATTATTAATGTGAAAAAATAACTTAAAAATACAACGAGTAGAAAACTACTCAGTCTAGATTCGACATAAAGTAATGAAAGGATACAACAAAAATTCAGAGAAATGAGGGCACGTAGACAAAATAAGAAATAATAATACTATTAACTAATTGAAGATTGAAGTCGCATGATTAGCAATGCCTAAATTTTTAATGATTAGAATTTGGAGATAAGAAAAATTTTCTCAGGACTAGAATTTTTCTTCAAAACAATAAGTTCTGTCACGCTGTTTCCACCTACTTGTGCCTACGTGAATGAGAATTTGAACATATCTCACCTACGCTAATTATTGAATTTGGTACTGTAACACTTTACCTGCTCCCTGAAATCATATGACATGTGAAAGGACAACATTTTCACCTTGGTGGGGGAATCAAGGAAAATGTTTTTTACTCATATGTTAGCAGCACCAAAACAACTCTTACTACTTTTTAAACAATCCTCTTATTATAGTTATATACAATATTTTCTCTTATTTGATATTATTTATGCACGTTCATTCAATTTGATTATAACAATTATAAATTAAAAGTTTAATGCGCCTAATATACAATTATAATGTTTTAGCTACTTCACTAAAGAAGGCTAATTACATTTTACTATAAAAATGTATTTAATAAATTTGAAACGACCACAAGATACACAAAGTTAATGGGTGTACGCAAACGTGTATTCGTGCTAATCAATAAAAGTGGAACAACTGTTTATGTGCCTGAGGTTTGTCATGCATAAATCTATCGTCATAATTGCTTAACTGCCATAATTAACAATTTTGCAAACGAATAAAGACTAGATGTTCTCTAATTAAATACTTCAAAATATATGCAATCCAGATAAAATTGTAGTAAAAATTATTTAGAAGGTTTAAGTTTTGAAACATATTTTAATTATATAAACATATACAGGGCCAGGCAAATATAAGCAAAAACATTTCTTTTCTGTATGCTCAAATAGTATTTTTTTAAATAAGATATTTCTGGGTATCGAATGTAACTTAAAATCAAAAATTATTTTGAGTAAGTCTTATTAAAAATTTAAATTTCAACGAGAAACGTCAGTAAAGTGAAGATTTAATTTTTTTGATATATTTTTTTTATAATAGAAAAAACACTAAAAATTTTGCTCAGCTTTGTTCAACCCAATTAGAAAAAATGTCATTAAATAATATAATAGTAAGATCTAACAGTTATAAATAATTATAAATAGTGTCAACCAGAGCTTAAGTTTTTGAGTTATGGTGATGACACACACACAAACATGCACACAAACACACAAACTCACACGCGCACACACACACACACACACACACATTCTTTGGGTAGGCGGTAAATAGGTACCTAGTATAGTTTGAGTTGGGAAAAAGTATAACACTTGATAAATAATACCGGAACTCACAACTCATTATTTATATTCATATACAATATTTATTAATCAAAACTTAGAAAGTTTCAAAAGTTTCAAAACTAAAATGCGTAATACTATATAATAATGTATTATACTTATATTAATATTAAATTAACCTAAACTAAATACAATTCGAACTATTATTACAAATCTTTATGTTTTAAAAATAATAAATTTTTAAATTGTTGATAATACAACTTATTACGTAAAGGTGTTACAATTTGACCTCCTGACATGCGTTCAACGGGTGCAGATGAAGGAAAAACATTAGATATTTTTGAAAATATTGAAAATTGTGGGATGGTTTTTTAAAGACAACAATATTTTATCTTGAGAGTAGCGGTATGCATAAAATTGAAAACAACATCATTATTTTGCAAAGCCAAAGGCCAAAAATTTTGATTATCTTCAGGAGTCGAAAGGAATTATTTATGAACTTCATTAATAAATAGGTCTTTAATTGTAAGATAATTTTAATTATCTTTCTCAAAGTTAATCTAATTGCGTTTAAATGCAGGCAAAAAACAGGTTGCAAAAATATATGGTCAACTGGAAATTTTACTATACTCCAAAATATGGGCAAACCGACTTTGCTCGGAACAAAACTTTAAGCTTTCAATTTTATTTTCGCTATAGAGGAGTTGAAAAATTGTGGGCAACACATATCCTAAGTATAACTTCCTGAAGAGTATCGAGAGCTGCGCCGTTTTTAATTTCGAAATTTTAAGTTTATTACAAATTAAATCCATGTGTCCTTTTTAAGCGAAAATGGTTGCGACACAATCAAAATGTGAGTTTTATTGTGTTGAACAAGGTACTTTTAATTTTTTACCGCAAATTGGTTATACTTCATCGGAAGCTTCAGTAGATCTACTGACGCTATTTCCAGTTTTTGAAAAACGCTATAATAATTTTTTTCAAGACGGTCTTGCTTGCGGAAACAATCTTTCGAATATTAGTTGTTGCAGCCAGATGTGTATGCGAACAATATCTGAATTGTGGCAGAAGGGAAATTACATCATCAAAGTCGTCATTTATACTAATATTTGAAAAATCAATCAGCAATACCAACATCGTGTTTTCCTGATTTTCTAGTTTCAATTATTCACTTTATCGAAATTAGTAGCATTATCTGTTAGTGTCCCTGATATTTTCTAGATGATAATGCGAAATAAAGCGTGAATATCATTTAAAGTTTTTTCTATTTATGTATAAGTATGCGCAAGGCTAATTTGCCTACATGCTAATACAAATAATTTTCTACATAAAGTGTCGATAGCATTAATATGAGCTGTTACACCAAAGTACCCTTATTGTTTTTTGACCATATATCAGCTGTTGTACATATGAATTCTGATTCGGAGAAAACATCTATAACTTTAGACTTACATTCTTTCATGCGAACTGAATTTCATTTAGCCAGAGTATGACGACAAACAGGAAAAAAGTACCGTCGGAAACACCTTCCAACATATTTCGAAATGAAGGCTTATCGAGTGTACACAATGGATGTCTTTCTAAAATTATATAGTTGACAACAAGCTAATTACAGTGAAAAAATTGATCATATTTATTTGCTAGATAGCTTTGAAATAGCAGTTTTAAAAACTTACTTTCTCATTAGCCTTGGACATTTTCCTTGCTGCAGGTGCAGCTATTGAAAATGGGGTGCTTGTTATCCACCACATTATTCGAATTTTGGTTTTCGAAATTATAGGAATATAATGTCCGTTTGATGCCTATTTTCGGTAGATAACATAAGCCCATTCTTTCTAGATGATTTTGCTATAGAATTAAAGTTAGTTAGTTTAGTTTGAAAAAGAATGTAGAATGAGAACTTTTAAATAAAAGAAAGAAATTGTTTGCGTACCTTTACATGCGTTAGGAAATTGGATGTTGCCTTGGGAGACGCACTTATTAAACCGATGTTTGGATCTACACATATTCGGCATTTGCCACTATTTTGTCTTCATTACTTAAAACAACATTAAATATTCTGCAATTTTATTCATCTTGACTTGTCGATTTCACGAACTGTTAGAAAATGAAAATGAAATGCTTATTATTTCAAAGATGGAACAAAGTTTCTAATCTTTAACGACTAACGACAACCGAAAAAAGTAATTAATCATCCTGTTGGATAGGTGCCTATCTGGTGTTGTGGTATTCAAACTTGAAACTGCCTAAATGGGTTTAAAATGTAAAATTTGTAAACATTTTATTCCAGCAACTAGAAACTTAAAAGTAATTTAGAAACTGTAATTAGACTAACTGTAATTGAACCAAAAAATGTAATTGAATTACTATCAAATTACAATAAACGATAGTGTAATTAATTATCAGCCGAATTACTATGGAAGTAATTGAATCACTTTTTCAAGTAATTGTAATTAATTACTTGGCAACACTGGTCTTAGTACATTTAATGCATCATCAGTTGGTTTATGCATTAATTTTGTCTAATTCATTTTATATTTTTTCTTTTAGCTTCTTTTTCGTTACTGCCAATACGTTTGCATTATTTGAAAATGTAGCAATTGTAAATTTTTCAATTATAGGTATGTCGTAAGTGAGCCTAAGACCCTACATACATAGTATGAATGCAATGTTTTTACCAGTTATTCCATTTATTTGGTAAATTTTTAGAAATATTAAAGTTAGTTGTATTGTATTTTTTGAAAAGTTAGTCGATCGTTTGTATTTTTGTGCTTAAACAAAACATACCTACATACTTTCAAAACAAAATAGATCACAGAATGTAAAAATTTTAGAAAAGAAAAACCATGTTTTTACGCGAAACTATTATTTCCAATTTAATACTATTTTTGTCATTTCTACAGCAACACTTCAAATCACTATTATCACTACATACACACATATTGTTGTTTAGACAGTGGACATGAGTTCTAAAGCATTGTACCAACTTACTTTACCGTCTAATAGGAAGCTCATTGTAATTTCGTAATTTTCCTGCATAATATTTTTTAATTATTTGTTTTATTATCGTTCAATATAAGTTTTAACTTTAAACGATAAGATTGACGTTAACGTAAACATATATATGAATCAGATTTGATATCTAAAAAACTTAGTAACTGGTATTTGATAACCGACGAGAAATATGTCTTTCGATCATAAATTATTGTAATCCTCCAAGTTTTTAAGTCTGTACAGACAAATTCAGTTAATCAACTAATTTATTATCATCAGCAAGCATCAACTACATGATTTGTCATACTATCAGTGGCAGATCCTCAAGTAGTATAGAACGCCCCTCAGAAATTAAAGGCAATTGAATTGTTGTGACGGTCACGAATAATTCCACTCCAAACTTCAACCATTTTTAAAGAGATTAAGTTAATGGTGCCAACCCTAACAAAGGTTGCTTTATCTATGAAGAGGGCTAACGACAGAAAATCTATAACGATATTGAACTATCGTAAAACAATAGCAAAACCTTTCTTTTAGGAATAAATCCAGTCGAGATAGTATCTGTTCGCATTTTCTTCCCATTAGTTTATCCTCTTATTGTTTAGGTAGTCTGCTAAAGATTATTTTTCCTACTCTAGATTGCCAGTAAAGTGCTCTTACTTGGCGCTAAACCATTGGTGTTTAACTCCACTTCCATTCTACATCGTTCTCCGTTATATTTTTAATTTTTTTTTTATTTCTTAATATTATTACGACCATTCTCCATTGTTCTATGAACTGTTGTTAGTTTTTATTAATTGTGGCCCCAAATGCCATAACGGATAAAATACGTATTTTTGCTGTTTTTTAGCGTACCCCCTTCTATGTTAGGTAGCTTGCCTGTAAGGCAGCTTCCAAGCTGGAGACCAGCTTCTACTTTTGTCATGTCTGTCGTCTGTAACACCTTATAACTTTTGAACTGTGATAGATAAAGACATAACGTTTTCAGTATTCAACTAAAAACCGAGACCGGTTTGACCGGAAGTGGCCGAAAAGTTTTTGGTTCCCGCCGCTAAATTTTTGGCGCTATTCACTTTCATTTGAATATAATTCGCTGTCATTTGTTTTAATAAAGTTTTATTAAACCCTGTAGTTTAGTTTCATGGATAGGGTCCGCCCTACTTTACCTGTAAAGCTAATTTTCGCTTATTAATTTTTTTTTTTTTTCTTATTTTATCAGTTTTCCTGATGAGCTGTACACTAACCCAATAGTCACAATTTCTAAATAAAGGTAAGCTCTGCAGTAATTCAATTTCAATGTACAGCATAAATCTTTCTTGTCTATTTAGATTTGAAGAAAAAAAAACTTTATCACCTAGTATCCGATGCATATTTATCGGGTAACGTAAACGGGCTTTCAAGAAGCGATAAGTGATGAAATAGTTCCTTTATTTTGAGGATATAATATTAGAGACACTGTCACCTTACTTGTTTACTCATGCAAACTTCATGATATTTACTTTTGCAGTTTTATCATAGGCGAAGGAGATTAAGTTTAGTTGACTGTTATAACAGTCACGTGATTAAAAATAATGTGTTGTTGCCTTTTGCATTTCGTGGTGCAAGGGGCAGGTTTAGCTCTATATAGCTTCAGGTAGACAGTCGGGACAGTAACGCGACAGTTGTTGGGAGTGGGAGGACGCCCTCTCTGCCAGATACACGCGGCTCGCTTATCCTATCCTCTTAGTATCTGCAGCGAAGTTAGTCTGTCAAGTGGGATGTACAGGTCGTCGACCACTAAGGCATGAAGCTTCCTAATACGTGGAGTTTGGTCGGACCGGGGCTTGTGTGCCTTCTAACATTTTCTGGAACGGTAGCTGCAGAAGACTGTGTTGATAAACCGTGTATGAGAAAGTGCTGCCCCATTGGAGAGTTCCTAAGCAACAAGACATGTACGCCAACACAAGTTCCCTTCGTGATTCCGAAAACACGGGGCCCGAGCCCGGAAGCGTTCCGAATCATAAGTGGCCATCAATGTCGCTCAGAAAAGCAGCGACTACTGCTGGACCCCCGCGACAACTACACTGTGGACGAGTTTGAATTGCAAAGTGATGGAAGACTGTATGTTTTTTATACACAGTTATATTACAACCTAAATGATTATTGCTTGGACTACATCGAAGATGATGATGAGATCCAAGCCCTCATCTGTAATAGAAAGAGAGACGAATTCGCCAAGTTTTACTCTATAGGTAAATAATTAGTTAATTTTTTTCATAATATAAAACAGTACGTAGGTCAGCAGAATATTAAGAAAATTTCCTGCGGATATTTGTTCTCTTCTTAAATTATTTATGATAACAAAAACAAACTATATGTATGTAGTTGACATTTTCTTCATTATTTTATAAAATTTAGCAGTTGTTACTAAAGTTATATACAATAGCAAATAACGTGGGATAGACTAGTCAAAAAATTGAAACTATATGTCTGAGGTATTTCGCCCCATAAACTGATAGCAATTACTAAAAAATTACCTTTCTTATTCTAAAACTAATTTAAGATAATCGTTTTTTTATGTACATCCTTTGCTCTATAGGGAAAATACAAAAAAGAAACTAAATAAATCTGTTTCTTAAAAATAACTTTAAAAGCTAAAGCATTCGGCCTTCATTAATTAGCGGTTATATGAATCAATAGATTCCTTTGTTGGCTCTAGTATCATTCAGTTATCATTCATTAGGTTTTGAGAATTTATTCTTTACTTTGTAATTTTGTTTTGTAATACTCGTACTTGCCCAAGTTATTCAATAAAATAAGAAAATCTTTATTTAGTATAAGATCGTAATGAGAGCTGGTCAAGAGCGACTGATCGTATGCTGGGCATAGGAAGTTCGAGTCATATTCACAGATACCTGTAATGTTACAAGTTTAAGTTTTATCTAATTAAAAGATAATTTCGTATGTCGTTCTTTCAAAAATGTGTTGTTCTACTTGGATAAAGCATTTTTAGTTAGCTTTTAAGCATATGCAATAAATTTGGCAAGTGCAACTTGAAAAAACTCATTTCAAAAGTCTTACTTTTACAAAAAAAAATATTATGTAATGATAATTTGATTTTTAACAATAAACTGTAATTTTGTAGATATTCTATTGTGAAATGCCCAAAACTGTAGAAAGTCAAATAACATTTGAGCTTTTTTTAGTTTATAAATTTTTGAATCGAATCTAATAAATAATATAATAAATTTACTTCACATAAAATTTTCTTTAATTTTTTGAATGAATTGTCTCCCCGAATTTTTTGCAATTCGTAACTGAACATATGTAGTGTACTACATATCATGCTTTTCTTGGTTGAAACATCTATTACATTTAAGTATTGAAATCTTTTTTAGGTCGCAATTCCAAATTATATTATTTGTCAATAATTATTTCATTATATTCATAACTAACATTGACTAACGTTAAGTGGGCATTAAAAAGGACAAAAAGCAATAATTTTCTTATTTTTTAAAATAATTATATTAATTATTATATTGTAAGAAAGAATAAAAAAGTAATTTCTTTTACGACTACAGCTAATTACAATTTCCATTAAAAAACAAAACAAGTTTATGTCATAATTTGAAAATGACATGTTACAAAAATAACTGATCAGACCCTCTTATGAACAACATATTTATTTTCAAATATTTCTCTTATAATTTGCAACGAACTTAAAAAGTTCGTTACTGAATTCTATATATCTGTCGGTGTGTCGGTCCGTCACAAAATTTGAGATTTTTAAAATTTGAAAATGGATTCTTATAGGAAATTTTACGCTGATTTCGAGTTGGAAATTAAAAAATTTCTATCTCGAATAATTTTCGAGATATTCGACTTCGAATTTCGGGAAAATTTTCGACATTACGATTTCAAATGTGATTCTTATAGGAAATTTTACGGTGAATTAGAAAATGAGGTCGAAAAAATTCTATGTCGAATAATTTTCGAGATATTCGATTTCGAAAGGTCTTTTTAAGTTCGTTCTGGGATTGCTTACAGACCAATGTCTTCGCCGGCCCCATGTTTTTTATTTAAAATTAATATTGAGAAAGTTAAAAATCATTTTTTAAATACCTAGTAAACCATGATTTTTTTAAATGAAACAAACTGGATTGCACGAGAGTATCTCTCCATATCTATTAATTTTATATTTTTACTTTTTGGATTTTTTCTATTACAGGTTTACCGTTATCAATCTTCGATACAGTTTGTCTTCCCAAACTCTTTCATTTAAGCCTTCCTCTTTCATTATTTCGGATATAATAGTTCCTCGTAATAGACCACGAAAGCCCTTTGGGGTCTGCTACAATCTAGAACCTACGGTACACAAGGGTAGTAACATGTCTAGCGTTACGTACCGACCGCCTACTATTACCCTAGAGTGCGACCCCCAACTCTTGGTTTTGTAGTCTAGCTACCTATCTACTAGACCACTAGGGCTATTATTTTGGATATGCACTTCATTTTATTATTGGTCGACCTCTCCTTCTTATTCCTTTAAGTGACTGGTTTATAACTGCTTTAGGCCATCTTTTTTTATTTTTTCTTTGGATGTGAGCGAACCACGTAAGTGTCTTATTTTTCAATTGTCTTGCAAATGACATTTCTACTTTCATCTCTATCAATATCCTTCTATTTGTTTTACATTTCTGCGTGTATAAAGTAAACTCCTATTGGTTTAAATTTATCTTTTATTTTGTTAGTTATCGGCCAAAGTTTTCCTAAATACGTTTTAACGTTCTCCACAGTAATATTATATACTTCTTTATTTGTTTTGTAAGGTTTTATTTTGATACGAGCCCATAGGGTTCTTATTGCTCTTTTAAGTTTTATTACCTTGTCATCTATATCCGCATCTACTTTACATGTACATTATGTAATTGTATTTAGCGTAAGTTCACTTATTTCTCCTCTTATACACTTGTGTGCTGTTTTGTTAAACGAATCCTTATTTATCATATCTTCCTTAACTTGTACCACAATTAGCTAGTCATCGGAAAATATAACTGGATTTAATGTCTTGACTATATATATATATATATATATATATATATATATATATATATATATATATATAGATTATTCTAAATTTTTTAGACCGTTGTTCTAATGTTTGTTCTCTGTATATATTGAACAATGTCGATGACTACGCGGCCTTATCTCAACCATTTGAACACTTCTATTTTCATACTTTGTTACTTTATTTCCAAGCTTTTTGTGTTTTCGTATAAAAATTTAACGACATTCATTCATTTTTCTCCAATTCTTATTGTTATCATCGCCTTCCACACTTCACATCTTGTGGTATGTCTTTCTTAAGTCTTCAAATATTAGTTTGATGTCAACATGTTTTGCTTAATTTATTCAATCGCTTATTAGATATTGTTTACATATGATATTCGAATTAAATCCACTTTATTTCTTACAATAATCTATCTCTTCATCTAGTTTTGCTTTTATAACTCGTCCTAAAAGTCTAACTATCGTTGATATAACACTTATTCTTCGGTCATCTTGATATACAGTTTTAATTGCTATCTTATGTATAGACGCAGTATATGACTTTCTCCATTCTTCTGAAAGAGTTTCCCTTACTTTTATCTTCTGAACATCTTCGTGATTATTTTCAGCGTTTTATTTTCTATTATATTACCTGGTCGTTCAGACTTATTATTTTTACTTTTCCTTAATATTTTTTCTATATGCGTTATATTTATTTCTCTCTCCTGTAGTTATTTTTTCTGTTTTTTTTTGTTTTGTTATCTATTCTTGCCTTTTCTCTTGTCATACTACTGTGTTCTGTTCATTTTTGTAACGTAATTAAACAAATGCTACTTTTATTTTTTGTCTCTTGTTTTAGGATTTAAATTAACTTCTATGCTTCTTTAGGTTAGTTAAGTCCTGCCGTATTATTTATATTTCTAAACATTGTCCTAATGTACATTTTTTCTAATTTTTCTTCTACATTTTACATATTTCTGTCTGATTATTGGCGTTTTGTTGTTTAATCGCTCAATATAGCATGTCTTTTTATGTTTTATTTCTATTTTGAGTATTTTACTTTTTTTATTTTTCTTTAATTCTATATCTAGTGTCTTATTTATTACTGCATGATACTAGTTTTTGTGTGTGTATATTTCACTGGGGTATCTTTCTTCTCTTCTCTCATTTCATTAAATTTTTAATCTATCTTGATATGGTTTTATTATATCTTCTTATCTTGAGAGCTTAATTTTGTACGCTGAAGCCTGCAATTCTTCCATCCGATTTTTTTTTGTACTAATTTGTTGTTTTTAATGTTCTTCTTACCATATAATTGGCTAATCCACACTTCGGCTGTCTGTATACTCATATCTCTTATTTTCGTCTTTAGGTCTCTTCTAACAATTATTAAGTCAATAATTGATCTAAGACGTGTTGCATATATACTTGTCAATGCCTTCATGTTTGAAGAAGGTATTAGCCTATCAATAACCTATGTTCTCCGCAGAGCAGTTGCCTTTTATTTTTATTTACTCCTATTTGTCCATACCTTACTACCCTTGCATGATTTTATTTCCTTTCAACTCTGCTGTTTAAGTTTCCAGTTATTATTTAGTTCGATTTGTTCACTTCAATTAATTTTTTCTGGCACAAAATATTTTAAAAACAATTCTCTAAATAAAATCCCAGTTATCCAAGCTTTTAAATTTATTTTCCAATACACAGGTAATTAGTTTTTATTTACGCCTTTAAGTGCATGGAGTTTTAAAGATCTATGAACAAGCAACGATTTTATCATAAAATTTCTTGATGTATTACTGCAAAAAAGTAGTGTTACATATTTTTTAGATATTTTAAATTCAGGGGCGGTTTTTTCTTGTTTCGACATGAAGGTTCTATTAGAAATTTTTCCACCAAAACACAGTTTTATCGGATTTAAAGACTTAATATGGGGCGCATTTTTGCTCTTTTATAATTTTCTGAATTCTTCTGGATGCGTCATAGCAGCTTTCTGATCAGCTAAGCAGATTTCCCTTAATTTTTTATGCCATAAACTGTAAATTAAACCAATGTTTACTTACCACATAACCTGAGCTAACAGAAAAATTTCCATTTTTCTTGAGGTGTTTCGAAATTATAAGAGCTTTTTGTTTGATGATATTGTTGTGCAATAGAATTCTTTTTTTTTTTTGGTAGCTAACAATCCAAACACTGAGTATCTTTTTTATTTTTTCAATTGGCGCACAGGGATGAGCTACATATTTTGTAACTATTGAATATCACAGAGTTTTTGCAATGTGCGATGATTTTTTTCCTTTCATGAGACAATTCAAGATTTAAATTTTTCTACATATAGAAAAATAAATTTTCTTTTAAACGTTATCTTTTTATTTTTATCAGACATAATTTTAGATTAAAATTTAATTTCCATAAAATTAGTATTAAAAATAAAAATATACTTTTTGACACACCTAAGAAAGATTTGAAATAAGCCAATAAGGAAGTGTGGTCGTTACAAGAATAAAACGAGCTAAACGACCGTGGACGAGTTGAAAAGAAGAAAAATCAAACATTTTATATGCATTAGGAAATAGACCCAAAATAAATATCAAGACGCCTTGAAAATATGCTTGAAGAACTGAAAAATACACTACTATTTATCAAAATTGCAGCACCAAGATAACATAGAAATCAATAATTAAAATTTTCTAGATTCATTTAATAGTACAAGAAAAATAAATAATTGAATTTACAAATTATGTCCATAATCATTTACGTTTATTTAATAATGTATGGCCCCATCTCAAGATCCTGTGATCGCGCCTATTCTTCTTGGCGTTTAATCAAACACTGAATGAAAGATGTCTTGATAGATTGCATTCCATTCATTATTGATACCCTCACATAGTTCAACCACATTACTTGGAGGTGGTGGATACTGTTTCACGCAATAGTATTACAAACACTTACGATCGGTGAAAGGTCAAGTGTTTGGACCGGTCATGAGAGAGTTTCCATTCTGTTTTGTTGAACGGAGTTACTTGCCACATGTATTCAAGCATTATCTTGTTGAAAATTTGTTTGATGCACTCTCGGAAGGAAGGAAAGCACCACAATGTAGGTCTGACTGGTCATGTTGTCTATAACCATAATTATAAGTGACCTTATATAATAACTGATAGTTTCCCAGATTGTCATACCTATTGTTAGCGTTGTAGGTCTTGTACGAATGCAATATTCTTGC
This sequence comes from Sinelater perroti, assembly GCA_036346155.1. Taxonomy (NCBI): domain Eukaryota; kingdom Metazoa; phylum Arthropoda; class Insecta; order Coleoptera; family Elateridae; genus Sinelater; species Sinelater perroti. Next base: position 1,479,370 of record JARFIY010000378.1, on the reverse strand, counting down.
TCTCCTTTTCCGCGTCTAGGATGTATCAATATCCTACGATCATTTTAGTTTAAACAAAATCTGGATTAATCATAACAGACAATTCTCTGCCACTCGTGTGTCCACAAGCGCCTTTTCGTTGCTCATTGTAACCTTCGTCGTTAATGCAGAGAAGCCAGTAGTAGTCGCAAGAAATGATGTCGTGCTGTTAGTCCAAGAGGTAGACAATGGGTATCGCATGATGGTCCACCATTGTTGTGATGTCGTTTGTAATCCCAACCCTCTTAAGATGACAATTCTCCCTATTGATTGTTCTCCGTACTGCTCTACACTCCGATCTTTCCTAATGAGTACTTTATTTGACCCACTAGTTTTATATTCGCGCCACAGTACTACTATGCTGACCAATGCTTTAACGTATTTCTCGTAAAGGATTACTCCCTCCTTGTAGACTAGCATTAAAAATTATTTCAAATTCCCTAACTTGTTGATGATCCACCCTTTGTCAACGACTGAATATTCTTACAGCGTGTAAGTTACACGCGCCAAATTTGAATACTAAGAATACTTTTATACTTTTATTCCTATTTTATATGTAGTATCAATATTTCGCTCGGGCTCTATTGTAAGAAATAATATAACGACATCTTAAACAGACACATTAGTAACATCAGGTTTTCAAACTTTAATCGTTTTTTAATTTTAGTATGTTTAATTTGAGAGCAGTGGTGGTTTAGTGGATAGGTCGCTGGATTACGAAACCAAGAGTTGCGGGTTCGAATCCCGCTGTCGCCAATTCAATCGCTGGCATTTTTACGGCTCAGGTCGACTCAGGCTGCAATAAATGAGTACCTGGAGGTCAAACTCTGGGGTAATAATAGGCGGTCGGTACGTAGTGCTAGCCACGTTACTACCCTTGTGTTACCGTAGGCTCTAGATTGTAGCAGACCTATCCTGTTACTACCCCATAGGCCTTCGCGGCCTGTTACGGCTTATTATGTTTAATTTAATATAAAAGTTTCAAAACAATATAAATTGTTTTTAATTGCGCTGCATTTCAGTAAATTTTATATTGCATCCAAAACATAACATGGCATTTCAAAACCATATTATATCAGTATGTTGATAAAATTGGAAGAGTGCAATGAAGGTTGTTTAAAATAACGATACAGTAGAATACATATAATTCAAATGTCGATAATTCGAGTTTTTTAGTTGTTCCCGCCAAATTAGCATTTTATTGTACTCCAAAATGTTGACCACTTTCAACAATTAATTAATCTCCGAACTCTTTCTATTTTCTTGTCTTCTCTCTTTTAAATTAATTTATAAATATGCTTATTACACTTCTTACTTAATTTAACGAAATGCGTATGTCTTTTACTTTTTTACATCACATGTTCTATTCAGGTGATACGAACTATGTGTAATTATAGTGTTACAATTTTTTATGACTCTTAGCCAAGTATTCTAAGCGTATCATAACTAATTTCCAAAATAAACCAAATTTTCTAAAATTTAAATTTCTCTGTTTGTGCTACTCTTTTAAATTATTTGTTTTTATTACACTGATTACACTTTTAAATGAAATATAAATTTTTAATTTTTAGAGAATTTATGCTGTTATTAATTTTTACATTTCTTTGAATCAAAAATACTACTTTACGCTTTCCGTCCATTTTTCCTCTTTCTTGCATTTCGAAAACAAATTTGTATTATAGTCATTATTAAAAAAAAAATCTGGTGTGAACATCACACGACTTTCATTATCCTATTATTTGGGTAATTCTGGAAAAAATCCTGGGCTTAATTTTTTTCGAATTCTTATTTTATTAACTTTTATTTTAAATTCATGTTTATCTCATGATAACAAATCATTTTTATTCTCATAAATTTGTATCTTCAACCGTTTATATTCACGACCGCTTTCCGACCAATTTTGCGACCTTGCGACCAAACGATTCGGCCGATTTTTACTAAAAGCTTCGCACTGCGTCCCCTACCTACAAGTAACTCGCATGCCAAGTCTCTAGCTGTTACGGTTCTCGAGATATCCTGTTTACTGACAGACCGACAAGCAGACAGACACACACACACACACGAACTAATGGCCCAAACCAACTTTTTTGATGTCCTGAGGCTATAATTCGTCCATAAATGTGAAAAACTGGGTAGGTCAAATTTCCGCCGATTACATTACTTTCCTTATTAGAGGATAAGGAAAGTAATATGTAGATGGTAATAATTACATTTTATTTTAAACATTTCCTAAACTTTTACAGAATTTTAAAATCTTTATTTTTAAAATTACCTATTTTCATGAAAAATATGTTGTTGAACTGCTAGTTTATTACAAAAATTTTTACAGATTTTTCTTATAAAAACCTAATACCCTATAATTACTATATTCAACATTTTTCTTTAGTAAAACCAATTTTGTTACATAACTTTTTTTTTCGGTTTGACCTTTACTTAGAACTAAAATTTATTTTAATTTATCAAAAATGAAAAGACGTGTAAAATGTATGTTTTTCAATTTTAATATTAAGATACAAGGTTTAAATTTCTTCAGCTATACTTTTTGGTTGCCTATCAAAAATATTTGCTGTAGAATATACTATATAATTGTCTTAAATTGAACAAGAACACACAAAAATGCGGTATCTAACGGTGCAATTTGACAATAAGCTCCTTTCTGTTGTTCCTTTAAACATGGTTACGTCTTCAGGGCCATTCAAACCCTATTTTTACATAATATTTTTTCTTTAATTAAAATATTTTGAAGCAACAAAACTCACTAATGATAAACACATGAAAATCTGATTTCATAATGTTGGGAAGACCAAAACTAATACAGTCCTTAAGTAGAATACGTAAAGCACATATATACCTTTACATATGTACAGAATACACAATTGATCATGTTTCCTACTAACGCACACGTTACCATGAATGCATTAGATAATTACTACGCTTCATACTATTTATTCAGCTTTTTCCTGTAATGTGACTAATTTATCAACACACAATTACAAAAATAAGTTTCTATTCAATTTACATCACTATTTTAAACAAATTACAAAAAAGAAATAAACTTTTTATTTACACTGTTCCATGCTGTTTATTCTGCTCTTTCCTGTTGTACAACGAATAATTTAAGAATATTGTTTACGCTTAAACACCAGAGGGTGTATGAAAGTGTGTCAAATTACACCCAATAGGAGTGATGTAAAAGTTTAATAATAAAATAATCGAGAAACCTATTAGAGTAATTACATGCATTGTGATGGTGGGATAATTACATTTTTTAAAACAAAATATCATTTATAGTCATCACACAGTTAGATTGATGTTATAATTTAAATCTTTTAGCTAACTAATAAAAATTATCACAATAATAAACGTGGTAGCTTAGTGGATAGATTGCTAGACTACGAAACCAAGAGTTTACGGGTTCGAATCCCGCTCTCGCCAATTCGATCGCTGGCATTTTTACGGCCCAGCTCGACTCGGGCTGCAATAAATGAGTACCTGGGAGGTCAAACTGGGGTAATAATAGGCGGTCGGTACGTAACGCTGGCCACGTTACTACCCTTGTGTACCGTAGGCTCTAGACTGTAACAGATCTATCCTGTTACGACCCCAAAGGGCATTCGAGGCCTATTACGGGGAACTATTATTATTATTATTATAAACAAAATGAAGAACAACGAAATCACGCCTTTAAGAATCACGAGCCCTGGAAATTTTATCCCCTCTTTCTTCCCCTCTCAACGGACCTATCTATCTAAAACTTTCCGTTTATTTTACAATGTGTACAACTATGCACCAAAACTTTGACATCGCCTATAAAATCTTAATTTATAGTAAAACAACAATATTTAATAAAACATAACTAAATATTTCCAATTGCGTATTTTAAACTAAAATCTAAATTTTTGGCACTACAAAACTTTGGTGCTGTCGGAAAAAATATGCAATTTATTATTTTATAACCTTAACATTTGCTCCCATATTAATGACTTCAAATATTGGAGTTGGGATATTATCAAATAGGCCACACCTCTTGTACTATACGTTTAAGTTCGCTAACTAATAAGTATTGCTTGCCATTGTTATATACTTCTCTAACCATCCAACCCCAGATATTCTTTAGTAGATTGAAATCAAGTGAGCGAGATGACCTTATACTATAGATTTTTTTACTTCCACATAACCTTAGCAGAATTTTACACAAGCTTTTTATTGCTTTTTTTTCCTTACACTTTTTTGTCTCTAATTTCTTTCTTGTCTTGCACGTCCTATTTTATTATTATATGTAACTATTTATAAATCTTGCATGTTTTCTTTCACAACTTTTTATTTAAGTTTGTCTCATGTTTCATTTATAAATATATACTGTATTTTACTTTAGTTGAATCTTCTTTTGTAAACTTCTCTTTTATTTTTTGAGTAATATATTCTAAATCTTCTTTACCTTGTGCTAACAAACCTGGTCGTCAGCTAATTAGAAAGTGTACAGGGTTTGATTATTCAATGATATTCCCATGCTTGTAATTAATTTCCTTTTCCAGTTTTCTAAGGTACATTTAGTTTTAAATATATTAGGAGATAATAACATTCCTGCTTGAGGCTTCCATTTGCCACAAATTTTTTTCATTGCTTTATTGCCTATTTCAATTTTAATTTTAGTATTCCTATATTAGCACTTGAGTGATTTTAATAAGTACATTATTTACATTTGTTAATTCTAAAAATGCTCATGATCTTTATATTGAAACGTTGTTATACGATTTGGTTAAGTTAATAAATAGTTTAATATTCCAATATTGATTTTTCTTCGTTATTTGTACTTTTTTTCTTGGTGTTCACAGCCTTGTTCTATCATTTTGTTTATCAGTCTGCCACGTAAATGACTATATATAAATGTTACTGTAATTCTTTTGAAATTGTTGCAGTTTTTTTCTCTTTTTTGTACATTGAAGTAAAGTTACCAATTTGCCATTCTGTCACCATTTTTTGAGTAATAATGCAAAGAAGAAATAATGTCGTTATCAGTCGCTTTACGTTTCTGTTTTGTTCTTAATTAATTCTGCTGTGATATTTCCTGAACAACCTACATGCTTCTCTAACTTTTATGTTTCAATTTTTCTGCATTTATTACACATTTTTTGTTTTTCTTCCAATACCATTTCTTACTTTTACTTTTTTTTCTATGTATTGATATTTATCTACATTTTTTTGTATTCAGCTATTTCATGTGGTTCTTGCTTCTTCACTACTTGTTTTTTTTTATTTCGCTAGTCCACTCTATCTTCTAACACTATTATCATTTATTCTTTCTAAAGTTTCGTATCATAAATTGCTTGTGTAATATGTCCATGTAGTGCTTCTATTTCCTTATACCTATTTTATTGTAATATTTGGTATAGTCTTTATTGATATAAGTGTTTAATACTGTCCTCTTTTAAGTTTTCTAAGCTGCACTTGATTATTTTTTTTACGTTCTCTTTGTTTATAAGTTGTTCTGCTCTTTTATGTATATACGTAAAATAAATTTTTGTTTTCAATAAATGCTGAGTTACATTTTACACCGTTACATACTCAAGTATGTAGCAGTTATATTGAGGGTGATTGCTCTATTACAATATAGTTAATGATTAATCTAGATTTTTTTTGTATATTAGGTCGAAGTGTATCTATGGATATTCTTATTTAAAAAAATTTAATTTGTAGATTGTTTTAGCTACATAAGTTTATTAGTATTTTTCCATTATGATTTAGATGGTTTTCCTCCAATCATCTAATTATTTTCAACGAACTTAAAAAGTTCGTTACTGAATTCTATATGTCTGTCGGTCTGTCTGTCACTGTCACAAAATTATGGATTTTTTAAAATTTTAAAATGGATTCTTATAGGAAATTTTACGCTGATTTCAAAATCGAAATCAAAAAGTTTCTATCTCGAATAGTTTTCGAGATATTCGACTTCGAATTTCGGGAAAATTTCGACATTGCGATTTTATGAGTTATTCTTAAAGAAAATTTTACGCTGATTTCAATAATGAAATCGAAAAAATTCTATGTCGAATAGTTTTCGAGATATTCGACTTCGAATTTTCCCGAAATTCGAAATCGAAATCGAAAGGTTTTTTTAAGTTCGTTCTGGGATTGCTTACAGAGCAATCTCTTCGCCGGCCCCATGTTATCCTTTATTTTACATTCTACTAGCGCATTAAAATTACTCATAATTATTTCTCTGTTGTTTTCAATGTCCTCTAGTGTAACTTGCATGTATATATCATATAGTACATCAAAAATCATTAATCGTCTTCCTATTATTTTAATATATTGCTTTTATATTCCTTTTTCCAAGCTGGAAACCAGCTTACTTTTGTTATTTCCGTCGTTTGTCATGCCTTATAACTTTTAATCAAAGCAATTTTGAAGCTGGAGACAAGTTTCTATTTCTGTCATTTCTGACATTTGTCACGCCTTATATTTTTGATCTGTGATAGAGAGAAACATAACGTTTTCAGTATTCAATTAAAGATCATAAGTCATGTCCAGACGCCAAAAAATCAGCCTGATCGAAAAATCTCGAGACCGGAAGTGGTATCAAAGTGTCCGTTTCGGCCCCTAAATTTTTGCCAATATTCACTTTTATTTGAATATAATTCACTGTCATTTGTTTCATAAAAATTTCGGTAAATTCTATAGTTTAGTTTCATGCATAGGGTCCGCTCTGCTTTACCTGTAAAGCAAATTTTCGCTTGTATATATATTTTTCCGTCTGTAAAAAGTAAAGTTTGGAATGATAATATTTGTTTAGCGAATCAGTTCCAGCATTTATCTTTTAATGGCGTTAGTTCTTGTTTACCATTTCAATACTTATCTGCAAATATATAGGAAATGTCTGCGTTTTATTCTTAAGTAGAAGATTCTAGATTATAGTCCGTCTAGAATGTGCCTTAATGTTTTAATTTTAATTTGTTACTGCTACTACATCTTCAAAGACAAATCCACTCTTCGTAAGAATAAGTTAAAAACATCGTACTTATGAAATTAGGCTATCGTTTTGTGTTTTTTTTCCGTACGTGTTCGTATAACGCCCATGTACCCATAGACTTAGTTTTCTGGTGCCACTAGTAGCCTTGTCCCCATTTTGTATTACACATGTTACTCTAGCCTCCATTATCTCGACTATCGGTTGCTTACGGAAGCAATCATCGTTCAACGAACTAGATAATTCTGACAATTTGTTTAACCATAAGGATTTTTTTTTATTTGCGTGGGTGAATTCGCCTATATAGGTATAAAAACAATCAAATTGCACTTTTAAAAACTATTGCAAACTGATAATCGTTTTTAGAGAGGTGTGTATATTTCTGCAGGTATTAACCACTTCTATTCTTTTGATTTTTTTTATATATTTATATTTACTTAAATTTACTTCAGTATTAATGCTTGCATTTTGTAGTACTCCTTTGAACTTTTAAATTTCTGTATAGTACACATTTTATGCTGGCTATGTTGTGTCCTTAAATATCATATTTTGAATCTTTACTTCTTTTCGTTTTAGATATTTTGATATCGTCTTTATATTTTTCTTAACCTTGGCCGAATCCTAGTTTTGATATTTATATGTAAACATAATTCTATCAATAGAAATGGTTTGATCAGTTTTATTTAGACTTAATACTATCATACAAACTCATGTGCCTCTAGGTTCTTTTCTTTGAACTCTGAATATTCATAAATAGATTATCATTTCTTTAAAGCCTAAATTGGCGTACTCTATCTTTGTACATATTTTTGTGATATACTTGCTTCTTATTTTCTTTTTCATTTTTCTGCGCCATCAAAATTGTTGTGGTAATATTCTTCCATCTAGTAAATTACGATTTCTGAAATTGCTTTATTTCCTCTTCAGCATTACTTACCATGTTATAGTTAAACTACCTTATTTCAATTTTCCTACACGTAGTTAAGTGAAATATAAAGCTTGAATTATAGCAATTGTAGCAATATTTCATCTTAAGCAGTACGCTTTTTCAGATTACACATTTGGACTATTACCAATATTTTGTTTAAGAGTGGTGGTGTTACATGTATCCTAAATTTTGACTAAAAAATAAAAATCTTATGTAATCTGATATCACAACAGCCTTTCAATATAAAACAGCCAAAATGGTTGTCGTGCGCGTACAAATCAAATGTTACATCTCCGTGAACTATATTCATTCGCTGGAATTGAAGTGTAGTTTTGCTTACCAACAAAATTTCTAACATCGCTTTTGGAGCTCAGAGGTCTTAAAGATAATGAAAAGTTGAGAATTTTCCAGGGAATGCCTAATTTTTTTTAAAAGAACAGAGAGGCCCAATCAATCAGTTCTGGAAGTTCTGGAAACGGACCCGAAAATTAATTACTCAAATTAAATGTTATATTCAAATTGTTAGCAATTTAAAATATGGGACTTGTAAGTAATAGTAATGAATTCGTAGGAGATAAAAATTACGGTTTGCAGCTTGTGATTTTTCGCGTCGCCTTTACCTTTACCATTCCCAATAATTTATGAGAATTACAATTTAATGATTTAAATCATTCGAACTATTCTTACCATCTTATACTTCACGTGCCTATGTATTACTATTTTTTATAATATAAGAGTTAATTGACTTCAAAGTTATTTTATGCTGTCATATTTCAAAATCAAATTAATCTAAATTACATAAAAAAGAGAACTGTATAAAAATCGTAAACAACTAAAAAAAATTAAAATATATGAATGAATTTCTGATCTAATGACTAGAAAAACAATAAAATATCAAAATATTTAATTTAACTTAATTAATACTACTAGAAATACTTCAAATATTCTGAGACAAGAATATACCTAAGAAAAAATGTTGGAATACAATATTAAAACATGGGGCCGGCGAAGAGATTACTCTGTAAGCAATCCCAGAACGAACTTAAAAAGACCTTTCGATTTCGAAAAATAATTCGACATAGAATTTTTTCGACTTCATTTTCGAATCAGCGTAAAATTTCCTATAAGAATCACATTTAAAATCGTAATGTCGAAAATTTTCCCGAAATTTGAAGTCGAATATCTCGAAAATGATTCGAGATAGGAATTTTTTAAATTTGAATTCGAAATCAGCGTAAAATTTCCTATAAGAATCCATTTTCAAATTTTAAAAAATCTCAAATTTTGTGACGGACCGACAGACAGACCGACCGACAGACAGACATATAGAATTCAGTAACGAACTTTTGAAGTTCGTTGAAAATGTAAAACAACTTCAAATATAGAGTTACCTGAGACTAGTGTTAAAAATGTCATTTGAGCATATATTTTAAAAAATAAAACAAAAATACTTTGTAAAAATACTAAAATGCACTAAAGTTGATCAAAATTCCAAATTATCAAAATGATGATTTATTATGATAAGAATTACAAAGAATAAATGATAAATCTGTCCACAAGAAAGATAGTAAGAAAAAAAGGTCTTGAGGACAATACTTTTTGAAAGAACTTTGTAAATGGCACAGCGTAAAACTTGTCTGTTTGTCCAAAATTATGCTAAGATATATTGCGAAAGAACGTTTGTTTGCTTGCGTTATCATATCTAATAATGACATTAAGAATCACCAGCCGTGTAGCCCTTTTCCAGAGACCCGCTGCCTGATTGGTGTAATACGATTCTGCAATTGCTCTTATCAGAATGTATTTTTTGTTGTGAGTGATGCGACGTCAGTCGCGCTCGTCATTTATCAATTATCGTCCCCATATCGCTTTAACTGAAACGCATTGACCGGAAAGACAGTATCTGGGTGGCATGGAGCGCTTCGGGGTGGCTTTTGGCGTCGCAGCCGTTTTAAGCTTTTTTTCCGGCGTGGCGGGCGTCTGCGAATTGCGAAATTCGGCACCAAACGAGTCTTATCCTGTAAATTTGTTCGCGTACAACGCAAAATCTTTGAACGAGTGCGACTGCGAATCTTATCTGTGCATCAGGAAGTGTTGCAGTGCAAGCCATATGTTAAAAAACAGAACCTGTGTTTTAAGCAAAATCTCAAATTATTTTAAGCTAGATATATATCAACGTACTGAAAATTTAAAAAACGTTCCGGAACGTCGTTTTGTTTTTGGCCTGACAAACTGTTCTTTGGGAGTTTACCAACTTAACCCCCAAGTGTACCCAGAAGACGCCTTTTACATTCAAAGAGATGGAAGATTATGGCAACCTTCAACGGAGACTACAATGGAACATGATCAGTTCTGCTTGGACCAGTTGGAGAATGGTGAAATAACAGCATTAGCATGCTTTCCAGAGGAATCCTTCTCTACGCAGTTATCTGAAGGGATAAATGCTTTAGGTATTTCTTTCGCAATGAATCAAATGTATGTTGAGCATTAGTTATCTCATTTTGCAGTACTTTATTTTTCAATAAAGATAAGAATAAAATGTTATTTGTAAAAAACTCCCAAAACTGCGCATTTCACAAAAAATATTTTTCTAATATAAAAATTTACTGCTTTAAGAAAGAACAACTAAAAACCTTTCTAAATAAATTAGGTCAGTTTGGGGAAAAGTAATACCAACAAATATTCATGAAACAGAATAATTTAATACACTGATAGAATAAAAAAAAAGATTACGCAGAGTAAATCGAGGAGATAGCGGACAGACATAAATAAGTAAAATAACAAGATAACTGAAAAGAAAATATTGCAAATAAAAATAAAGAAGGTAAAGAATAAAGTGAAAAAATAACTATGTTGGTATGTATCTAAAATAATAAATTAGATATAGATCTGGAATGTATTATTACATACATAAAACTAATACCTAGAAGAGCAAAGAAATGTTTTGAAAATAGTAAAAAAAATAATAAACGTAATCCAAAGAACAACTAAGAACTATATGCAAACATACATTTAGTCGTGAGATATGTCTTCCATATCGTAAAAAAATATTATTCATGTGTAAAAAAATCTATACAAAGACATGTACTATAGAACGACATCTGCAATTTCGTATTTCAGAGATTGTTTAAATATGCATTGACGCTTCATTTAGGCAAAAAGTAAAAAAGATAAGCTCATTAAACGTGGTATAAAGTATAAAACAGAAATTATAAAAGATCTACATCCCCAAAGTTAAACAAAAACAGTTTTAAATCATAACTAAATTATTGTCTTCTAAAAGTTTTTTTTTGAAAAACATACTTAGTGCATAGTAAAAAAGATATGAAAGATAGTTGTAAATAAAATTGAATGTAACAGAAAAAATTAAAGGCAGTTATTGGCAACAACATAATAAACAATCATCTTATATTTAGAATTAACAATGAAGTTGTGCATCAGGAAACTTAAAGAGTCTACAACAAAACTGATAATTATCATAGCCTCAACAAAAGCAGCAAATTTTGACTTATTTAATTTTGGCAAAAATGTTAATAGAATAAAGAAGACAAGAAAGATATCGAGCAATGTGTAAGTGGTAAATCTTACAAGAATAATAGCAAATTATTAAGGATGTTCCATCCTAGACAATAAAAACACAAAGATAAGTACAACGTTATTTAAACACGTGCATTAAATAGACACAGAATTCTAGTAATTTAAAGAAAAAGAGATGTGAGATCATACTGTCAAAAATGAAAATGGTTCGGGACCAAACATACAAAGGCACTAAGATATTAATAATGCTAAGAAACTGTAAAAACTTGATCATTGGAAAACGGCCGATTAAAGATTAGATGTATTCATGTCATGTATATTTGGGAAACTAAGAACAATTTTTTTGCTAAATTATTTTCTCTTTTTGCAAAATGAAACCAAATTTGTTATAATTTAATTTAAATGAAATCTTTATCTGAAAATTACAATTTTTCGTTGTTATCAATTGATTTGATCTGAAATATCTGGAAGTATAGGATGGTTTTAATCTAAGATACTCATAACTATTTTAGGGAGCAATGATTAAACAAAGCAGCTAAATGTTACTTTAAATAAATTATGTTGGTTATATCACAATGTGGTAAGTGTTTGTTTTAGATTAATCTGTTATATTTATTAGTCACCGCAGCCAGACAAAGATCAACTTTGTTGTCATCAAACGATTACAAAGGGAAAGTACAAGTGCAGTTGGAGCAATGCGTATTTTTTAATGTTTGTTTTAGGAACATTTCAATTATTTTTTTTGATATAAAGTTATTTCATTAAAAATAATTTCACGTTAATGTACAATTTGAAAGTTGTTACAGATATTTTAAATAATTTTTTATTATAATGTTTTTCATTATAACATACTACGTGCTATAATCATCAGGCACTTTTATTGCATATTTTAGTTGAGCTTTGAATTATAGCCAATATATTGTGGATCAGTCGACTTCTAACCCATGACATTCGGAACGTCTTAATCATAAATTGACTTTTTCGAAATATTTTTATTTACAGTGATCTATGAACTACCTGAGATTATCTCATACAATCTAATAGATAATTTTGGTTTAAAAACGTTAAGTTACCATAAGAAAAGATATATATATATATATATATATATATATATACATATAATTAAAAAAATTAAACTGATATGTCATGTTAGTAATGATATTCGAAAAAATATATAACATTTGTCACCGATACATGCATGTTGCTTGTAAAAGATCTTATAGAAAAATAAATTTAATAATTCTTACTTATAAGAAGAGCGGAATTTTTCAATCAGTTTTCTGTTTAAATAGTTTGTTTAGTTCTGATTGGTTTCTTAGTTTTCTTTGCGAGGGTGAATCAAAAGGTAAAGGCAATTTCGAAATTGCGCACAACACCACATGTGCACAAAAGATGACGAGTAGCTAGCCGTCCGCAGCATTTCATTGTTCAATCATATGGTATAGAGCAACGAGGGTAGAAGTATAGTTATTCCATTCAATGAATGCATCGTCGAGGAACAACGCACCATAGTGTGTTTTTTTTTGTTGACAGGAGGGATTAAATCTGCGAAAATCTACCGGCGAATATTAGCACAGTATGGAGTATGAATCGTACATAAATGAAAGATTTACTAATGGCTAAAACTTTAAGGAAGGAAGAGCAAGTATAATGGAAAACCGATCTGATCGTCCACTGGAATCATCCGGATCAACACATTCAGAGGGTAGATGCCTTCTGATTAAATTTTCAACCCCTTAAAGGAGACAGTTCGGATCGTAAGCTTCAGCAAGCGGTGCAAACATGGCTTCATGAGCAACCGAAAACCTCCAAAGGGATAAAAAAGCTTGTTAAACGGTACCTGCGTTAATGTACAGAGAAACGGTGTCTAAAAGTAATATCTGCATTTGTTCTCCATCAATGGAAATACAGTCATATGGAAATTGCCTTCACTTTCTGATTCACTTAAACAGAATATACTAATTTATATTTCTATTATATATATTATTTTGCATTTAAAAATGATCACCAATCAGTTTCATGTCTACTTTGCATAGAGAAGAGCTTTATTATTCTAAAATTTTATTATAACCTGTTTTTCTTCTCCAATGTGCCGTATCAGGTCTCCCCGACGTTGGCGATCACAACGGAGAACGCATTTCTATCCTCTGCAGTTCTAAAAAGTTGTTCGACACTGTGGATTCCTGTCAATTGCCTGATGTTTCTCAGCCACGAGATCTGCGGACGTCCTATTCCACGGCGGCCTTCCAATTTTCCTTTCATTATTAATTGCAGCAAGCCATATTTTGGCCTTCTCAAGACATGTCCCAAGGTCGAAGTTTTCCTGGTCAACGAACTTAAAAAGTTCGTTACTGAATTCTACATGTCTGTCGGTCTGTCTGTCGCTGTCACAAAATTATGGATTTTTTAAAATTTTAAAATGGATTCTTATAGGAAATTTTACGCTGATTTCAAAATTGAAATCAAAAAGTTTCTATCTCGAATAGTTTTCGAGATATTCGACTTCGAATTTCGGGAAAATTTCGACATTACGATTTTATGAGTAATTCTTAAAGAAAATTTTACGCTGATTTCAATAATGAAATCGAAAAAATTCTATGTCGAATAGTTTTCGAGATATTCGACTTCGAATTTCGGGAAAATTTTCGACATTACGATTTTAAATGTGATTCTTATAGGAAATTTTACGCTGAATTCGAAAATGAAGAAAAAATTCTATGTCGAATAATTTTCCAGATATTCGATTTCGAATTTCCCGAAATTCGAAATCGAAATCGAAAGGTTTTTTTAAGTTCGTTCTGGGATTGCTTACAGAGCAATCTCTTCGCCGGCCCCATGTTTTTTATTATTTTAAATAATTGTCTTTCGGTTCTTGCTCTTCGTAGGACTTCCTCGTTAGTTGTTCTTTCCACCCAGGATATTCTGAGCATTCGCCTGTGGTACCACATTTCGAATGCTTCTAGACGGTTTATACTAGCAACCTTGAGAGTTCGTATTTCGGTTCCATATAGTAGTATAGACCACACATAGCTTTTCAACATTCTCTGCCGTAGTTTCAGGTTTAAGTTGTCATTGCAGAGTAGTGCTTTTAGTTTATGGAAGGAACTACGTGCTGTTTCAATTCTGCATTTTATTTCTAATTCTGGATTCAGGTTGTCTGTTATTATACTTCCTAGGTATTTGTATTTATCAGCTCTTCCTAATTGCTTACCTCTTAGTTGTAGTTGTACGTTTCGATGTTGATTTCTACTAAATACCTTAAATTTGGTTTTGTCTATATTGATTGTTAAACCCACTTCCTCTCCGGTGACATTTATTTTATTTATGATTTCTCGTAACTCCTCTATTGTTTCAGCAATAATGACCATGTCATCTGCATATCGGATGGTATTGATCGGAGTCCCATTGACTTTAACTCCGTGTGCTATGTCATGTAGGGCTTTTTTAATTATAAAGTCTGAATATACGTTAAATAAAAGTGGCGATAGTATGTACCCCTGTCGTACTCCTCTTAGAATGCTGACGTTCTTTGTTATTGTTTCTCCTTTTCGAATGTTGGCCTTCTGGTTCCAATATAAATTCTTTATTATTCGAATATCTTTATAGTCGACCCCCGCTGTCTGAAGAAGATTAATCAGTTTCTCGTGGCGAACTATCGAATGCTTTCTCGTAGTCTAGAAAGCAGACGAAAACATCTTTCGTTTGTTCTCTACATTTTTGTAATAATACGTTAAGCGCAAAAAGAGCTTCCCTAGTGTCTAAGCTACTCCGGAAACCGAATTGGGAGGATTCCATATCTTGTTCACATTTGTTTCTAATGCGTGCATGTATTATTCTTAAAAACGTTTTTAACAAATGACTCATAATGCTTATGAGTCTATAATCTCCGCATTTTCTAGGCCTCGTTTTCTTTGGAATAGGGATAAAAGTGGAGCCAATCATCAGGGAGTATACCTGTGTCATATATTTTGTTAAATAATTTCACTACTGGACCAATATCGTCTTCGTCAATTAGTTTCAATATTTCCATAGGAATTCCACCAGGCCCAATCGCTTTCCTGTTTTTTCCAAGATGTATTGCATGTAGGACTTCTGCCTTGAGTATTTTTGGTCCTTCATCTAAGTTATGATGTAATTCCAGTTCTTTCCTAGCATCTGCTTATAATTCCGTTATATAATTCTGCCATTGCTCTTGTTTCTCATTGCCGTCCAATACTGGTCTGTTCGCGGAGTCTGTTAAGGTTGGATAAGTCTTTTTATTATAAATTCCTGACACTTCTTTAAGTTTTTTGTGCATGTTGTGGTGATCATTTTTGTTGCTTAGTTCTTCCATTTCCTTACACATATCTGACATCCATTTTTCTTTTGCCTTTTTAATTTCTCTTTTTATTTGTTTTTGAATCTTGTTATATTTTGTTTTGTTGTTTTTATTTTGTCTTCTCTGGTCCATTAACTCAAAGATATAGTTTGTCATCCATTTTTTCTTTTTTGTTCTTTTTGTTTTGAGTTCACAATTACATATTTGATGTATAATGGCTTTTATTTTGTTCCATTCAGTATTTATATCACATTGAGCATTAGGCTGTATGTATTCCGTAACTTTGTTTAAACTGGTTTTTAAATGAGTAGTTAGTGTTTCTCTTTTATTTTTTGTATTTATATTTTGTGCATAACTGTAAGATCCCACTTATTATGAATTGGACATGCCTTTTTTACCGTTTTGAGTTTTAATTTTATATCGGCTATTATTGGATTATGATCCGAACCTACGTCAGCTCATGGGTATGCTACAATTTTTTTTAACGATGTTTCTGAATCTTTTATTTATTATCATGTAATCGATTTGGTTCCTTATAGATTCTCCGTTGTTTGGGTTCTCTTGAGGGGATTTCCATGTGTATAAGCCTCTATTAGGTAGTTTATACCATGTATTACAGATCACCATTGTTTGTTCTTGGCAAAACTGGTATAGTCTATCTCCTCTTTCGTTGCTTTGTCCTAGTCCATAACTTCCTACTAGATCTCCTCGTTTTCCCGCTCCAATCTTAGCATTATAGTCTCCCATAATGATGTTGATGTCATTTCTTTTTGTTCGTTTTAGTATATTTATTAATTGCTCGTAAAAATTTTCCACTTCAACGTCATATTTTTTATCGGCAGTTGGTGCATCGATCTGAATTAAATTAATTTTGTACTATACCAGTTTTAAAATTACGAAAGATTCCCGTTATTTTAGAGATTCGAACATATAAATTACTGAACGTGACCTTGGCGTTTTACCAGTGTTCTATTGATGTTTTAACTCCGTATATTGATAATAATAATTCCAAGACCTATAATTTAAATAAACATGTGTTTAGATACATTTCTGTAAAGTATGATTCCTCAAAGAAGTGTCAAGCAATTAGTGTTGCTTTTGCAACAATCTTGACGTACGCCGATTTAGTTGAACGTTTAAAAACAGATACGTTCGTATTGTTCAGCATCCGTAAGGCCAACAAGGCACATCTGGCGTTGTTTGTTTAATTAGCGCGCAACAATCTCGGAGAAAAAATATGGGAAACTACTGTCTTTTGACAAGTAGAAACGGAAATTCTGCGCCAATGTAAACTGTTGCGAAATTAAAATTTTGTTTGTAAGAGCAACATCACTCTTGTTAAGTAGGGATACTTTTAAGAATGTATATTAACTAAAGAACAAATATGTTAATTTCTCCTCCAGTCATCTATCATATTCTTAAGTGAAATGAGTACGTATTTTTCAGATTAAAAACATATCATTAATTACACCAACAACTCATTTTACATGGGCAATCTGAAAAGTTTTGAGCCTCAGCATGAAGATGGCTCTATTCGTTAAAACTATTCTGCTACTACATTCGTACATGCTTTAAAAGATACCTTTTAGCAATTTTGGACACTTAGTTATTGTTTGACAGTCGTTTGTATCGGTCAATGTCAGTGCTTTTGTAAAAATGGAAAAAAAAACGAATATCATGCCATAATTAAGTACTTGCATTTGAAAGGCAATACGCGTACGCAAATTAAAGCCAATTTAGGTAACGTGTACGAGAACTGTGTCACATAATTTAAAACTGTGAAATGATGGACAGCTGAATTTAAACGTGGTCGTACCAGCTTGGCTGATGAGCGTTCGGGACTCTCCACCGATAACATCAAAAAAGTCCACCAAATGGTACTGAACGACCGTTGAATTAAGGTTAGAGAGATAACAGAGACTTTGGGCATATCGAAAAACCGCGTTTGTCATATATTGACTGAAGAGTTGGGCATGAGAAAGCTTTCCGCGCATTGGGTGCCGCGCTTGCTCACGTTAAACTAAAAATTAATTTGAATGAACATTTCCAAGGTCCTGCTCAAGCGGTTTCAGCGAAACTTTTTGCGTCGATTTATCACTGTCGATGAAACTTTTGTGTACCATTATACTCCTGAGACGAAGGAACAGTCAAAACAGTGAACTGCGAAGGGTAAATTTCCTCCAAAAAAAGGCGAAGACAGTTTCATCGGCCGGGAAAACAGTTTTTTTTTGTGACTCCTGTTCATCGACTACTTAGAAAAAGGGAAAACAATTATGGGGTCCCGCTGTGCATTGTTATTGGACCAGTTGAAAGCAGCAATTGCTGAAAAACGGCCCCATTTGGAATGGAAGAAAATGCTCTTCTAAGACAACGCACCGGCTCACATTTCGGCGGTCGTTATGGCCAAAATTCACAAATTTCAGTTTGAATTAATTGATCATCCAGCATATTCACCAAATCTGGCTTTCAGCGACTATTTTCTGTTTCCTAATCTCAAAATTTGGTTCGGAGAACAGAGATTTTTATCGCAATCGTAGACGCTTATTTTGCAGAGTAAGACGCCAACTACTATTTGTACAGGTTAAAGAAGTTGGAGCATCGTTGGGTAAAGTGTATCGACTTAAAAGGAGGCTATGTTGAAAAATAAAATTGATAGAATAACTTGACAATATTTTATAGAAAAAATACTTGTTTCTATATTAGGCTGGCAGCTTTTCAGACTGCCTACGTATTAGGAATTTAAGAGAAGTTTGTTTTTCTAGAATTAAAATTAGTTTAAAACATGGCGCCGGCGAAGAGATTGCTCTGTAAGCAATCCCAGAACGAACTTAAAAAAACCTTTCGATTTCGATTTCGAATTTCGGGAAAATTCGAAATCAGCGTAAAATTTCCTATAAGAATCCATTTTAAAATTTTAAAAAATCCATAATTTTGTGACAGCGACAGACAGACCGACAGACATAGAATTCAGTAACGAACTTTTTAAGTTCGTTGAATATCTATTTTTGGAAACTAAGGGTAATGCTCCACTATTCTATTGCTCTATCTACAGGAGTAACACATCGTTCAATAAGTCCCGGGACTAATTAAGAAAAAAAAGTTTGTTTCACAAAATTCATTTTTATTCATCAACATAATCACCTTCAAGTGCGATAGAATAATTCCAACGTTTTCTAACTTCGATGCCATGCTTGTAAAAGGATTTGTCCTTAGCCTCAAAATAAGCTTCAGTTGCAGCGATTACTTCCTTATTCGAGCCAAATCTTTTTCCCTGGAGCATCTTTTTGAGATCAGCAAAGAGCCAGTAATCGCTTGGGGCTAGATCTGGAGAGTATGGTGGGTGGGGAAGCAGATTGAAGCCCAACTCGTTCAATATGGCCATTGTTTTCATTGACTTGTAAATTGATGCATTGTCTTGGTGAAAGATGATTTTTTTCTTCTTCATGTGCGGTCGTTTTTTTGTGATTTCGTCCTTGAAACGCACCAATAACTCAATGTAATAGTCGCTGTTGATGGATTTTCCCTTTTCAAGGTAGTCGATGTAAATTATACCGTGCGCATCCCAAAAAATTGACGCCATGACTTTGCCAGCTGAGTGTTGCGTTTTCGGACGCTTCGGACGGCTTTCACCGGCTGCACGCCACTCAGCTGACTGCCGCTTCGACTCCGGGGTGAAATGATGGATCCATGTTTCGTCCATTGTCACATACCGACGCAAGAAATCCTGTTTATTACGAGTAAACAGTGACAAACAGCTCTGTGAATCGTCGACTCGTTGTTGCTTTTGTTCCATTTTGAGTAAACGCAGCACCCATTTGGAAAAGACCTTTTTGATGCTCAATTTTTCGTGTAAAATAGTAGACGCACTTTCATTTGATATGTTTACCATCTCAGGAATCTCACGAACTTTCAGTGTGCGGTCATCCATCACGATTTTCAAAACTTGCTTAATATTTCCCGGAGTTACTGCTTCATTTGGCCTACCCGAGCGTTCCGCATCATTTGTATCAGTGCGACCGCGTTTGAAATCAGCATACCACCTGCAAATCGTTGTTTTCAACAGAGCACAGTCCGGATAACATTTTTCAAGCCATTGCTGAGCTTTCACGGTATTTTTTCCCATTAACTAGCAATGTTTTATCAACACACGAAATTCGTTTTGTTCCATTTTTTACATAAATGCAAAAGTAGCGTCACTTTCACTACAGTAGCTTTGCTGTTTATGGTCCGATTGACGTGAAAATTAGACACGTGTCATTTGAAGGTCGTCATTCGAAAAACGAAGTGGATTTGATATTACTAACGTCATTTGTGGGTTAGTTCCTGGACTTTTTGAACGATGTGTTATTTATAGGGTAGATTTTTAATACTTTAATATTAACAATTAAAAAGAAAAATTAGTTTAAATTACCTAAATTCTCTAAAATTTAAGTTTTTTTGAAATTCGAGAAAAGCAATGCTTTGAGAGAAGTCATGCAGTCTTAATAGTAGTAGTAGCTTTTTTGGGGTAAATCAAAAATCGTGATGACTGCTTCTAAAAATTTTAGGAATTAAACCTTGATAGATATAACAACTTAAAGATTTCATTTCTGTAAGTCTATTTTTTCACGATCAAATTAACACGTCTTTATAAAAGTATATTATTTTTGAATTATGCCTTATTTATGTCACATGTATTTTAAATAAATTATGTGGAATATTTTTTAACTTAGTTCTTTTAATCTTAGTAAGTAGATGCTTTTGTCCGCTATTCAGTTCTTTCTTTTTTGTTTATTCTTACTAAATATACGTGCTGGAAACCGTTGTTATTTCTCTTTCTATAGTAATTGTGGTTAGCGCAGTTTATTTTTGTAGATTATGTCAATACTATTATCATTAAGGTACCATTAGGAATTGAAAGATTCTTCAAGGTGCATATTATGGTACCTGTTTTATTTAAATAGTATTATATAGTTTGAACTAGTAGTCGATTGATGAACGTTAAACTAAAACCGTGTCAAGATTAACTTAACTAGAGGATTCTTCTTTTTGTGTGTGCTAATAAACTGACTGATAATAATTAAAATCACGACTTAAAGTTAACACCTTCAAACAACGGGTATATTAAAACACATATTTTAATTAATATTACAATAGAATTATCGCCAATCTTCCAGCTTAAGTTTTCCAAATTAATAGTTATGTTTAAAAAAAATAGTTCTTAAAAGAATTGTTTAGTGTTGAAACATTTACATGGAAGAATATTTTAGCACTAGTTATTTTATAAGTAGTTTGTTTAAAGAACAAAAATGAACTTTTATTAACTACAATTCTAAAACTATTAATTGCGGATTGAATTTATAAACTTGTTTTTGAAAGAAATATTATAGTAGTAGTAGTAAATCCCATTACTCCCCAGTGGGATATAGGGCGTTAATATATTTGTTCCATTCTTTTTTGTTCGCTGCTATTGGTGTAAGCTGTGCTATAGTCTTCCTTGTCTCCTCCTCCACAGTTCTCCTCCATGTTGTTTTCGGTCGCCCAACCTTCCTCCTCCCTTGTGGATTCCATTGCAGCACACTTCTGCAAATTTCTTTGCTGTCCTTTCTTAGGCTGTGACTCAGCCATCCATATTTTCTTCTTCTGACTTCTATATTTACATCCTTTTGGCCCGTTCTTTCCCATAATTCTTTATTTGTTATAATTTCAGGCCACCATATTCTTAAAATTGTCCCCAAACACCTATTTATAAAAGTTTGTAACTTGTGCTTTTTTACCTTTGTTACTGACCATGTCTCTGAACCATACAACATCACCGGTTTTACCATTGCTTCAAACACTTACACTTTTGTTTTTAACATAATGCAATTGTTACTCCAAATATTCCGCAGTTTAATAAACACACTTCTAGCTTTATTAATTCTGACTTTAACATCCTTTAGCACTACCTCTTCACGAGACACTACACTACCAAGGTAAGTAAATTCTTCCATCTTTTCTACTACTTCACTCGCTATCTTCAGTTGCTTTGGTTTTTCAACGTTTATACACATCATTTTAGTTTTTCCAATATTTATTTTTAATCCAACTTTCTCTTTCTCTTCCTCCAGTAAATTTACTTTTTCTTGTATATGCTTAACATTATGCGACAAGAGACATACATCGTCTGCAAAATCCAGGTCTTCCAATGTGTCATTCAAGCTCCAAGAAATTCCTTTATTTCCTCTCTTCATTGTATTTACTAGTACATCATTAATTACTATCAGAAAGAGTAATGGCGATAATATACAACCGTGCCTTACCCCTGTTTTAGATTCAAATGTACGCGATAGCTTTTCTCCATCTATTACTCTACTTCTATACCCATTGTATTCCTCCTTTATTAGGTTAATTAATTTTATTGGGAGTCCTCTGTTTCTAAGTGCTGTCTATATATAATTTGTATTCAAGGAGTCAAAGGCTCTTGTAAAATCTACAAATAACATGTATAGAGGCGTTTGGTATTCTCCTGATTGCTCTATTATTATTCTTAAAGTATTAATCTGGTCGATACACGATCTTCCAGATTTAAAACCACATTGTTCTTTTCGTAGATTTTTATCCATTTCTAGTATCATTCTGTTCAGTATAATTTTATAAAATATTTTGTTGGCAATACTTAACAGGGTAATTCCTCTCCAATTTTTGCAAATTTTCAGATCTCCTCCTTTCGGTATCTTAACTATCAACCCCTCTTTCCAGTCTTCAGGAAATTTCTCCTCTCTCCAAATTTTCTCTAGGATCGGTAACAATACATCTGCTGCAATATCTGGATCGATTTGCAGAATGTCAGCCGTTATCTGGTCTATCCCTGGCGCTTTCCCCTTTTTGCATTTCTTAATGGCCTCTATTGTTTCCTCCTTTGATGGTGGATCTATATTTATTTGCATTTCCGAGATACTCTCACCCCTTACTCCTTCTGTGCTATCCTGAGTTGCTCATTAAATTACATAATATTTGTCCTTCTTTGCTCTTTATCATCCCATATGACTTTTGCTCTCCACTTAATTTCCTTATATTTTCAAAAAAGATCCCTTATATCTCCTTTATTAGCAGCTTCTTGTGCTTCATTCGCTATGCTATCAATATGATTTCGTTTATCCCTTCTACATGCTTTTTTTACATCTCTGCTTTTTTGTTTATACCTTTCCTGTAGCAATTGCTTATGTTAGACATTTTTCTTTAAGCTCTCTTCTTTCCCTTATCAATTCCCATGTAGCGCAACTCATCCATTGTTTCCTTGCTCTGTTTGATAGTTTAAATTTATCTACTGCTGTCGTTAGAAATACTTGCTTACACTGTTTCCATATTTCTTCTATTACTTTACTGCAGTCAATATTATTTGCTTTTCTCTTATACTTTGTATAAAAGCTTCCTTACACTTGTCGTTTCCTATTTTACATATATCGTACTGCATTATTTTGTAATGAATGTGCTTTACTTTTGGTTGTTCCCATCCCATATTCAATTTTGCAACTACTAGGTAGTGATCCGTGTCCACATCCGCTCCCCTTTTATTACGCACGTCTTTCAACATCTTTTCCATGCTCCTATTGATACTTATGTGATCTATTTGGTTCTGTACTTTCCGATTTGGGGAGATCCAGGTTACTTTATGAAAGTCTTTGTGCATAAATAATGTTCCACCTATTTTGAGATCCTGTATTCCACAAAACTCAACAAACATTTCTCCATTTTCGTTCATTTCGCCTGTTCCGTGTTTACTCATAACATTTTCAAACCCCTCATTATTTGTTCCCACCTTTACAATTTTGTAATTTGTTTATTATTAATTCAGAAGGCTTATGTACATTTGACTGTAAGTTTATATCCAGTATCATTTCCGTTTTCATGCCCGTTTTCGTTACCATTATGCCATCATTTACTATTTTTAGTTTTTTGATGGAGGATCTTCAATTCTTATTAAGCTTCCTCCTTCCTCATCGCTCCATTTGTAACTGATCCCATCTATTTCCATTTTCCTGTACCCCACTCTTGTTTTCTTCCCTTTGTCCTTTTCTTCCCTTGCAATCTTCCTAATAAATGCTTGTACTTTCCGTTCTTCTTGTGTGAAATCACTCTCTATGTACATTTTCCGTGGTCCTAATTTATTTTTGTGCTTTAATATTTCAACTTTCTGCTCAAAACATTGTAACTTTATTACAGTCATCTTCATTTCCTCCTTTCCCACCCTGTAAGCTTCACTAACCTCAACGATTACTCCTACTTTATCCCTCATAAATTCCTTCATTTCCTCCTTTGTGTGCTCTTTGTTAAAGTCCTTTCCTTTAATAATTATACTGTTTTTCCTTTCTCTTCTGTCCTGGTCCTCCAGTCTTTTCTTCATTGTTTCAATTTCACTACGTAATTTGGTTTTTTCTTTCTGCCATTCTACCTCTTTTTTTTATTGATTTCTCCTTTAAAACTCTTATCTCCTCTCCGTAGTTTTTCAACTGCTCGTTGATACTACCAATGGCCATATTTGTACTACTGGTATCCGCCTTTATTTCTCTTATCTGCTCTGATAGTCCCACTATCATCCTCTCTAACTTTTCCATGTCCATTTGTTCCTCTTCCTCTTTTCTTACTCCTTTGTTTTTCTTTTTGTATTATTTTCCTTTTGTTTAAATATTCTGTTATTGAACCCAGACTATTGGCTCTATTGCGGTCTCTTGGCATTGATAACGTTTTAATAATCTCTCTTAAATTTTCTCACAACGCCAAGGGCGTCTCTCAGTTCAACACCTCTAAGGAAACACCCTTCTTTGTGCGAAAACTTAGTCTTGTAATAGTTCTGCAACCAGCTACTATAATTCTTCTATGCACAATGTGTTGCCTATCCTATAAATTTTGAGCATCACACCTTGTTTACTACTTCTCTAATATCTTCTCTATCTATCAATGCATGCAATTTTCATTCCTATTAACACTATCCTTAACCTCAACTAATATAATTTTAAAACTGTTTTGTAACCATACCCCTCATCTTCTTGCGTAAATTTCCAGTTTCACATATTATTCTCCCTTCTAATTAACCCTTAGTTATTATTTCAGTGTTTCAGTACACTAGATACGGCCTAAATTGGCTTTTATACCGGAGCCTCCAAAAAACACACACCTATTCACAAATTGCTGCAATAGCAAAAAAAAGTATTATACAGTTGTAAAATTGAGCAAACAGATTTTAAATACTGTATTAATACATCCACGACTTTACATAGCTTAGAGTAAAAAGCATTCAACTAGTATCACATTTGTTAAACAACTGTGTCTGTGAAAGTTCAAGATGAGTGAATTAATTATAAAATGTTACTTCTCAACATGTCCTAGACTAAGTTATGATGAAAAGAAGAATATTTTCTAATATGAATACGGATAACTACAACGACTAAAATTATTTTTAAAACGATAGTGAAATATGTAAATTGAATAAAAAAAACTATGAGATTCTTCATTATAAAATAAGACGACTTAGTTTTTAAAAAATTATTTGGCTTTTTAGACCATTTTATCAGGAATATTAGTCATAATAAATTATATAATAGAAAAATGTAAAAAGTGATAAAAACGATTCTGCAGGATCTTAAGACTGGATTACATGAGAAACTATGTCATACAAGAAATTTTAAACAAACTATAACAGATAAAATGCAATTTCGTAAGCTCATATAGTATGACCAAAAAACCATAGACTATATATCTACTAATAGAAGAAGAAAAGTAGACTACGAAAAACATAAAATGAAGCAGACCATAGAGAAACGTAAAAATGAGAGACGATTGGCGAGCTAGGAGAGTATAGTGATTGAAATGCGGGAAGAAGTAAAAGATATAAAACTACCATCATGATAGATAAATATAATCTTTAAAAATACTTAAATGCAATTTATTAATAAAATTTAAAATGTACACAATGTCTAGATATACCTAGTTCTAGTAACTAGTGACAACAAAATAAAAAAGTTAAATCAAGAGAGACAATAAGAGTTTTTTAGTTGCATAAAAGTAAAAATTTGTAGTAATCAAATTGTAGAAATAAAATTCTTAGGAACTTTTAAACACATAGTTATCATATGCTAGGATCTAGTATCTAGATTAAAGAGATTAAGCTTCAAGTAGTATTACCATAAATTTTAGATGAATCTTGAATAAGATGCAAAATGTTTTGCAAAATTTTACAGTAATTACATTAAATTGTAAAATATTTATAGAAACTTAACGATAGAAAACAAAAAGATTAAACTTTGATTGAATAAAATTTCTGTACATACATAACACAAGAGGAATTTAGAATAAATGTATAGATATGGGTATTTTGTAAAACTTTACGATTACTGACGGTTAAAAATAAATGACAAAGTGACTAGTTAAGACTAGTGTTCATCCTTATAATGCGTGTCAATTCATTTGATCTGAATTAATATTACATGCTTATAAATTTTAGCCCAGTTAGATTATCTAACTAATTTTTGTACGTTAATTAAAATATAATTGACAACTCCTAACGTGATTATTTTCAAATTTTTATTATAAAATTACATACAATAAAAAAACATGGGGCCGGCGAAGAGATTGCTCTGTAAGCAATCCCAGAACGAACTTAAAAAAACCTTTCGATTTAGATTTCGAATTTCGGGAAAATTCGAAATCGAATATCTGGAAAATTATTCGACATAGAATTTTTTCTTCATTTTCAAATTCAGCGTAAAATTTCCTATAAGAATCACATTTAAAATCGTAATGTCGAAAATTTTCCCGAAATTCGAAGTCGAATATCTCGAAAACTATTCGACATAGAATTTTTTCGATTTCATTATTGAAATCAGCGTAAAATTTTCTTTAAGAATTACTCATAAAATCGCAATGTCGAAATTTTCCCGAAATTCGAAGTCGAATATCTCGAAAACTATTCGAGATAGAAACTTTTTGATTTCGATTTTGAAATCAGCGTAAAATTTCCTATAAGAATCCATTTTAAAATTTTAAAAAATCCATAATTTTGTGACAGCGACAGACAGACCGACAGACATATAGAATTCAGTAACGAACTTTTTAAGTTCGTTGATAATTGTAAAACTATATAAAATGTTGTACAAGGGGTTGCCGGCCAAAAAGTATTTTTGGCGTCCTAGGCTGACAATTTTACACCCCCTTCCTTTAAATTTCTGCAAGGTGGAACGTATAAAATTTTAATTGGTTCGCCTTTTTCCCTGGATTGTGAAACAATTTAGCTTAGCACCCATTCATAACGGACGTAAGCATAAGTCGATCAATGCAAAACTTATGCGCCCGTTCATAATAGATTCCCGTAATTTTTACGTTGTACGTTCATACTTAAGAAATTGGTTCAGTTTTACGCGTTTCTTACATTTGCAGTAATTTTTAATTTTCTTCAAGATTAATGTTGACAGCAGTAACATAATGTTTGTTTTGATTTTAAAATTGCGTAACCTAACTTTAGTAGTGTCGACATTTTGGCTTTGTTTTTACATCGGATAGGGAACTATTAATTAAGTTAGTAAGTATGCATCTGTTCCTACACCATAAAAGGGATAACAGGTACAAAGGCAGTTGTGGCTGCCCGGAGGAGCGAGAGCGTCTGCGACGTGCGTTCACAAACGCACGGACCTCGTGTAAATTAAACGCCCAGAGCCCGACGCTAAATTTTGTCAGCCGTTTTTGTTTATTTTCCGTTCAAATGTATAGGCCGTCTTTGTTTATTACGCACGGATCTCCTCGTGTAAATCAAGGGCGTAGGAAACGCCACATTGCTTTGTTTACTTTCTGTTCAAATGTATAGATAGAAAATATGATAAAAAAACAATATGTCACATAAGCTTAAAGAATTTTTATTGAAAACATCCTTAATATATATTTTTTATATTAAAATAGTCAAGCTATACTCTTATCAATTCTGAGAATTGCTTACTTATTAATATTTTACGTGTAGTTGATAAATAAAACAGAAATTTCAGAATATTTTTTACTTGTCTTAAAGGAATGATAATATCGATGCCTTTTCTGTTGGTCACGTTCCTGGTGTACGCTCTGCTACCGGATCGAAATTTACACGGAAAATCATTGATGTGCTACGTCATCTCTCTTTTTTGGGCGTACGTTTTCCTAGTGTATATCCAACTCCACCCACATCAGCTGGAAAACGGACCCTGCAAAGCTCTTGGTAAATATACTATATGCAATTTTATTTTATACATACATCGACACATAAAAATTTTGCCTTTGAGTTTTGCATAATAATCGGCACTAATTTTTCGAACAACTCAATATAAACATTACTTTACTAATTAATAACCTAAATATAATGACCGGTTAGTTACAACACGATTTATTTCAGGATTAATGTGCTTGTTCTTCTTCATGGTTTCATTCTTTTGGATGAATGTAATGTCCATAGACATTTGGTGGGCATTCAGGTAAGATGTTTTTATATTTTTACTGTTAATTTCGTTGTTTTATCGTTTGTTAGTTTATGGTTTTAAATTATGCACAAGTCTCCCTACATGTGTTTAGAAATTCTTAAAAATGTTTAAAATCATTATATTTTCTCTTTGATAGGAGAAGACGTTGTTAATGTAAAGCAACATTACTAACTTACACGTAAAATTTAAAAAATTTGTTGTAAAAGTCTGTAATTTACCGAAAAATGTCTACAATACTGAATATATACTTTTTATTCAAACTTGCGATTTTAAAACTGTAAACAATATAAAAGAAAATGGTCAAATCATTAAAAAAATTATTGCCTGAATATTTTTAAATAAAATCAATAAAAAATAGATAAATTATGCTCCTACTAGAAGAAAAATCAACTTATTAAAAAATATTACCACCTGTGTTAAAATATGCAATTTTTATTATGATTCAGATACACGATACTTTGAAATAGTTAACCTAACATAGATGAATAAATTAAAATTTAAAGTGGTTTTATTGCCGATATCTAAAATATTATTTATCTACAACAATAATAATCTTTGATGAATGAGCGACAAAAACGATTTTATGATTTTTTATCAAGTTAATATGCTATTCGTTAAACAGTTTTTGGTAAAGCACAAAATCTTGTTGTGTTACATCATTACATTAAACCCTATGCTAATTTTTTGTTTTTCAAGATCAAATTCAAATAAAAAAGAAATCTATCCATGTCTGTAAAGTTCATACATGTTGGTATATTACATTCAAAAGTAGAAAATTCCCACAGGTTACTGTAAATAAAGATTAAAAAGGGAAGTATATCCTATTAGAATGTCTAGTTTTAAACTACAACATAAGTCTTGTATAATGGTCCAAGAACATTAATCCGAAATTTCTAGAAAGCGCAATCAGTGTGTGCCAAAATTCCTTTTCTCTAACATACGTTTCTGTGATTATCAGTCTACATATTCTAGGACACAAGTTCAAATTAAAAATTCATCATGACAGTACATATGTACATGCTAATTAGGTTTATCTTATCAGTTATTTATATTTGTCTACTTATTAAACGAAAACCCAGTTTGCCTAAATTTTTTTAGGTGCTCTTTAAATTACACAACGCAGCTGCGTACATATGTGAATTTTGTTCTAAACAAATCTAAGAAACAAAGGCCTGGCCTGTGATTCAT
This sequence comes from Sinelater perroti, assembly GCA_036346155.1. NCBI lineage: Eukaryota > Metazoa > Arthropoda > Insecta > Coleoptera > Elateridae > Sinelater > Sinelater perroti. The sequence continues at coordinate 1,449,956 of JARFIY010000378.1, read as the reverse complement.
TAAGCAAGCCGCAGCAGCCGGGAAGTCGTTGGTTTTCTTGCGATAAAAGACGTGAATTTCTGTTCGTTAATGAATCGCTGTGTTTAATATGTAGTTGCACGAAATGAGATCACGCACAAAAAATACGTGCAGCGATGCAGCCATAGCCAGATGTGATTTGGTTGGGTCAATATGTTGAATACCAGATTCGACCTCAAGTAAAGAAGTAGACGAGTAAAACAACGAAATACAAGAAAATTAAATGAAATATATAATTATCCCATTGGGTGCTTCAGCACCCAACTATTGTTAGGTACATTTATCATAGTAAGATCATACAAAATAAGAACTATTTCTAAATTACATTTTGTTCCAAATATATTTGGCCTTTTTATATTTTATTCGTTAATTATATATACATACTATTTTACTATAAGAAAGTAAATTGTTTTTGGAATCATTGCATAAAAATTTTGTGTATTTGCGTTGCCATATCTTTTATGTAAATTTATAAGTCAATTTATTAAATAGCATGATTTAAATATTTTTACTCATGCATTTCAAGTGGTTATCAATTTTTATTTGGAAGGGAAAACTATAACAAAAATTATATGCAAAGAATGCAAATGAAAACAAATGATATTACAAATTTACTTTTATTAATAAATTTGGTTACAAAATCGACACTTAAAGTAACTAACAGAGCTTCAGCTTGCTGAGCATTATCACCGTCGACAGTCATTTGGTTTTTAAAGCATCATAAATTGAATTATCAGTTTGGACAAAAATTCATATTGTAACGAATTTCCGAACACTGCCATAAGGGTATCGTCGTTTGGCAACGCCGGGGTCGCCGCTGAACCGTCACGGTCGAGCGGCGAACAAAATGTCTACAATGTGAGCAGCTGCCGTTGGGACCCGCAGTACCTGTACACGTGTAGGGATTAAACATTTCCAGATCGTAACAGATGGTTCAAGTGCTACTAGAAAGGTTTAGAACATGTGCTAGAGGTATAAATAACATCGAAGCAGCCAAAGTCGAGTCAAATACCGGAAGCAAATTGTACTAGTGCGACATAAATTGTGTTATAGATAGTTATAGAGCATGATTTTATATTAGTAATTCCTGTGTTAGTTTATAATAATAAAAAAAATAGTTAGTAAATAATTTAGTTTCTTGTAAGTAAATTAAATAAATTTAAGCTATTATTCACCGCTGTTTAGAACAAAGACATTACAATGATTAGCGATAAGGTGCATTTTTAACTTGACGGGGTCATAAGCAAATAAGATTGTGGCTTTTGTGGTTCAGAAAATCCTCACATAATTCACAAGAAGCATATATGCACTCCCCAACTAGTCATTGTTTGGTGTAAATTTTGGGCAAGTGGCGTGATAGATCTATAGTTATTTGAAGATAATGCTGGAAATGCTGCAACTGTGTTACCCTTTCAAGATAACCCAATTTTTAGGCACTAACTGGGCGATATAAATCTGGAACCAATATGAATCCAGCAGGGCGTTGTTACCTACCATACATAGCAACATCAACTGGTTAGCAAAATTTTGTGATTTAATACTGTGCGACTTATTTTTGTGGAGTTGCCTGAAATCCAAGGTCTACGCCAGCAATTCACATATGAAATTGATGTCCTGATGGACATGTGCAAAATTGTAGTGAAAAACTATGTGAATAGAGTAGCTATATGTCATTTATAATTTTCCATATTTAATCAGAAATTGTGCACTTTAGTACTCATAAAATCCAATCATAAAATCAATTCAAAGGCCACTTTATTTTTTATTAAATTTGTATCAACCTTCCTATTCTAGGTGGAAATTCTTCCAAATATATAGTTAAGGTTAAATAAAAAAAAAAAATAGTCTGTAATGTTGACTAGAACGTTTCATTCGATTCAAAAGCACTTATAAAGAATATAGGCTGTATGATAGATAGAGTGAAGTTTCTTTATTTATAACGTTGCACAAGTGCTGGTTTTAAATTTATTAATTTACATAAAACGCTGCTTGGCGACAGGTTTATTGCCACAGACCATTGTGTCCCAAATGCAAAGTTTATATTAGTGTATCGCCTCGTGTACGATATTACGTTGCGGCGGAGCCTGGCCGCACTCTTTCATTTTTAGCGGCAATGAAATTGCCACGCCAGGCTTTTTCCGGGAAAATACGCTGCGCTCGTTTAAACAAATTGCGCCGCATTTCAATTTCCCCCGGCGGTTTTTACGGCCTAGCGCGCCCTTTCACTCAACGGAACTGAAACTGCATGCCAAATAATGTTACGACGAGTTTGGGAAGCGAATGGTAAATTACCATCACCCTTTCTCTCTTAACACTCTTCTGAGTAGTTTATGATTCAATGACCTTTCAGTGGGCTTCGGGGATTTTCTGGGAGCAAGAGGGATGCAGAGCGGAAACGTTTTCTTCTCTACACTGCCTATGCTTGGGGTATGCCTTTTCTTCACGTCGCCCTCGTTATGTGCTTAACCTTCAGCGAATCTATTCCGAAGAATGCCTGGTACAATCCCAATTTGGGAGATGGTCAATGCTGGTTTAGAGGTGATATTTTATTATGGCTCTGAGCTTATTAAAATAGCACTGACATCTTTCAGATGGTATCCCCAATTTGTTATATTTTTACGGTCCAATGGCTGCCCTTATATTTGCGAACGTAACGCTCTTCGTAATAACCGCCTGCAAAATCAAACGAGTTCAACAAGATACAGCCATGTTGAAAAAAGATGAAAGCAAAAAGCACAGCTATGAGAACGATAAACAAAGGTAGGTTCCTTAACACCGCCTAGAATTTCTATACATCAGATTTTAGATTTAACTTATATGTGAAACTCATGTTGGCAATGGGAGTGAATTGGTCGATGGAAATAATATCATGGGCTCTTAATTGGAAGTTGGATGGCATTCCTCCCGCCGTGTGGTACATTACGGATTTCTGCAACGCCCTCTATGGAGTGTTTATTTTTTTTATATTTGTTTTCAAGCGGAACATCTGGAAACTGTTAAAACGAAGGTATGTAAACAATATTTTGCCTGAAAATAGCATTGATATATATTTTTTTACAATTAGATATTACATGTTCATGGGAAAACCACATCTAGCCAGGTCAATGACTCAGACCGCTTACTCACCCCGTACCACCGCATCTAGCATTAGTCAGACTGTAGTATCTGATATAAAGATAAATGATGCTAGCGTTTTAACTGACGATATTGCTTAAAATTCTACGAGAAAAAACAAGTAGACTTATTATTTAATTCAAAGTATTATTATATGAAGTTACCATTTCAGTTGCAGTAAGAGTTTGCAGGGACGATTTTCAGATAGCTTATTAGCTGTGTTTAAGCTTGGACAATTCATCTAAGAATAGTTTAAACTTTAGAATATATATATATATATATATATATATATATATATATATATATATATATATATATATATATATATATATATATATATATATATATGAGCACTCCTTGAATGTATTGGATAAGTTTATTTTATAAAATTATTGAACCTTTACTCAGTATTGTCATGTGCTTTATTTTGTTATATTTACATTAAATATAAGCAACGTACATCGTAAAGTGTCTATATTTAGTTTAATTTAAAAAGTATTTTACAATGTTCTCTATAAAATTTTTATTTTGTACCAAGTGGCTTATCAGTACTATAAGTTAAACATCTAAGTTTTCTAAGTTAATTATTAGTTTTAGTAATAAGGCAGAATATTTAGTATGTGTTTATGTAATAGCATTGTGTTGTAAGTACTAATTGTGCATTGTATTAAAATATATATTAAATATAATCAGATTTAGTTAATAATATAAATTTTAAGGGAGACGCCTATTTGTTTTTACCGAACTCTTGTACATACTTTTTATAAAATTGTATATTTATCGCTAAATTTCGTATAATAACAAATAAATAATTGTATTACCTACTTCTGCAAAAGATAAAAATGTTCCAAAATTTTATTTTTAAATTTTACTATATTTTAATAAACAAAATTAGAAAATCATTAGACTTAGAACTTCTTAAATTAATCGTTACTTGAAGTGTACCTTAAGTTATTTTAAAACATGAACAGTCTAATGCAAGGTACCATCAAGAGTTTATTTAGAATTAGAAATAATGGCACAATATTTGTATTAAAATATTTTGAAAAAATTGTAGGTAAATTTTGTAAACAGATTTCAGCAAAAAAACAAGCGAAAATTTGTTTTACAGGTAAAGTAAAGCGAACCCTATGCATGAAACTAAGCTATAAGGTTTAACGAAATTTTATTGAAACGAATGACACTGAATAACAAAAATTTGACGGCCGGAACCGAAAACATTGCAGCCACTTCCGGTCAAACCGGTCTCGAGATTTTCCGATTAAGCTGATTTTTGGCGTCTGGAGTTGACTTATGGTCCTTAGTTGAATACTGAAAACGTTATGTCTCTATCTATCACAGGTCAAAAGTTATAAGCTTTGATAGACATGACAAAAGTAGAAGCTGGTCTCCAGCTTGGAAACTGCCTTACAGGCAAGCTACCTAGTAGAAGCCCGCTAAAAATAGCTCGACTTGTATTTTTAGTTTTTTTATTATCAATATCATCAATAATGCATGAATGATAAGAACTCCACATTCAATATTCTTGATAGAAACATCCATACAGCAAATTTGTGTCACTTAATAGCTTGTTGACTTCTAGTCAACACATATTTTTGCTGATTGTTAAATACACATTTTAGTTTGGAATCATTATGTGTTTATTATTTATAGAAGTATTGCTTTTGGTTACTCAGTGAATTGCATTTAAAATAAGGTACAGTTTATATTCTATAATTATCAACAGTTTCAAAAGGACAACTATAGAATAATCTGTTTTTTCATAACCGTTTTTGTATATACATAGCCGATTAATATTTTCTTACTGTAATACTACATTTTAAATATTTATCATATATATGTATACATGTGTAATATTTTATATTTTTTGAAACTTTCTACATGGCAGATCTCGTTTTTAGGTTTGTGTTTATTAGATTTCCAAATTTTAGAGGTTTTTTTTTTATCTTCTTTGACTTCTATTTTTCCCTATTCTTTTAATAACACCACAAGTAGCCCTATAGTCAAAGGTTATATGTTCAAAATATTTTATAGTATCGAATTATTGTTAAGGTAATGAATAAAGTTTGCGCGGTCGCAATGTAACTTGGTAGCTGATGGGAGCGGACTGTAACGCGCATGTGTGAATGACGATTAAATTACTGGCCTCGTCAATTACGAATTAGATTCTAATGAGTAAACACTTGTAGTGTGTGATTGTTATATTTAAAATAACTGAACCAGTAAAGCAGTAAATCTGCATCAATAGACCAAGCTCGATTTTTGTGGTTCTTAGTGAAACGAGCGAAAAGGTTGAGCTTAGACTCATTTGAAAAATAATTTTGAACTGGACATATCCCAAATATCTATCGAGTGTACTAGAAAATATTCTGCAATGAAAGTTTATAGAAACATGTTATCGTCACAATTTAATCACCGGTATTGGTACCGAAAGAATTACTCACCTTACTCATTAGTTACTTACTCTAAAAGAACGTGAAAGCTCAAATAAACAGATGGTCAAAAAGACATTATGATCATCATGAGCGTCTAAAAATGTTAGAAAGTTTAGGAATTATAGTAGTTAGTATGACGTAAAATTGCATAATTTTTAAAATTTTACTGGAAAAAGATAGCTCTATTAGAACTTTTTAATGAGCACACAAATGCTATGAAAAAAACAACGCAACGCACATCCTAGTTAGTCGTTCATCAAAAAGTAGGAAGGAGTTTATTAATTTAATATAAAAACGTAACAGCTGATAACATCTGCATTAATTGAGTTAATAGTCTTTAATAGTTTTCTTAATAATTATGATAAATTTAACTACAATAAAAGACGACTGTTAAAAGTAGAAAACCAATATAGAATAATATTTTTCTCAGTTCTATACTAATATTAATATTAATAAATAAGAAATATTTTGTAAAATACGCCCAAAACATACATGTTATAAAAATGGTTACATAAAGCTGAAATGCAGTGTACCAGCTGCTATATATTCTGTTATTTTAATGATAAATTTTGGTATGTGTTTTGATCTATAGCCTCCAAGAAAAACACTCTAATTTTGTTAGTTTGAAACGCTTCCTCATAAATGTTATGAGACATTTTTATTTTTTCATTATTTAATGAGTTGCTACTGTAGGTGGACATGATCTGAATATTTTCAAACAATTATTAATGCTTTACTGTCATAACATTTATGCTGAAGCAATTTTCTTTTTTTTTATTTGATCTTTATTGTTTACGATTATATTTCCAAATGGTTTGGCTCAAAAATTTTATTAAATTATAGTCGAGCAAATTTGTATAATTTTATTTTTTTTACAAATAAATATTAATTAAAGTTCCATCAAGACTAAGTTGACCTGTAATAGGCAGTTTCCAGTTGACTAGAGAATATCAACAAAAACCAACGTAAATTCGTTATAAATCAGTATTAGCCTAAGATATAATATTTAAATTCGTGTAGCATTAGAAAAACGGTTCTACAACAAAATCAAATGTAGCCACCCATTAAGCATCAGTCTGTACTCCAGTATATTCTGCTTGTCTTTTTCTGTAATAGTTTTCATTTTTAATCAATGCAACAATGCCTTCTGTTATTGCAAAAAGCTACCCTCATACATATCTAGCAACATTAAATTTATTGTAGTAAATATAAAGTTCATATATATGTTGAAGACTATCAAAACGGCTATTACCACATTAAGCTTGCGGTTGGTTAGCAAAAAGTAGCATCCAAACAAGAGTAGGAAAATAGACAAACATATTTATATTATTGGCGCTATTTCAAAATGTACTCATTCTCCTCTTTCATGTGCTTGCTCATTTTTACATTCTGCAGGAATATTATACTAATCACCAATTCAAAGGCTTAGATAAAGTTGACGCTACATTTAATTGGAGTTATATCACTTGACCCTCTGAATTCAATTAAGAAGTAATATGCATAATATACACTTGCAATAATTAAAAAACTACAAAACAAAAACACTTAGAATATATTGCTTTGAATAATTTGTTTTCAAGTTACAGCAAGGCAAATTTATCCAACAGGTTCAATTTAATAATGGACGGTACATTGTACTATCAATGATGATAATGTTTCTGTAATCGAGCAGAAATAAAAAATAATGTTTTTATCAATATATAAACATTATTAAACTCAAACAAATATGTATCCTAATTGCTGCAATGTGCTCTGTTTATTTAAGTATAATTTCTAATATTATCACTATTAACTTGTAATTACATAGTATATAAAAAGTTATGATAATGTATACAGATATAATGCAAGTTCAAAAACTCATTATCAAGTGCTAAACAGTTATAACAGAATTACATAAAATTACCATTACAAACTTAATGGCAACGGCGAACTATATCAACCCTCTGATGATGGAGGAGCTCATTTAAAAAATTCCTAAATATGGTGTTGCTGCAATGAATATAAATGTGAAACAGATTAAAAAGGACATTTAGATTAGTTCCACTACCATTTTAATCAAAGTAATAAAAAAAACGGTAAAATCCCGAAACTGTTGAAAACTTCCTTTAAAATATGTGGCTGGTTTTGGAAAACAGGTAAAAATGTATACCCATTTTATATAGTAGTGCAAAATCCAGATAATAAAAAAATACAGTTAATAGTTATAAAAAGGACACAACTATATTTTTCATGTTGAAGATAAATAGAACAAAGTTGCCTGGTAAGTAGCATCAAAACAGAAACTCCCAATGAATTATCATCTTTCGACAGATTGTAAGGCGTAGGCGAAAGTTAATACAATAACAATCTTGTCTGTGTGTGGGCGCGTGTGTGTGTCGACAGAATATCTCCGAAACTGCTTGACCTATCTACTTCATATTTGGTCAGTAGATACCTTAGATCGGTATATACTTCGGTATTTTAGACAAAACTCTCATTTGACCCGAGGTACAGGGGTCACAAAGTCACATGCATAACTTGCTTCGCTTTAGAAAGTTGCCTTTCCGGATTTTACATCCCTCTCGTTTATAACACACCATAGGAATAGTATCGACAAAAAGCTACTAAAAGTTAGTTAATTGATAATAAGAAGATAAATCATACAAATTACTGTACTAAAGCAGTTATGAAATTGCTTGAGGAGTTATCGAAGTTCAAAGAGTAGTTTTGAATTGAAAAATGGTAATAGCCTAAGCAAATTTACGCAATTAGAAAAAGACTAAAATAACATCAAGGATTATTGTTAGCAATAATAATCGGTTCTTGTTGGTAGCAAGAAAAATGGTAGCGAGCTACAAAAGAACTATTTATGTTCTATTTTTTCTGTGAATCCTAAATACTGTAAAACCGTACCAGTTTACCTTATTTAGATATTGACATTGGAAACATACATAGAAATTTCAGTATTTCTTTTGTCAAAACAATAAAAATATCTTAACAACTGCCAATAATGATGACAATATTTTTGAATGTTTTATATTATATTGAAAAATATCATTAATTTTCATTTTCACTTTAAGAAAAGGAAGAGCTGCAAGTGCAATAAAACGTCATATGTTTTACTCGTCTAAAGATCTGATATATTTCACAACTGAATCAAACAAGTACGGACATGGAACTTATTTTCCACCAATGTGCGGAGCTTCTATATATAAACAAAAATTTGCGGCCACTACCGGTCAAACTGGTCTCGAGATTTTCCGATCAGGCTGATTTTTGACGTCTGGACTTGACTTATGGTCCTTAGTTGAATACTGAAAATATTATGTCTCTATCTACGACAGATCAGAAATTATAAGGCGTGACAGATGTCAGAAATGACAGAAATAGAAGCTGGTCTTAAGCTTGGAAGCTGCCTTGATCAAAAGTTCTAAGTAATGACATATTGGAAGCTAAGTGCACTAATAACCTTTATTTCATTGTTGTAGGACATCCCATGTAAACCCGGAAGGCTATAGGCTTTCGAATGATACACCCCTTATGTCTTTAGATTCAGTAGTTCTCGAGTTGAATGTTGCGACGGACAGACAGACGTCCGCACCGATTTCATTAGGTTTCCCTTTCAGGTATAGAAGCCTAAAATAGGTTGATGGTTGACAATGTTAATAAGTTTGCATTATTAAGTTACCTAGAATACTCATATAATATTGAACTTCATTCATCTTAAATACTTGCTAAAATCATTTTTTACTATCTTGACAAGCTTAAAAATTCTTGTATGTAGGTGTGATAAGTCATTAACAATTTGGAAGTAGTGTTTTTTCTAAATATCTTGATAAAACAATTATCAAATTAACATAGAAAAACAAATTTATTTCTGAATTAATTTTAAAAAATATGTCTATTAAACTTAAGACCAAAAAAATAAATTAAATAATTAATCAAGCTTAGCGCGCTTGCTTGAAGGCTCTTTTTCTTCTACCGCCCCATTTTCGAAAAGCTGTTCTGGAAGTTCCACAGGTACCTACAAATAAAAAGCAAATTAGTTTATCTATCATTTTCAAGAATAATATTTGTTATATTATTCTGATAATAAAATGTTGAATGTAACTAGTAAAACAAAAATTTATGAGTTGGTAATGAGATAGAAAACCAAAGAAACATTTGATTCCCTAACATAAATTAGTAGAGTATATTGAACAACAATATAGCAATAATGAATATCTTATTTAATCAAACTTGAAAATGATTTATTCATATAAATATTAAGGCGTATATAAAGTCTGTATTATTGATTATTCCCTCTTAATCACTAAAATTTATGTTATCAAAGTTTGATTTCTTAGGTGGGTATGCTGTGTATAAAAAATTAATCCTTGAGAAGTTAATATCGGAAACCTGAGCTGCATTTCTCTTAAATATTCACAATCTTTAGTCATTTTTAATTCTATTATAAACGATATGGACCTATAACATCAAGTTCAGTGCACAACTAAACATTATTTAGGTTAATGATTTAGATGTTTGCTACTTTTTCTACAAATTTTTAGGTATAATAAGTGAAAATTTTAATATATATAAAGTTGGTCACGTTAGCAAAAATTAATTTTAAGTCTGTTAATACCCATTTTATAGTAAGTAAGATTATCATTTCGATTAACTAATCAAAAAAACGCTTAAAATAACAACATACTTTTGTTATTAATTCTTTACCAACTAAATAGTATTTATTATAAGTGTTCAATATCATCAAATTAGTGACTTATTGAGTTAAAATTTTTGATAGATTTGGTGTTGATAGTACAAATAAATTTATTTCAACTAAAACATATTTTAAATAGATCTCTGCTAACACGTTTTTTTACTTCTCTATTAAAACTTATACAGATTATTATTTATAATATGTAAGAGAACTCACCGCTTCTACATTAAATTTATTAAAGGTAAAGGCTTTCATTTTGTTTTGCTTGATATCGGCCATTAAGATTCGCTGAGCCCTTTTTCGATTAACCATCTCCACTAATTTGATCATGTATTTTATATTGAAGTGTTTCTTTAGTTCATCAAAAATATCATCACCTATTGTAGTTGGACATTTTTCAGATTGTTCAAAAATTGTAGTCATGTTTGCACAGTCTGTCGAAAGCTGATGATTCATTTTATTAACTGCTTTGAATGTGTTATTCAAAGTGGCAATGATTTTCTGCGGTATCTCCATGTTTATTCCAAAGCGATTGATGTGCTGGTCTTCCGTGTCATTCCGCGGACCTTCTGGAGCCAGCTGCCTTTGTAATTGTTCCTTCAACATCTGTATCTGCATAATCTCGTTGTCCAACTCGTCAAGATGTCTTCGCAATTGTCGTTTGCACTCCACACCCACACTACGGATTTCAATATTTTTACCCTAAGAACAAATTATTATTTCGTTTCCAGTTGTGATACAGAGTACCTTACCATCATCTTTAGAAACAACTCGTTTTGGGTAATTTCGACGAATTGGGTGAATAACTCGTTGCAATTATGAAACTTTTCCGAATACTGTTGCAGCAGATTCTCTTCATCTGTAGCCAACCAACTTTGAAATTCCTCGTCATCACATTCGCTGCTATATTCTGTATCTACACCAGAAGAAGAGCTGCTATAAGGTGACTCCGAGGAACGATCATCGACCTGTGTTTCGCAGTCGGTTTGCACGGAAACTGAGACAACGTTTTCGGACGGAACGTGGTTTTGAAACTGAATCTCCAGCTCGATCTTATCGTTATCTAATTTCGAAATCTGAGTTAGAACAACCCGCTTCTCCATTTCAGTAGGCTTTGCTGAAAAACCGGCTAGAATAAACAATACACAATTAAATATATTTCGTATGTTATACATAGTCTTCACAATTCACAAATAAAAATATGATAAAATACCTAAAAACAAATGGGCGTATAGTAATATAACAAACTACGTCGTCTCCATTCATAATTCTAACCTAGTAAGTAATAATATTTATAATCTATTATGTGCATGGACAAACAAACAAGCATGCAAACAAGAAAATAATTATAAAATCAAAAGGCAGGATAAAATGTAAACACAGAGCTTTTGAAAAGATAATTTAACTTAGCGTTAACCGGACAAAACCTAGAGACTACAAAAAATAATATTTAGATTACATCCATTTCAAGTAATCTATACCTATAGAAACTACAGAGGAAAAAAATAAATGTACAAATATTGAAACTTTCTTGTCACTTTGGCTTGTTAGCACTAGTTTTCAAATATTTTTGTCTAATTCATCCCACAGCAATTATTTAGGAAACAAGCCGGGAGTATGGTGACCCAATAATTATTTTCGAAACAATTTGATTTTCTAACAAATGTAAATAATTGTCATGCAGTTTAGAAGAATGTTTGAAGTCATCTTGAATAACATAAGCATCCTCAACAATCCTTGTACCATAAGGTATGACACTGACTTGCAGAATTTGTAAATGTACTTTTTTATCATTTTCTCTTTGATTTAGGCACAAATAAAAATAAATTTATGCAGGCCGCGTTCATATGCCCTGCAAAATATAAGATGCAGATAAAGTGCAAGATGAGCACATTTATAATGAATTATTGGCATTTATTCGGTATTCCAAACCAGTTGGTCAAGCATAAATTCCATCTTTCTTGATTCCCTTCAAATCGTACACCACGCATTGTATCTTTATCCAAGGAAATAAATAATCAAAAAATGCCAGATTAGAACTGCATGGAAATTTTAACCTAAAGGCCTGCCTTTGTATGATATGATTTTAAGCGTTTAAGCATTTTTAAGCATTATTATATTATGACCCAGAGATATCACTTCTAGGGTGCCATAAACAAATCTGAACAAAGTCTGTTGCATATCATTCGGCGGCAAACATACGTTTATTTTTAAATACAAAATTATAATTGATCCTGATTGCGAGAACAAATATATTCTTCTCGATACTTTGAGATTATTTTACTTTAGGTCGATTAGGATCTGTTGGAAATATCCATTGTGCCAAATGTCGCTTCAATGCAATGTATATATTCAACGTGCAATAAGAATGTTTAAAATTGTTTTAGTCCTAGCTCTTTAATATTTCTTAAGAGTTCTATTACACAATTTTACATACTGTTATTAATCATGAAAAATTTAATATTTAAATATTTATTCAAATATTCTAATAGTTAGTAGTGATATTTCATATGTGTATGGCTCAAATGTTTGACAAATATTGAAGAAGAAATAGAAGCTCACTTATTAGCTTGTAATAAAAATACGGTAACTCAAAGGGCATTGCAGAAATAGAACACAATAAAAACAAAGAAAACCTGTAACAGACAAACAATAAACAAGAGCGGTGTACAAGAAATTATGGCGGAAGTAAATCAGTAACTCAACGCAATAAAAATTGAGCTAAATATTCAGCTCAGCAAATTTACCAAAGAGAGGGACTTAGGAAGTAACAAGAAAAATTAAAACTATTAAAAAAAACTTTAATATTAAAAAAAGTTTAATGGAAAAAATAAAAAAAACAAAAATTTGCTTTACAGGTAAAGCAAAACGGACCCTATACCTGAAACTAAACTATAGGGTTTAACAAAATTTTATTGGAACGAATAACAGTGAATTATATTCAAATGAAAGTGAACAGAGGCAAAAATTTGACGGCCGGAACCGAAAACATTGCAGCCACTTCCGGTCAAACCGGTCTCGAGATTTTCCGATCAAGCTGATTTTTGGCGTCTGGACTTGACTTATGGTCCTTAGTTGTATACTGAAAACGTTATTTCTATTACATATAAAAAATTATAAGGCTTGACAGATGTCAGAAATGACAGAAATAGAAGCAGAAAACTGGGTTCGCTAAAAATGCTAATGGGCGTAAAATACATTCAGCTATAAATTTTAGAATTAATCAATGGAATATAAAAAGAGAAAGGGTAGTTATTATCAATAATATCAAAAAAAGGTTATAACTACTAAGCAATCTAGTGTTCAACAAATTTGTCTACAAATTAGATATATACAAGCAAACTTCAGTAAGGATAAATGCGTGATATATCACATTTTTGTATCCCAACAAATCTATAAAGAGAATGGAGGACTATGTGTATATTATTGGTTGATTTCAAATAAGTTAGTGACCGAGTTAAAAGAAAAAAATAATGCAAACAGTATAAAAGAGGCTAGAGAACTTGTAACAATCCATTACAGAATACAAAAATATAATGAGATTTAGAAAAAAAAATTCGCATTAAGAGTAACAAAGGGTATTAACAATGCAATCCTTTGTGATCGGGACTTTTTAATTTAGTTTTAGAGAAGTAGCATAAACACAAAATATCATATACTGAAAAACCCATAGCAGATTATAATATATCTATGTAGACAATGCGAACTAAAGAAGGGTTAACAAAACTTATAAAAAAGTATAAGAGAGGCAAGTTTAATAATAAACGTGACAAAATCAAACTGTATGTTGTTGGGGAACACGATGCAGGGAGGAATACAAAGCATGACTATTAAAACACCATATAAGTACAACGATGAAATATAAATTAATTGATAAAGCAATTTATTTAGGTTTTGAAATAGCAAGTGATAAAAACCAAGCACTAGATCTAGAAAGAAGAATTAAAATGTACGGAAGCTATAAATACTTTAAGCAACAAAAGTACAGTTATATAAAAGTGTAATAAGACCAGTACTAACTTTTAAGAGTAAGACGTGGGTATTATAAACGCAGATAAAGAAGAAACCAAAAACAAGGAAACGGAGAAGCTTAAAAAATATATTAAGAAGTAGAGAAAAAGGAAACTTGGAAGAGTAGTTCAAATACAGAATTAGGAAAAACACCACTAGAAGACATTAAAGATGTTTTGGGCAGATACGGAACTAGCCTCGTATAACATAGTAGCTACTCACATCAAAGTGGACCAAAATGATATAATACCAACTTTACATAAATAGAGCCCTTCACCCAAATAATTATTTTAGTTATTGAAGCAATTACTTCCGACTTTGTCGAAAATATTTTTGACGAAATTTTAAACTGCCGATTAACGCAATCTACTAGAAACACATATGGCTGAAATAAGAAAATAGCAAAACTCGACATGCAGCAAGAAAAATATGTCACTATATTGTTTTTCTTTAAGTATAATTTATGATTCAAGAAAATTTGCGATTATTATGTATATCCATCAAAATGAGAGTGTGTCATATTTTAAGTTATGCATGACAATGTGTTAATCTATTTCGACGAAAATATTTTGAACAAATACAAATTCGGCAAAATAGAAATTGATGGTTACATCCTACAAGCCGACCACATTTAGATATTGCCACCTAAATATCCCTAAATTAAGGATGTTCACAATGTCACCGCCGCAGTAACGCGTTTTTATTATTCCCCAAATTTAAAAAACGCCTTCTTTAAGCCTTATAAACGATCGCGTCTTTATAATTATTGCGTTCGACCATTTTCAAGAATTGCAACACAAATCATAAACTTCGATAGGATTTCCCAAACTTTGCACCGTACAAATGGGACTTACCTAACCAAACATTTATAATTTTGAAGATATACCAAAGCTGCTTGTAAACAGGCTAACGTATGTGAATTTCAGTAATATATTAACACGTAAAACAAAAATGCTTACGGGTAAAACCTTTTAATGGCAAACTACACTCACAAGAGTACGCAATAAAATAATGATGTGGCGATACTGACTGCAATAACAGCGTTGCCAAATTATTTCCTCGACAACTGGCAACAAAATTTATTTTATTACACTGTTGGTCAGGTAAGTAAAATTGAGGAACGAAAAATTAAATAATTTTAATAATATTATAAAATAAATAGTTAAATTGGCAGTTTAAATAATTGTTTAACCTCAAAATTGCAGAATGAAGGATTTTGAGAAAGACAGTATGTAATCTTAAGGACATTTATACAAAGTTTACATTAATTTTTATGAAATACTGCTAATGATTTTTTAGCTTTTTTTATTCAATGGATAAATATATTCTTATTTATTCTTATGTTTTTACTTATAGATGTAATCAAATATGAAGAGTAATTCTGATACTAAATTTATGTTACACCATATACTACACCATAACGATTTTCTCACTCATTCGATTTAAATTGAGACTGATACATATGTTCTTCGCATGAAGAATAAATTATGTTTAAAATAATAAAATACTTACATTTATCAATATAATTCTCATTAAAAAAAGAAATTCGAAAGTTGACCATCATTTTTACTTAGAAACAAGCTGATCGGAAGTGGCTACAAATTTTTCGGTTCCGACCGCTAAATTTTTGCCGCTATTCACTTTCACTTGAGTATAATTCACTGTTATTCGTTTCAATAAAATTTCGTTAAACTTTATAGTTTAGCTTTCTTTACCTGTAAAGCAAATTGTCGCTTGTTTTACTTTATTTTGCAAAGATATAGAAATACACATATAAATTTTCCTCTTGCTCTAATAGAAAAGCTTTTTTATTTAAACTGTCTTAGAGTACTTGTTCTAGTTTATCTTATAGCTAATTAGAAATGATAGTGAATAAAAAATAAGCAATAGGTTTTTTTCCCATATAGAATAAAGTTTATAAGTTTAACTTCTCAAAAACTTTATAACTTATGAGGTGTTTTTGATATCTTATAGATGTCAAACTTACAAATAGTAATATTTTCGATGTATCTATAGAGGTTTTAATACACTGGTAAATTTACATGAAATATGTGGTCGAACATTTTTTTTGCTAGGTTGCACTACTTTTCTTTTCGCTCAAAAAAGAGGCAAGTGGGCCCTGCTAGTTAGCCTTCATCATTATATTATTGTCTTGATAACTTAGATTTCTATATAGTTGCAATTGGTAGTAGTCTCCGTTTTTTGTTTCAAGGTTTTAACGAGTTTGAAAACAGATATAATAAAAAGATCATTCTTACACTATATTAAGTTTAAACCTTTTTTTATCATTATACCTTTAAGCAAATTCTGTTATAAAAAAATTTAAGTCATTTGTAAAATGGGTTCCCTACAATTACAGTGACTTCAAGTTTACAAAAATATTACTACTTAATGGTTTAAATTCGTAAGTTTAGTAACTGAAGGTTTTTTTTTGATAAAGTAAGATCAAGAAACTGTTAAGTTTGTAGTCGAGTCTTTTGAACATCCGGAACTAAAATTACTCAAATGCAGGATATTTCTAATGCTGTAATATGAGTTATAGTAAGCCGTGATCTTTACCAAATTGCAAAAATAATGTTTTTTTAAATTAAAAAAAAATCTTTTCAACATAATAACAATGTACAATAGTGCATGTTTTGTGCCTATTTTACCATACAAATAAAAAATAATTTAATCTACTTTTTATTGCCACGGACATTTTTGTTCGATAGACCGAACAATAACAACAATCAGAAGATCAAATTATAGCTTGCATAATGCCACCGCAGTTGAATAAAAGCTTACTTTAAAGCATATTTCATTAAGGTATATGCTAAGTAATTGTTTATTTTAAGATTGTAAGCCAACATAAATCATTTTGGATTATAGATATACTTACCTAAAAATGGTAACTTGTGTATATAAATACAATCTAAAAATTGGTTTCAATTGTCATATTAACAGCTAAACAAAAACAAGAAAAGAGTTATATTTAAAGTTAAGCTGTATTTTACATCAAAGTGCTACAAAGAGTCAGATGAAACATGCCTCATCGTTTCTTTCTGCTTTTTTGCTTTTTAGAAAAGGTTTTAAAGTTGCACAAGTATGATATTTATGCTATTATGAAATAATCACAATAAAATAATTTACAAAAATGTTCAACAACGTCGAATTAGAAAGGGCTCTAATAAAGAGCATAGGGGCTGTAACTTAGTAAAATGTGTTCTTTAAGTGATAACAAATATATTCATATAAGTATTATTTATATCAAATTATTGTATTTGTGCAAGAATAAAAGTTCAAATTGTAAATTTACGAGGGGTTGTCCGCAAAAAAGTATTTTTGGCATCCTAGGCTGACAATTTTTCACCCACCTTCCCTCAAATTTTTGCAAGGTGGACACGTGGAACAATTTATTAACTTTCTACAGCGAAGCTTAAAGTAGAAGGTTAATGAGATTATTATCCTGTCTGTCTGTCTGTGTGTCTGGAGACAAGATAACTTCCGATCTATCCAACGGATTCACTTCAAACTTGGCATACACACATCCTAGGTCAGTATCTTTCATGGGATTGATATTCAGCCAGATCGGTTAACGGTAACTGGAAGTGACCGTTACGATTTCGAAAATTCATGTCTGTCTGTGTGTCTTGAGACAAGATAACTTCCGATATATCCAACGGGTTCACTTCAAATTTGGCATACACAATCTTAGGTCAGCATCTTTCATGGGATTGATTTTCAGCCAAATCGGTTAACGGCAACCGGAAGTGACCGTTATGATTTTGCACAGCTGTAGAAAGTTTCCTTTACGGTATTACACCGTTCTTGTTTACAAACGATAACAGTGGGATAGGCAACCTAACGTACGCTCAGCACGTCATATTTCATATTAGCTGTCTTTTTTACTTTCTGTTCAAATGTATAGTAGATTGTGAGGTGCCTTAAACAATTATTACGGAAACTGAGTATAAGGCAAATATCTTTGTAATAACAATTTAGTAATGCCAAGCACGTAGTTTATCAAATGTAATGTTAAAATTTTTGTATGTAAATCGATTCTTATTTATTATTTAAACTTTATAACTTGAAATATGATGATTTAGAGCGCGAGATATAATTTATTAAAGTCATCTATTGAAAAAATAATGGATTTCTTTTTACTAGACCTATTATATATATATATATACACCAATATATTTCATCAGAACGAAAATGACTAATTGTTAGACATAATTTTCCATATTTAATTGAGTGCTGAATAAAAATTCAATAACAAAAACAATGCAAATGTAATCTTATTTAAAATTAATTCCGGCTTTTAGTTTGGGCCGATTTTTATAAAAACTAAATATTTCATTACATAAAAATAACAGTAACTACTGATGTTAGCATTTTCACATCCACATACCTCATATAATAAATTATTCAATACCCTTAGTGCCATTTTGATAAGGCATGCGTTATAGACTATCATTTACATTAAGAAAATTGTTGTTATTTTTGAGCTCGAGCACGAACTTTTTCAATTCGTTTTCTTCGCAGTTTATAAATTATTATTACGTTTTTGTCTGTAAACTACAATGCTAGTAAAAGCTAAATTAAACTATTATTTAAATAAGTACAAAAGCTGTGCAAACGAAATGGAATACAAGAGCATCATTCTATACTTAATTCAAAAACAGTAAGTAATTTATAAATTTTGTTTCCAATAAAATCGAGTGCATAGTGCTGCTTGAGCCGTGGAAAATATCTCGACTAAACAACAAGGAATCGCATGAATTCGATCATATATTAAAGTAATTCCTCAAAAAAGTTATTGTCATGCTAACCTATATTTTTAATGCTATTCTGCTATCTTCGGTTTTGTCAGTCACATTCAATCACCCAACAATGCCACCGAATAATTCATGTAACAAATTAATCGCTAGAAGACAAGAAATATTGCCTATTTCTTAATATGAGTCAAGTCTTTGACAAGGTTTGGTATGATCTTATTTATAAAGTTAAATATTTTATTCCATTAATTTTTAATCTACCTAAGTCATATCTAAGCGACCGTATATTTAAAACCACTGTTAAAGGTGAAACGCCAACTTTCTTTCTAATCAAATTGGGAGTCCCCCAGAGCAATGTATTAAGCTCAATACTTTATCTTCTCTGTACGTCAGACCTACCAACAATTTCGAATACAGTAAGTTGCTTTTGCTGACGATACGGGTATAATTGCAAACCCAAATATTGCATCTAATCACCTGCAGGATTAGACAGAAAAGTAGAAGGTAAAAATTAACGAATCAAAGTCTACATAAGTCATTTCACCTTAAAAAAGGTCGATGTCCCTCAGCTTCTATCAATAACATAGTAATAGCAAAATTTATGATAATTAGATATGGGGGACTTTACTTACGATTAGATAACAAACTTACCTGGACGCAACATATATTAAAAAAGAGAAAAAGAACTGATCTAGTATTCAAAGAATTATACTGACTTCTTGAAAGAAGATCATCCTGAGTCTTAGAAAACAAGCTGTTAGGGTACAAAGCTGCAGTAAAATTAGTATGGACTTACGGAATCAAACTTTGGAGATGCGCCAGTAAGTCAAGCATTGTTATCCTCCAAAAAGCTCAACCAAAAATCCTAAAGGTAATCACAGACGCACCATGGTACGTATCGAACGATAAATTTCATAACAATCTGAATATACTATTTATTTAAGAGGTAATAGAAACGCGAGGTAAAAACACCACCAAAATTAGGACATTCGAATCTTTTCTTACAACCACTCCTGCATCAGACAGTAAAAGACTAAAAAGAAAATTACCAATCAACTTCTAGTGAAGTGCCGGAGCCCTCTTCAGTGGAAGACGTAATTTCCTGGACTAAAATACAAGTGGTAATTTAGTCTATTACTAGCAAATTAACTTAGAGAATTATTTATTTTCATCGCTGATTAAAGTATAAATAAATAAAAATTATTTTATAAATTAAGATACAAAGTAATTTTGTTACTACTAATATTTTTAAACGATAATGTGTGAAATGATGTATTTGATGACATTAAGCATGTTTTTTAAAATACCCTTTTTATCATACAGTTGAAAAAGCAACTTCAAACCATATGTTAAATTTGTCATTGCATCGAGCTTTATTTTACCAGACAATAATGACGTTTTTATCAGGGTATAACAGAATATTAGTCACCTCAGTACCGAAACAGTAGAAGGTGCGTAGCCGGTCTAGAATGCAGATCCGTAACAGAAGTAAGCATTGATTAACAAATTAGCTGCTTGCCGAGATATTTTTTATCACAATAAGCGAATTCTAAGAACATCGTTTTGTATTATTTTACAACACATATTGAAAGCTTTAAAACACAATGCCTTGTTTATGAATAACTTATGCGAGACGCAATATACAAGACATGTTCAGAAAATAATGAGATATTCCAGAAAATTTGCTTAACTGAATATATGTTTATATACATTTAATATTCTTCAAAATAACATATTTGAGCATCAGTACACCGTTTTCAGCGGTTTTGATGCATGTCGCAGCTAGCCTAGAATTCTTAAATAGTGCTTGCTACAGTAGCCTGCGCATTTTTGTTTCAAAATGGTGCCTTTTTAAGCTGGATTTGGGCCGGAAAAACAAAAAAAAGTAGGGCAGGGCCAGGTCCGAGTAATAGGGAGGTTGAGAACTATTTTAACACAAACTTACTGCATCTGAAATTTCGTCTGATAATTTTGTGCACAATAGATTTTGGAAATACCACTTTATCTACTGTCAACCTAACACTCAGATGTCTATCATGGTTTGCACCAGATCGGTTATAATGAGGTTTTTAACACAACGGCATCCGTTGATAATAAATAAATAGATCGCATACCCATAGGGTACCACAGCAATAATTATGCATGTGTTAGGTGTATAAATAAGTTCTCAGCTTTTTTTATGCAAAATTAAAGTTTTATTTAAAGACAAACAAAAAAAGCTTAAGTATCAAAGTATTCTCCGTTGGCATCGATGACCTTTTGCCATCTTTCGGGTAGCTTGCGAATTCCCTGGTGATAGAAGCTCACCGGCTTCGAGACGATAAAGTTATCGATGCATTTTCGGATTCCTTCTTCTGTTTTGAAGTGCGTATCAGCCAAGTGATGCTGTAACGACCGGAATAAATGATAATCGGAAGGGGCCATGTCTGGGCTATACGCCGTATGTGGTAGAAGTTCCCAGCCTAACGTGTCTGCAGCTTATCCGTGTCAAATGTTTGAGGGCGTCCAGAGCGTGGTTGATTTTCAAAACTAAACTCTCCTCCGCGAAATCTTTGATACCACTTTTTGCACGTTGCATGACTTACAGCATTCTCACCATATGCAGCACAAATCATTTCGGTGGCTTCAGCAGCGTTTTTCTTAAGATGAAACGCGAAGTGGATAGAAAATCGAATATGCTCTTTTGTGATTGCCATCGTGAACACAGCTGATTATTGAGGTTATGTGCATCAAACGCCAAATCGCATGATGTTTCGAAAGACCAAATGTCATTGCTTTAAAACCGCAAGAGGGCGGACTAATACATTACATGTAAACGGTGATTTGTGTCCTGTGAAATCTAAAGCTGAGAACTTATTTATACACCTACTAATTACAAGGATTTCTTCTTAACGTAGATAATTCTATAGCTTAAATTATTTTTATAATAATTCATTATTTGAGCAGTCTAACAAGTCCTAAAAAAACTCATCAAGTACTACTACCAAAGAATATATCTAACTAACACTGTAAAAGAAGAATTTTTTTTGATTAACTACGGAACTTTTAAACACACGAACTTTCCTAAATCCAGTGAATTTGTCGCCCAAAACTTTTTCCTGAAAAACTTTCACTTCTGATCAATACATAGGAAAGTAGAACACATACTCCAATCTCTTGATAATAGCATCAAAGT
Organism: Sinelater perroti; assembly: GCA_036346155.1. Classification (NCBI taxonomy): domain Eukaryota; kingdom Metazoa; phylum Arthropoda; class Insecta; order Coleoptera; family Elateridae; genus Sinelater; species Sinelater perroti. The sequence continues at coordinate 1,427,765 of JARFIY010000378.1, read as the reverse complement.
GATGTTAAAATTTTGCGAACGTTCCAAAAATCGACATGGTTTAATCTTAATGTTAAAAGTAATCGTGTTAAAGGTTTCTTCAACTTGAGTGGATAGAATGTCTATTTGCAGATAGTTTTGATTTTTTGAGGATAAGGGAAATAGGAAAACATTTTTGATGGTGTTTTAATCCTACAGGGATAACTAGATTGTTTCTCCAGAATTTTCAAAACGTAAAATCAAACAAAAGTCTAGCCTTTCGTAGTACTCAGTGAGGTTAAAAGTTTCTCGTAGAGTGTTATGAAATGTTCGAAAAGGTTTTGTGGTTAAAAATAAATGAACAGTTAGATTCAAGATTTTGAAAAATTATCGATGTTTTATCATTCACTCATAATCATCAGTTGTAATTTAGCTGTAAAATTTTATATTCAAGAAAATACACATTTTCTTGTTCACAGAGCTACTTATTTTGTTTAATATTTTCTTGCTTACAAGCCAACCACGTTGTAAAAAAATATAAAAGAATTCAAACCATTTTCCTTAGAGTCTAATTTTTAAATAAATAGGAAAAAATAGTTAATTAATAAAAATAAACTTACAAACAAATATTGGAAAGGAATTGCAAATTATTTAATTTAAATAAGATACTGATGACCTTTACAAGATGGATTTTATTTTTGTCTTACGTGTCGTAATCATTAATATTATTTTGCATTAGAGCGCTACTATTTTGTATTTTTTTTAAATAACAAAATTGTTTTTTATTTTATTTTTATTTTTTTTAAATGTGACAATTTTTAGCTATTAGTCCATTTTAATGGTACATTATAACCCACCAGTTTTGAAAGTAAACACACATACAAATACAAAAATTGTATTTTAGTAACTTGTTTTATAAAAACAAGAACGGTGTAATACCGTAAAGGAAACTTTCTACAGCGGTGCGAAATCGTAACGGTAGCTTTCGGTTGCCGTTAACCGATTTAGCTGAAATCAATCCATTGAAATACTACTATAAGCTCTGCTGTAGAAAGTTAATAAGAAGACATGTAATTATATGATAAGCTGTGAAGAAAAACGGCAAGTTTTACAAACAATTCTTGTGCGCTCTTAAATTTTGTTTTGTAAACATTTAGTGCATCTTATTCGCGAATGTTTAACAATTAGTATTTTGTGTTTTGTTCCTTCTAAAGTCGCACAGAACGTCTTTTTACACCTGTCTTGATTTTCGCATATTGAATTGTATCTTTTAGCAAAGCCAGCAAGGAATTCAAAAATGGTATTTTTTATCTCTTACTTATATATAAAGCGTAAAAGAGCCTGGAAACTGTAAAAAGTGAATAAGATAAAAAATTTAAAACAGATCGCCTCAAGAAATGCAAAAGAAAACATGGGGCCGGCGAAGAGATTGCTCTGTAAGCAATTCCAGAACGAACTTAAAAAAACCTTTCGATTTCGATTTCGAATTTCGGGAAAATTCGAAATCGAATATCCGGAAAATTATTCGACATATAATTTATTCTTCATTTTCGAATTCAGCGTAAAATTTCCTATAAGAATCACATTAAAATCGTAATGTCGAAAATTTTCCCGAAATTCGAAGTCGAATATCTCGAAAACTATTCGACATAGAATTTTTTCGATTTCATTATTGAAATCAGCGTAAAATTTTCTTTAAGAATTACTCATAAAATCGCAATGTCGAAATTTTCCCGAAATTCGAAGTCGAATATCTCGAAAACTATTCGAGATAGAAACTTTTTGATTTCGATTTTGAAATCAGCGTAAAATTTCCTATAAGAATCCATTTTAAAATTTTAAAAAATCCATAATTTTGTGACAGCGACAGACAGACCGACAGACCGACAGATATATAGAATTCAGTAACGAACTTTTTAAGTTCGTTGAAAATACAACAGAATAGAATACTCATAGAAAAATAAAGAAGAGCATTGTAACAGCAGTAGATGAAACATTTAAATAAATTCAAGAACATCAAAACAGAAGAATGACAACGCTATAAAGAATTAAGAAATACAATAATTAGAAGATGAATAAAAGCAAAAGAAAAGTACGTAAAAAATATTCAGAGATAAACCATTTAGACACAGCATATAAAATAGTGATAGAGCCGTGGTGGTTTAGTGGATAAGTCGCTAGACTACGAAACCAAGAGTTGCGGATTTGAATCCCGCTCTCGCCAATTAAATCGCTGGCATTTTTACGGCCCAGCTCGACTCAGGCTGCAATAAATGAGTACCTAGAGGTCAAACTCTGGGGTAATAATAGGCGGTCTGTACGTAGCGCTAGCCACGTTACTACCCTTGTGTACCGTAGGCCCTAGATTGTAGCAGACCTATCCTGTTATGACTCCAAAGGACTTTCAAGGGGAACTATTATTATATAAAATAGTGAAAATTGTTTTTAAAGAAGCTAAAAAGAATATCAATGGACTTACGAACTAATAAACAACTAATAAAAGGTGAAAAAATACTTTGAACAGTTATATGATAATAAAAAGAGAGAAAAATATGATGAATTAGAAACCGAAGAAGGCAGAGAGGAATATCAAAATGGAAAGATATAAGAAGTACAATAGTGAATAGAGAATAAGAAAAAAGCTGTAAATAAGGGAAAATTTGCTTTACAGGTAAAGCAGAGCTGACACTATGCATGAAACTAAACAAACGACAGTGAATTGTATTCAAATAAAGATCAATAGCGGCAACAATTTAGCGGTCGGAACTGAAAAAATTGCGACCACTTCCGGTCAAACCGGTCTTGAGTTTTTTCGATCAGGCTGATTTTTGGCGTCTGGACTTGACTTATGCTCCTTAGTTGAATACTGAAAACGTTAGTTCTCTATCTATCACAAATAAAAAAAATCTGGTGTGAACATCACACGACTTTCCTTATCCTATTATTATATATTATACCGGGTCCATCGTCTCGACCCTGCACTGCTCTCGTCCCGGAACTTGTTATTTTAAAAAAGGACGAGGCTCGAAAGCTGATTAAAATAAACAGTACAAGACATTAATTGACTCGTACTTAAAATTTTGCTACGTCACTGAAGGTAACTGTGCGAGCTCGGCTGCACGACCTTCCCCAACCCCCCCCCCCCCCCCCCCCGTCCAGGCCAGGAAGCTCTCCGAACGCGCTGTGATTGGCCCGGTTAATTAATTTTTAATCGGCTATAACTTATTTATTTGACCTCGGATCAAAAAATTTTATTGTAATTTTTTGTTCGTCTCGGTCTGGTCTATCCGGTAATATAAATTTCCCGAAAAATTTTATGAACACCCGGTATATTAAAAATCCTGAGTTTCAATTTTTTTTCGAATTCCTATTTTACCAATTTTTATTTTAAATTCATGTTTATCTCGTAATAACAAGTCATTTTTATTCTCATTAATTTTTTGTATCTTCAACCGTTTAGATTCGCGGCCGCTTTTGCGACCTTGCGACCAAACGACTCGGCCGATTTTTACCAAAAGCTTCGCACTGCGCCCCCTACCTACAAGTAACTTGCATACCAAATTTCAAGTCTCTAGCTATTACGGTTCTCGAGATATCCTGTTTACTGACAGACCGACAGACAGACAGACAGACAGACAGACAGACAGACAACACACACACACACACACACACACACACGAACCAATGGCTCAAACCAACTTTTTTGGTGTCCTGAGGCTATAATTCGTCCAGAAATGTGAAAAACTGGATAGGTCAAATTTCCGCCGATTACATTACTTTCCTTATTATAGGATAAGGAAAGTAAAAATTATAAGTCTTGACAGATGTTAGAAATGACAGAAATAGAAACTTGTCTCCAGCTTGGAAGCTGCCTTGATCAAAAGTGAAATAATAAAGGGACGGATGGACGGACCGACAGATGATATTACTCTCTACATAAGGTTTTTCATTTTAATGTATAGAAGCCAGAAACTGAAGAAAAAGCTCATTAAGCGTCGTTAACGAGATTTGCTACAAGATCGTATTAAATGTAACATGTAAAAAATCATTTAAGGTTTTATCAAGCACGGTTTAGAGAAAGATGTGGCTATATAAACAACATTAATATACTCAAAATCATTATAGGACAATCCTATGAATATCAGTGTCCTTTATATATTTTATTAATAAAATGCAAACGCATATTCTATTTATTTAATAGAGAAACCATTTGGATTACATACATAGTGCCTTTACATCCCAAGTGTATTATCGTCCCCTTCATAACCGAAGTATTTAGATTATTGTATGGGTTTGATCAGTACTTATCCAATATATATCACAAATTTTATTTCACTGTCTTTCAGCTTTTCACACTTTAATTCCAATCTCTCTTAGGTGCTTTGTCACTTCTTGTATTCATGTTGTGCTTGGTCTGCCCTTTTTTCTCTTACTGTCTGGGTTCCATTCTAACATTGAGTAAATTGTTTTGTCTGCACCAGCTCTTCATAACGTGCGTGTCCCAGTCATCTCACCATTTGTTTTTTTATTTTATTGACTATGTCTTTTTTAATCTCCTGTTGCAATTTAAAGTTCATTCCGCTTTTATATTCATTTAATCCTTAGCATAGTTCTCCATATTTTTCTCTCCAGTATTTTAAACTTCTCTTTCTATTTTTCCGCCACTGTAATTGTTTCTGTTCCATATAGTATAGTCTTATTAGGCTTCTATAGATTAAAAAGAGTTCCACGTCCGTACTTATTATTGTTTTATATATGTTTATTTTTGTTACTCTTCTGAGTATTTTACTTAGCAGCTTTTGTTGGCTTGAAATGCTCTATTGTTCGTCATTATTCTTTCTTTAATTTCTGTTTCCATCACTTAATAGCATAACTCCCAAATATTTAAATTTATTCACCACTTCGAATTCATAGCCCTCCATCTTAATAATTTGATTTCTTGTTTGTAATTGTCTTCCGGTTCTCACTATTTGTGTTTTATCGCCGTATTACGTCATCTGCGTAGGCTATAATTTGTGTACCATTATATGTTGAACAACGCTGTTGACAGAAAATCCCCTTATCGCACACCTTTATTTATTTTGAATTTATCCGTTTCGCTTTTTTGAATTTTCATACTAATTGTTATTCTTATCATTGTCATCTGTGTTAGTCTTCTTATCTTAGCACTTGTTCCTAGTTCTTTTAATGCCTTTATCAACTTGTTTCTTAGGTTGGAGGCGAAGGCTTGTTTAAAATCTATAAACAGATGTTTCAAATTGATATTCGCGTGCTTTTGCTATTATCTGTTTTACGATACGAATCGCGTCAGTCGATCTTCCTTTAGTAAAGCCGTATTGATATTGTCCTATAAAATTTCTTGTATTATTTACTAATCTTTTTTGTATTAGCAATGTCATGAATTTGTATGCGGTATTCGGTACGGCTAATGCTCTACATTTCTTACAGACTTGTTGGTCTCCTTTCTTATGTAATGTAATCATTTGTTCAGCTTCCCATTCCACTTGTGTTCTTTTTTGTTCCTATATACTTTTTATCAATAAGTACATTTTTTTATGCGATTCTTCTCTACCATACTTTATAAGTTCTACGTTAATGCTGTTTTTCTCTGGGGATTTACCGTTAGGGCTTTTGAATTATATTAATAAATTATAAAGTACTAGACAAATTGACAATATTGATTAAAACTAGGTCATGCGGCAGACAAATGCTGTATATTTTATCATCGTTGCTCCTCTTTATAATAGTTATTATGTTGGGCCCTTGCATAATCTCCATCGTTATTTTTATTGATATCTTTAACATTCTATAATAATCTTTGAACTAATTCAAACAGAACGTTTGTTTAATTAATTATTTATTTTAATGGGCATTGTGTTTATAATTTTATATCATTTTTAAATTTATATTTATTTATTTCAGAATATTGTGCGTAGCAATATTTACGATTGTACAACTATTAGTATAGTGCATATAATAAAATTAAATTATTTTTTCGCAATTTTGACGGTTATATCGAGAACAATTCCTTTTTATAACGCTACTAACTAGTAGCAAAGAAGAAACACGCAAAAATATTTTCTGGATAAATTATCTAGAATGTTTCTTCTTTGTTTATATTTTGTATATATGTATAATATAGGAGTTTAAATGCAAAAGTTTTTTATTAAAAGTTTATATAAGAATTCAATGTATTAGAATGATACATTAATGACGTTATAAATGAACTATAGGTATCTAATTTTTTATGACCCTCGTATAATTACGACCAATTCTTTACTTATTACATCGCATGCGTAGCGCTTTAAGCTGTTGTGTGAGGGGGAAACTAACTAGTTCAGGTTGGTCTTTCGCCGTCTCCGTAACCAACTGTTAGCTTATGGTCTTATTTTGCGTAGTTTCTTGGGACGTCAAGGTAGGTTATGCAATATCCTATACATTGTAATACAGTTTTGTTTTATTATTTTAAGATAAATATTGAAGAAGCCTTTGAACAGGCCACGGGTGCTGTTCAGACCGATTCATCTAGTAGTTCTTCAGAAGAAAATGATAAACTGCAAACGTTTTCGGAAGTTTTACAGCTTGATTCACAAGCACGTAAAGGACAGGCGCAAAATAAGCATATTTTAGAGTTGAAAAAGTATTACAGTACATTACATGATTATGCGCTAGATATCGAGAGCAAGGTGCTGCCAAAAATGATGGTAAGGAATTGCAACTTTAAAGTAGTGAAAATGTAGCGGTTTCTTTCAGGCAAACCAACGCAAACTTACAACTATCAAAGAGAATATGATGGCAAGTTTGGAAAAGCTGTCGGAAATGTCGTACATGCCAAACAAGGGGCAAAAAGAGAACGAACGCGCGATTAAGAATCTGTTGCCATGCAACAGTCATGACTTGTTTTCCGCTTTCACGAATGCCTTCAATATAGTTACGTTTAATTTAAAACGTACGATTGAAAAGTACGGTAGCCAGATACGTCAATACGATGTATACAAGAAGGAAATGTTAGAGACTGTCGAAAAAGAACTCGAGAAATTGAAGCAGTTAATGTTTTCGGTACGTGTGCAGCAGAAGATGTCCTTGATGTACGTTGACCAACTGCCTGGTAGTTCCCCTGCTGTTGACATTTTATTGGACGAGCTAGTAAGTTTTTTTAGTGTATTTTAGTGTCACCACTCTTATACACCCTTTAACGATAAAGCTTTTTATTTTCAAACTTTGTAAATAAAAATGAATAGCTACTATTGCACGAATATTTGTTTTCACATTATTAAAATCCCTTAAATTAATTTAAATTTGCGGTTTTTTAAAAAATTATGACGCAACATTCAAATACGTACTATTTACAGCCAGCACAACAATTGCCCGAACGGCAGACGACGAAGCCAGTAGAAGAAAAAGGAACAGAAGAGAAAGACGAAGAATCTTCAGATTCAGATGTGCCGGTTAAGCATCTTAAACTCAATTGAATTAATTTAACGATTATTCTTTGTAACTTGTAGCTGAAACATTTTTAATAAAGTGATAAACTTATAAAAGGATTTTTGAGTTTTATTTTAATTTTTGGTCGTTTCTGTTTTGAAATATTCTAAAAGAAATAAAACAAGAACTTTCTAAAAAATTGTTTTTGAAATATCAGAAACGTGACTTTTATTTAAGTCAGAAAAGTTAATGCCGTATTAAAATATTGTCTTTTACTTTAAGTACTTTTAAACTGAAATCGCAGCAGGTTTTTTTTTTGCTAATTGAAATTCTTTAACTGATTCTAAGACGCCACAGATATCCAAAAAGTATAACGGATCCTGAATTCGTCTAGTCGCGACCTCTAGATGAAAATCATATCGTCAACCGAATTAAATGGCACTAATAACTATTAAACTACAGGTGAGGCAAAACTTCGACCTTAGTATTAAAGGATAATTAAAAGAAAAATATTCAAAATACAAAAAAATTATTTTAGCATCAGAAACATGGAAAGATTTTTCCCATGTGATTTTAAAAGTAATATCAGCCAAGTAGCATCCGTCATCATCCAAACACTACTGCAAGCAACTTATAAATTTTTGTATAGTTCTTTTGGGTATTTCTTGGGGTATACAGCGAATTTCTAAGCAGATTGCCTCGTTCAGTCTTCCACGGCGAAAACGTGCTGATCGTTTATCCACATTATGCTTGCGACTGAAATTTTCGTAAGAAAAATTTTGTAGCCTAGGTACCTAATGGCAATAAAATGTGTCACTTGCATGAATACCGCAGCGTGCAACATAAACAAGTTATAACGATTTGAATATTGAAAATTACTTAAATTAAAAATTTATTTATTCAAAAAGTAGGAAATTCCAAAACAAGTTTGATTTAGAAAAATAAACTTTCTATAAAGTACTTGGTATTGATGTCACAGGGTATTCAATTGGCCCAACAAGCTAAGCCATATTAAATTGAAAACTGGTCGTAACAGAAAATTTCAATATTTTATTAGGCCTAACCAATGGGCCAAATATAATTTAATACACTCGCATATTGAGGGAATACAGATCTACAATATGATCTAGCCATATGCTATAAATACTAGCCATTGTTGAGGAATTAAATAGTAAATATTCAATGTTTCATGAAGTTTGCGAATTTTTAACCAACTTCTTGTGAATCTGGTAGATAGCCCATATCCAAAGCTAATTGTGACATATTAAATATTCTACGTAGGCTACTTGGTATTTTGAAATTTTAATTTATTCAACATTCAAATATCAAAAAAAATTAATAAACAAAAGCAAAACAAAACCTTGATTTTCGTGTTTGTCCCATAAGAATAGCCATAAAAATCTTTTAGTCAAGTTGTAAATAATTTTCTCAAATTTGGTCAATCTTTCCTGGTATAGACTATGTAGTATTTAAATCTTCAGTTGTAGTACCATTTTATCTAAATCTGGCTTATCATTAATATGGCTGGACTTGCTTGCGTTTCGTTAAAATTCAAAGATGTTTGTGTTATTTTAGGATGAAGTGAACTTTCTGATATTTTCTAATAAAAAAGCTCTTGATTTAATTTTTTGAAATATTACAAATGAAAAAAATTAAAAATTATAGTAAAATTCAAAAAGCTTTGTATAACTTTATAGCTTTATTAAAAAGTCTTAATTGAACAAATTTAATTAATTTTTGAACGCTTGTTTGGAATATCAGCATTTAAATTTTTTTTGTGTTTCTTTTCTGTGCTTCTTTTCACCAGTGGCTTTGCCTTCTGCTGTTGTGGCGATTGTTGTGCTGGCTGTAAAGAAAAAAATTATATATATATATATATATATAATGATTCTGCACTATAAAATAAGATAGTGAAAGTGTAATAGCAAAGTAGTTTGGTTGTTAGTTAGATGTTCAAGCTCCAATTATATAATATTTTTTTCATTTTAATAAAAGCATTTCTTCATGTTTCTGTTCAGAATTTTATTTCCTGTCATTGATTTTTTGTTTTGTTTTTTTTTCGTTCAATCAAGTATTTATAACAATTAATGCTTTGAATTGGGATATTAGAAATATTCAAGGTTCTTTCTAATGTTTCATTTCAATATTACCATAATTTTCGTTTTCTTTAAATTTATTTTAAATCCGCCTCGCTTCCAGTAAGCATTTGTTTTTTCTATATCCATGTATCAGGCATATACTTTCTGATTTATGTCTAAACATTTCTGTGACAACAAGTTTATCCTAAAAGCAGCATCATGTATTCCAAACCCATTTTAAAACCCGAACTGAGCATCATTTAAACTTAATTTTTTTTGCATATTCTGCTATGTACAGTTTTGTATTTAGAGTAGTTTTTAGCGTTATTGTTTTTCGGAATTATGTTCGTCGAAAAGTTTCGTTATATTGAGACAATCCTTGTTTTGTAAATGTAAAATCAAACATTATATCAATCATGTTATCGTCAATAAGTTTTAGAAGTTTCACTGGAATTTCACTGCAATTTTTTTACTTTTCATGTTCTTTGTAGCATATCTATATAACTTCTTTTTTCTAGATTTGAGTCTAATTTCATCAATTTTCATTCTTAATTCGCTTCTGTTGTCTTGGTATAGTTCTTATATGCAATTTTTCCATGAAATTATTTCCTGTTTTATATCTGCTATCAAGTTATTGTCTGTGTTTCTAATTATCTCCGGGCATATATTATTTCTATAGCCCACGATTTATTTTACCTTGTTATGTAGATTTAAGATACTATATATTTCGTTTCATATTATTAAATTTTAACATATTGATCTGTTGGTCTTTCTCTTGTTTGATCTCCTTGTTGATAAGGTTATGTAAATATTTGTATTGTTTTAATTTTTGTTCATTTTTACGTGTTTCACCCACAAAATCAAATATCGTATACATTGCCCTCTTATTAGGGTCACCCTCTTCAGAACTAGAATTGTCCTAGCGCCTGTAGAATGTGCTTTGAAAGAATCGGCACAATTTCTCAAAATTGAATGTGCCCTTTCAGGAGAATTAATAGTTAATTGTTCTTTTTCTGAGACTCATATGCATTAGTTACGGTTGTATATAGTGATTTGCTTTTTTTTAGCTGCTCTATTCTGCATTTAATCTCCAAACTTCTGATATCTCGTTGAATTATATTGCTTTAGACAAAACAGTGTTTTAAATTTATATTTTTAATAACTCATTTACATTTTTTATCACCAATGTGGTCCTGGTACTTGGCAGGTGGCCTACTCAGTCACTAAAAATAATTGAGTAATAATAGCGGTCGCCTAAGGCGCGATGCTTGCTACTTCGCCTCGCATCAGAGATGAGTACAGTGGCGATTATATGAGAGCCTTAACCTATCAGTTTGAAGGCCGTGCTTTCATGCGAGGCGTCAGAGCCTTTAAATTTCGGTAGATTTTTAGGAAAGCTTGGTTGCTTATATACTATGGCGCGTCGGTCATCATGCGAAGGGTCTTAGACTGAAACATCTGGAGAATTTTAATGTGAGATGCCTTTTCTCAGTCCATATGAACTTTAAGATTATTTTGTAGAAGAGATAGTAATAATTTCAAGCATCTTACATTGCTTATTGCTGCTTGGAAAAACCTCTCAGTTACGTAGAATTTTAGCACTAGGTAAATCTGACTTGGAAAATAAATTTTAAATAACAAATCTTTATGCCATACATTAAGAAAAGGCTTGTGTGATATCTTGAAATGCTGTTGCGCTTAATTTTCTGAATTCAAGACTTTTCATTATTTTCTTGATAATTCGGTGGCTTTGGTGTACCACTGAATGGGTTTAACGAAAGCTAAATTGCTAAGATAGGATTATTTGCTCAAGATTTATCGAGTCTTTTATTTTTTTGAGCAAAAGTCTTTTAAATATTTTTGACTTTAGGGGCAATACTATATATTATAAAAGAAAACTGTTTGATTACCATGCAGTATGCAGTTCTTTGTTTGATAGTCGTAAAACTCGTTAAATAACCAAATCTTTTCTAACAACCTCCTTGTCTTTTGGTTGACTATACTTCCGATATATTTCCACGTTTATGTCTAGCATTAGTGCTATAATTTTGATAATTTTTATTTTTCTCTCTTTCCTTGTATTTTGTCTTTGTACTTAAATAAAATGTTGCTAGATCTACCTTGCAAAATACACCTATTTTATTTTTTTATTTCTTTTTGGTTTTTCTATTTGCGTAAGGTCAAAAATTCGTTTTTTACATTTTTCCACTTGATTTTCATTTCACAATGGTTTTTAATGTTTTTCTTTTTTGTTTAAATTGTCAGGTTTACTTAATCGTGTGCAGTCTCCCCCCCCCCTTTCTAAGAACATGATGTATATCTTGTAATTCTAGGGGTATTTCCTTTCTCAATCCTGTTTAATGGATATGGTCTCACACCTCCTTTGGTCTATTAATGTCACCGCTTCAGTTTTTCTAACATTAGTTACAACTCATTTTTCGTCTATATGTTTATTCTTTCAAATGTTTTATTTCTTCTTCATTTTTAGCGGACCCAGCTTCCAAGCTGGAAACCAGCTCTACTTTTGTCATTTATAACATCTGTCACGCCTTATAATTTTTGATCTGTGATAGATAAAGACATAACGTTTTCAGTATTTGACTAAGGACGCCAGACGCTGGATCAGAAAAAGTTTTTTGGTTACAACGTATTGCGCAAGTGATGGTGCAAGGTAATAAGGTGTTTCCATACAAAAAGTAAACGTTGGCTTTTCTATCTTGTATTTAGATATTAAGGTCGTTTTTCTATTTCAATTATCTTGTAAATAATTCTACTGCTAGGACGAGAAATAGGAACAATAGATTTTGCATTAGAAGGTTAGTGTTGTAACCTGTTTTTTTATAATATTTGATAAGCTCCAAACATTATTGCCTTTTTTGCCAGTTTGTTTGACCTACATAAGTTCTTCCACAATGTACTTCATATACTCTTTGGAATATGTTAAGGCAGTGATTTTTGATTAAACGAATGTCAGTTACTTTATCGTTGGCTTTGAGGGACATATGTATGTGGTATCTCATTAACACGCGTTTTATTTTATCAGTAATACTTCTGATATAAGACAGTAATGCTTTTTGCTGGTCTTGTGATTGGGAGTGTTTGTTAATATTTCTAATTATATAAAATAAGGATTTGTTGAAATATTCGTTTTTGTAATGCCAATACATATATGAGACTATAGTTCTCACGATGCTCATTGACTTATGTTAAACCTTCCATATAAGAACATTCTTACCATGATTTAAAAAAAATAGTACAACATATTTTTCAGATGTTTATTAATATAAGATTGTCATATAAAGACACATTAAATAAATTACAAACGATACACAAGTTTAAAAATTTATAAAACCAAATAATTACTTATATTTGGCGCGTTTGGATTTATGGTTATCTGCAGAGGAGCCCGGGTTTATACCTAGCCGACTATCTACTAACTGCTGAAAATAATATGTTCAGGTCAAATTAGTCTGTTATCCAAAGAGTACAACAAATCACTAACCGGCTGTTCTAAATCTTCTCCTGCGACAGAACGCTTCAGTTGTTTAACCCTTTCCTGTGCCTCCTTCATAAACCCCAGATTTAGCAATTGTTTGATTTGGTCCAATGTCCTTTTGCATATTGGCACCACAGATTTAAGGTCGTATAGGTTAGCAACATCATCTATATAGCTCCCCATCAACTTGTTGTAATTAAGTTTAACCTCCTTTAGTCCTTCATGTAAAGCCGCGTTAAAAGTATCTGGTATATTAAGTTTTACCTCATCGCTATTCATTTGCAAGGACATCGCCGATTCGCGCTGTGGATCCTCCTCCTCCTCTTTCAATTCTCTGCGCAGCTGCTCTTTTATTTTAAGCATGCTGGCTATCTCTTTTAATAAGTCATTTGTGATTTTTTTCAATTTTATTTTATAGTATTCGCCCAGGTTATTACACGCATTCCAACTTTCGACCTATAAATTCGCAACAAACATGTTAGTGATAAAATCGCGTAATACATAAAAAATATTTTACCTTATTATCAAATAAATCGTTGCTTATAGCATTGAAACTTCGGTTAAGGTTCTGGATATGATGGCAAAGCATTGTTATTTTCTGGTGTACTAAATTTCGATCATTCCTAGCAATCCAGCTTTGAAATGCGCTTTCATCAAATTTCTTCTCATGGAATAGTAGTATGCTATTTTTATTAACAGGTTGGGAAAGACACTCGGTGGCTACATTTTCTGGGCCAGTCTGCACGCCGGTCGATACGTATATTTTGCAATTTTTGGGTAACGAAAATTGAATTTTATTTGAATTGTGACTAGGCACCTTCAGAACAGCCTCTACGGATTCAGATGCTTCCATGTTTTAATCTAAAAATAACTCCAATCAAAAGTTTTTCAAAAAATTTTTCTGTTATAAATTAGCACAAATATAAATGTTGAGCGATATTTTTCTAATACAATCTCATAAAAATATTGGCTTTACAAATGTTGAATTTTCAATATACGAGTTAATCTAAGGCAAATGTTTCTTTTATATAAGAGCAATAAACCGGAGAGACAAACATTGTTTTATATCGGCAGACAATGGAGAAAATATAAAGACAATAATGCAAAAACTTAAATAATGGGTGTTAATACAGTTAATTTATAAAATAAGTGTTAAAGAGAAATCTGGGTGTTATTTTTTTGAAGAAAATGCTATAATGACTTCAGACATGTTGATAAAATGTCATCAATGTAACGACTCATAAAATATTGTATAAATGAAAAAAAAAGAAATAGACGGGAACGAAAAATAAAATTGAATCAAATAAATTAAAGAAAATTGATAACAAAGTAGATAAATTACAGATAAAAATTTTAATAATTATTAAATAAATGAACGTAAACATAGACAGTATAAATAGTAAACTAAACTATTAATAAAAAAAGCAAAAAACTAGTGGATTGATTAATATGAATTAATTTATACCAACATAAGTAAATGCGTTAAGTAGAACATATAAAACATAGAATTAAAATATAGAAGAGAAATCAGAAATATAAATGTTCGGAAAAAGTAGATTATATCAAATCTGCCTCGAAACTTGTAAAAATAAACGTGGAGATCTAGACAAAGTGAAAAAGAGAGCTGAAAAAAATTCTAGAGTCTCTTCTATAAAATATTCATGTGTATAACATAAAATTACAAAAATGTAAAAAAAACAATTTGTACTTATGGCAAAACTCTCAAGAGCCAGACATATTTCACAATGTAGCATGATATGAATTAAGTAGGAATCAACAAGTTAATCAATCCTCTCCACTCCCTTATTCAGTTTTCTCTATTTTTTTTAAATTATACCTACGTTCTTAATCTGTAAAAGTTAAAAAAAATTACAAATTTGTAAATTGTTTTCCTCCACTCTTTTCATTGATCTTACTCATTAACGTACTTACTCCTGATTTTGACCCAATAAATGTGTGTGCAAAATTTCATTCAATATAATGGAACGCAAAGGTCAAAGTAAACCAGAACAGAAGTCCCGATAAAAACCATAAATGTATAAAATTAAGATGTTACTTCAAATTTTTTCAATAACTCAAGACAGTTATAGAAAATCCAATAACGAACAGACTCACCTCATCAAAAAAAGAGGCCATAAGTTTGCAATTCACCTATAGAAAATATTTCAAAGTGCTAATTCAGCAGTGGCATTTTAAATAATGATATTGAAAATTCCCCTAATGTACCATATCAGATGTCGTCATTTATAAGGTCAGTAGAAGTTCAAGATTGAATAATTAAGTTAAATTAACACAAAGCTATAGGTTACGATTTAATAACTGAACTAATTCTGAAAATGCTATTCCGTGAAGCTGTCGTTATCTTTACAACCATTTATAACCGAATATCGAGTCTCTGCGTCTTTCGATACCCAATTGCCATTCCTGTCTATCGACAGTAAAATAATAACGATTTACCAATTACAAACGTTCTTGTCATACATATCTGTACGATACAATTAACTTTTTTTGGATAATACTTGCAAGATCTATTAAATTGTTCTTGATAAGTATAATAATAACGGATTTATTCTAAATGACTTTCTTAGCCTGTACAAAAACCTTTAAAGCGTTGAGACCACTTGTCTATAGCAGCACGCAGTACATCTATTGGAAAAGTATTTATTGTAGCCGCCAGGGCTCGCTTTAAAAAATCAAGATTAAAGTGACTTTTTGAGCAAACCAAATCATTGTAGCTGCTATATGCTGACCTCTCTGAACCCTTAGCAGCATTTGAGATGCTTCTTTGAACGACTCAGCATATACTCTGTCATTTTGTTTGTTTAAAGATTCCTTTACTGTAAACATTTTTCCTCCATATTTAAAATTTTTCTGTGACCGTCATACACATACTCAGTCAACAACCTCTTTAGTTTTTTTCTCCCAAATTTTTTTAAAGTATCTGTCAATAGATATCCAGTATAGTATGCATTTGACTTTCGTAGCGTAAAGACGTGCAAGGGGTTATCGGCCCGAGAGCAAGAAAGTTTAAGTGATAGCGTATCGTGCGCCACGCTTGCGATAGCAAAGCCGAATTTATTTAAATTTACCTACAACTGTAAAATACCAAGTAAGCTTATAGAATTAAGTTAACAATAGGAGACATGTTTCCCGTACCACGACAAAACCAACCCATGGGGTACACACCCTCCAGTGCTATAAACCAGTCATACTGGCAACCACCAGGCACACCCATACTCAACACTCCACAACTTCCATTCTCAATTCAACAGTTCCCCACACCCACTCCGCCAACTACCTACCAACATAACTACCCCAATTACCTCACACAGCAACCCGAGACACCAAACGCACAAGACAACATATCCTCAGGAACCGCAAACCCAGACGATGACAAAGACATGGAACTAGACTCAAACAACAGACATTTATGGCAAATCGTAAATAAACGCAAAAGAGATAAACAAATCACCCCATCCAACACCTCCAACACACCACAAACAAACGTGCAAAACCGTTGCAGCCCTCTATTCACTGAAAACATCGACAATCCAGTTGAAATAGAAAATACGGTGAAACAACCATGACCACCAAAACCACCCCATATGTTTATATAGGGCCATGACCATTTATATATAGGGACATGATTAACAACCTTTCTCAAGTCGCAGATGAAGGAACGTACTGCAGCAAAGCACTAGCAAATTAAACCGTCAAAATCACTCCACATACAATAGAAACATACAGGGTCCTAGCGAGGCACCTAAGAGAAGAAAACATAATTCACCATACGTACCACCTAAAAGATGAACGTGCATACAGAATTGTAATTAGAACCCTACATTATTCCATACCAATAGAAAATATTAAAGAAGAGCTTGAAAAAGCAGGCCATAAAGTCCGCAACGTTTTGAATGTCAAACACGGGCTAACCAAAGATCCCCTATCACTATTTTTCATTGACTTAGAACCACAAGGGAACAACAAAAAAATTGTCAAGCTAGAATTCTTATGCAACACCAAAATCACTGTAAAAGCTCCTAGGAAAAGCCATAACATTCCTAGATTTAAATAAGATTGACATTTTAATTATCTCAGAGTCTCATTTCACAGATCGAACAGCGTTTTTCATGCCTCAATACTCCATATACCATATTCCTCACCCTGACAATGCCGCCCATGCCGGATCTGCAATAATTATTCGGAAATCAATCTCCCATCATGAACTACCTAAATATCAAACAGAAAAAATTCAAGCAACATCTGTCGAATTAAGAACTCTTCCATGGAACATTAAGGTCAGTGCCATTTACAGCCCATCACGACATAGGATATCAACGGAGGAATACAAGGATTTCTTTCAAACCCTTGGAAACAAGTTTGTCGTAGGGGGCGATTGGAACGCCAAACATACACACTGGGGATCGAGAATTGTCACCACAAAAGGCAGAAACCTCCTACGTACTATGACTGGAAGCCATTACGACTGCCTCACTAATGGAGTTCCCACCTACTGGCCGGAAGATCCTAGGAAACTCCCCGACTGACTTGACTTCTATATATAGTAAACGGAATCCCTAAAAGGAAGTACATAGTGGAATCGAACTTTGATCTCTCAACTGATCATACTCCGGTCATCGTCAGTATCAGCACAACTGTTGTTAATAAGTCGCCTCCCCAAAAATTATCCTAAAAAATACTTGCTGGAATAATTTTCAAGACTTCATAGAAACAAACATAAATCTCAAGTTACGAATAAAATCGCCTGATGACCTAGATGAAGCAGCACAATATTTTACTAGATTAGTCCATGAAGCAGCCTGGCAGTCCACACCTCGGAACGACCTTACTACAACCAAATACTATCAACACGCCACTGCATATCCGTCAATTAATAGCTCAGAAACGCAGAGCTAGAAAAACATGGCATAGGTCAAGAAACATTGCAAATCAACATAAATACAACAGACTATCCAGAGAATTAAAAGCAGCACTCAAAGAAGCCCAAAATACTACCTTCCAACATTACATTACCAGCCTATCCCCAGATGATCACACGCTGTGGAACGCAACAAAAAAATTAAAAAGACCCCCAGCTGTCTGTACCCCCAATTCGTAAACTTAATGGAGAATGGACACCCACTGACAAAGACAAGGCTGATCCTTTTGCAACGCATTTAGCTGAAGTCTTCAAATCCGAGCCAGGTGGCAATGACAGGGAAGTAGAAGACTAAAGCGATATTCCACTCCAAATGTCCCCTCCCATAAAACTTTGTTCACCAGCAGCAGTCAAGAGAGAAATAGATAATACAAACATACACAAAGCTCCAGGCTACGATTTAAGAACCGGACAAATATTAAAGCAATTACCTTGCAAAGCCATAGTTCTACTAACAGTATTCTTTAACCGAATGCTAAGTCTGTCCTACTTATGGAAATACGCAGAAATCATCATGATACATAAACCTCCACACGAACCACGATCATATCGACCTTTCATCCTCCTGCCCATAGTAAGTAAAATTTTTGAAAGACTCCTACTTAAAAGGATATACGTAGTGCATGACCCCCTGACGCTACTACCTAACCACCAGTTCGAATTCAGGGAACGCCACTCCACTATACAACAGATTCATAGGGTAGTCAACGCAATTGCTAAGAGTATTGAAGGCAAGTGGTGGTTTAGTGGATAGATCGCTAGACTACGAAACCAAGAGTTGCGGGTTCGAATCCCGCTCTCGCCAATTCTATCGCTGGAATTTTTACGGCCCAGCTCGACTCAGGCTGCAATAAATGAGTACCTGGAGGTCAAACTCTGGGGTAATAATAGGCGGTCGGTACGTAGCGCTAGCCACGTTACTACCATTGTGTACCGTAGGCTCTAGATTGTAGCAGATCTATCCTGTTACGACCCCAAAGGGCCTTCAAGGTCTGTTATGGGGAACTATTATTATTATTATTATTGCAGGCAAGAAATTCTGAAATGCAGTATTCCTTGACATTTCACAGGCATTCGATAAAGTGTGGCACACGGGCCTATTCTACAAAATAAAAAACACATTATCCAGCAATTTCTATATCCTTTTAAAATCCTACCTAACCGACAGAAACTTCACAGTAAGACATAACGACAATCAATCCAACTACCATACTATCGAATCCGGTGTTCCCCGGGTGAGTGTTCTAGGACCTCTGCTATTCCTAATCTACACTGCCGACATACCCCAAACAAATAGCACCACAATTACCTTGTTTGCCGATGACGTAGCTGTATTATCTGTAAATGAAAACCCAATATTGGCCTCTGAAAACAAACACCTCATACAAACGTTCCAATCTAAAGTGCTGAGAACAAAGGTGGATGCTCCATGGCATATCACCAAAGACGCGCTCCATAACGACCTAAAGATCCCCTTTATAACAGAAGAGATACAGAGAGCTGCCACCAAACCACGAGAACCACCTAATAAAGCAACTAAACAACAGACTACGCAGAACTTGGCCTCAAGACCTAGCGTAATGAAGAAATCACAATCTACAAGGGGAAACATCAGTGGATGATTCCCTTACAAGTCTAATACATTTAATATATTTAAATGTATATAAGTAGATTGTAAATTCGCAAATTGTCAATAAAAAAATATCCCGTATGTCTTTTGTAAGCAGCTAGTATAGAAGTACTGGAAATTTTCATCTCCTAAGATATAATCTTCTGGTTTCAAAGAAGATTTTGTTTAATTCCAGCACATACATGCCTCAATAATACAAAGTGAACGTGATCTTCCAGATTTTGAAAGATCCTCAACACCTCCAGTCTTGTTAAACAATTTTATAGTCCGATACACAAATATACGAATAATGCCACGAGGTTGTAGAGTCTGAAAGATTGCATTTTTTTTAGTTTCACACTAATGTAACGCTATTACAGCAATACAGTTTTTTTTTCACTACTCCATTGGTAAATAACCCAACTTAATAAAAAATACAATGTACAATTTTAAGACTTGAGAATTGCAACAGTATTTCAATGTCATAGATATTTATGGGAATACTAGGTACTACAAATAACAAATTAAAATAAATTAATCTAAATCTAGTCTAAACAACATTCACTACACGCACTAAAATCCATCCTCCTGTAATTGTTAACGGATCCCCTGTATCCTTAAAATTAAATGTTGAACACCTAGGATTAGACTTAGATCATCATTTAACCTAACAAAAGCACATACAAGCAAAACAGAAGCAACTGGACCGATTGTTAAAGCATAATTGCACGTCAACTATTTAATGCTGTATCAAAACCTAAAAATCTCATAAATCACAAAAAAAAAATCGCCTTGTGGGCCAGTAAGTTATAGAAAACTGATTTAGGAGTGGACCATTCAACAGAAGGTTCGACAAATTCTGGCTAAAAGATCTACCTCAACAGTGATAAGAATAGTGATATACATGTATAAGGAGAAATCCAAGTGAACGTTTCCTTTAATACATAGTCATAATAAAATAGATTTTAATTTTTTAATAAATGTCAAAAAAATGTACACACGGAAAGTATTACTCATAAAAATTTTCAATAATTTCTTAAAAAAGTTAATTTTTTGAGTTGAGCACAATTGGACCGCGGACAGCGGACGTGATGTAGTGTTTTTTTTCAATACATCATGATAATATATATGACAATCATCAAATATGGAGTGACCTCCACTAAGGTGTACTACATTGAATGGTGATTGAGAGGTTCTAATCCGCATGTAGGGCCACAACCTGTAAACTAGAGGTTGAGGTTCTCATACATTTGCTATCTCTCTCTCCCCCCCCTCTCTCTCTTACTCATTGTCCGGTAGTCGCACACCATCTCTGATACGGGGCGATGTAGCAAGCACTGTACCCTAGACAACCGCCATGATTGCCCCTTGTTATAAATGAATGCAGGTACACAATTATTTATAGTGACTTAGTAGGCCACCTGGCAGACATCAGAGACTTCCACGAATTAACACGGGTTCGTTCTCACCGCAGCCCAGCGTCTCAACCGCGCGGTCATGCTGGCGTTGCTATATTGAATAGCTTTGTGTAATTAGATAGCTTTTTCACCTTATTAAAACATGATAAAGATATGTACAACGCAGATCACACCCTGACCTAAGTAATTTTTAGCTCTTGCAGCAAAAAAGTTAACAATTTTTTTCTTGTCGTAACCAAAAATATGATAGGTCGATTCTTATTTTACCTGTCAATGACTAACCAGCTACATGTTTTGCGAAAAAGCGAAATAATAGTACAATCAGTTAGCAAGCAGCACGTACGTTGATTGATTACTGAAGAAATCAATAGCAGTGGGAGAAATCTTGGAATAATTATGTTCATTGAAATAATCGCAAAAGAACGGTGTAGATATTTCAAAATGTGCGATTTTGTAAATATACTACTATACAATTTGGGTAATTTCAGATTTCCGCACAAATATTTCCGGCTAAGTAATTGTAATTGAGAGCTGTCGCCCTGGCGTCGTAGTTACGATCTTTGCTCTCGTCCGCGAACCCGGCACAGGCGAGTTCGAATCTCGCTGGAAACTCATGGGTGTATGTGACTTTCTTAGTTTGCAAATAGTATAAGTTACACGTTAGTGGCCACGGTAAACCATCGAGGCTGCAGTGTGCCAGTAAATGCCCCCCAACAAAAAAATGACGAACATTTTGGCAAAATGGGGATTCAGTGACGCAAACCAAAAGTAGCCCCCCAAAACAAGGTAACTACGATTAATGTATTGTACCAGCAAAATGCCTGCAAAAGATAACGATACTGTTGCGGCCCCAGTAATGCGTCTACATCCTTCACGTTCGCGTTTTTCAATGTAAATACAAACTAAAATAAAAATATTTACCAGTGAAGCAATACCAAACGACGCTGACAAGGGCAGCGCGCACCACAACGCTGATGCAGCGATAGTGAATTCAAGATGACAACTTTGTAAAGCAATTCCCCCAATACATAACCACAATATTAGTTTGTTTCGTTCTAAGTTCAAATGGTATACAATTGCATTTGTTTTTCATACAGGTATTTTGCAATATTTCTATATAAATAAATTTAAAAACAGAAAATAGCAATGGCTTTGACACACTTTAAAAATAAATGTAAACTAAAAAATTAAATAATTTAGTAAAACAATGTACAACACAATAGGCAACATTAAAGGCATCCCTCCAGAGTTTCATTCATATAAAAATTTTTAAGGACAATTTGTTATTTTAATATTTTTTCAAATGTAAATTATTCGTACATTTTATTTTCTAGATGTAAATATTTCCCTATTTATCCGTTTGTCTCTTACTTTCAGATATAATAAAATATAAATATCAATATCAACCTTAAATCTGTGATGAAAAAATTTATTTGTGTAACTTTGCCATCTTTGTTTTCTTCGATTTAAAATGAAAAATATATGTAAAGAATAATGCTTATATATTATTTTTATACTGTGAAAAAAAGCTTTCTAAAACGGCGAATATACCATTATATTTGTTCTTCCTCTGTTAATAATAGCGCTTTCTATGTTATATTGTAATAAAACTATTTACAGTAAAAATCTTAATATCAACTGGTCTTGCTTATAAGAAAATATTACTGTTTTTCTAAAATGTAGTGAAATTTGTGTAGGGATAAAATATAATTGCTGCGTTTCCATTTTCATCACAAAAGGAACACCTTAAACATGTTGACCCATAATTTTTAAAAATAAAATATTAAAAATCTTGCAAACATAATACTCAATTATTTTTTTCAAACTTTTTTTCGTTTGATTATCATGTTACAATCATTTATGAATATAACAAAATTTAATATATCATCTAGTTGTAGTAAACTAAATTTAAAGAGAAATATCTAAACTCAATTTATTCTGTCAAGAAATGTTTTTTTAAAATAAACAACACTCATTTAATATGTTTTTCAGTTAATACATTAAGTCACATAAAAACTCTTTGTTGTTCAAAATAATAAAATTTAGATAATTCTGTCAATTTATAAAGAAAGCTTTTTAATAACATCAGGCACAATTTTATATTTCTTGCTATTTCAATTAACATTCAGTATCCGAAAAAATGTACTCAAAGAATAACATAAATGCTTAATGGTCCCGATAACACTTTGTAATTTTGAGTTTACTTGTAGTTCATCGAATATTTTTGAGATGTATTTTAGATGTATTTTCTAATAGTTTCTAGATTATGGTTCTGTATGTATCTTCTTATTTATTTGTTTTATATCTCGTTCCTTAATTTCTTCTCATCATTCGAGTAGATCTTTTTAGTGCCACTAACAATAAGCATATTGTCCTGCAGTTGTCTTTGTTTGTAGTATTTCCCTTTATGTGTATAAATACTTCTTTCCTTCAGATATTTACTCTATATTTCGTGCCTTTTGTAGTATTATTTTCGCCCGCTTAATTATAATCTGATCCATTTTTTTTTATTTTTCCCTACTGCTTTTCCATTTTTGGTTGTCTTTAGATCTCTTTTATTTTCTCGTTTGTTATTTCTTTCTCAATTTATTAGTTTCTGTTCTCTTCTAGAAACTGTTGTTATTCCTTTCCCAAGTATTCATTATTGTTGTCTTTTTAAAAAATAAACAACTAACCACATTAAATACTACAATATAAATAGTGATAGTGAAAGATTTAATATTTGTTGACGACATATTACTTAGGACATGAAACCATTTACAAAGAACCATAAATGTACGGAAAACAGTAAATAAGTAATAAAAAAGTAATCAAGATCTAACACAAAAAATTTTTTTGTCAAGCATCTATAATTCATTCAGTACGCTATACCTCTTCAAGCGTAATTTCAATGAAAGATTGACACCAAAGCATGACAATTGTAAGATATTTTCTGAGAAACAGGGGGCGAAATTAATAAAACCATTATTTTTCTAAGATGCTTTGACATTAATATCAAGAAATATATGTACTTAACGTGGATATTTCTGCAAAAAATAGAATGAATTGTCATAGAAATTAGACTAAAAGTATAGTAGGTAAAACTTATTTTTTAAATTCATTTAACTTCTTTTGTATATCTAAATTCCAAGGGGTTACAGATTGTCAACGACAACGTTTTTATTCTTTAATAGTGCTAAACCAAATATTGATGGTTTCTTGTATAAAGTGGCGTACTAGCGGATATATTGCGAATATCCTTACGTTTACAAAAAAATTACTAAAAGCAGTGACATTCAATTTCGGCTGTCATAGACGTGTTATTTATAATTCAATGACAGCAAACCTTTCGATTTTAAGATGATTTCAAAAACAATATGTTTTTCGCGGCGAGACATTAGCAAAACCAAATGAAGTTGTCACACTAACTGTACTTCCATCCATCTCGACGCAGTTATTCTTTGTTGAAGGAGACTCCTACAAAATACAGCAAATTTTTTATAAATATTTTATAACAATATTTGTAGAATTTTGTAGCATTTGTAGAACAGAATTTTTAATATGACTATAGATTGTAAATTTTTGCCAAACTATATGTGATGCCAAATAATCAGACACTCTTTTATAATGAAGTTTTTTTAAAAGTAACCAAAAGTCATTCAAAAGAAAAGATTAAGAGAAAGATCATAAATGCAAACATATCTTACAATTAAAAAAAAAACACTTGTTGAAAATAGTAAAGCGTTTTATTAAAAAAGTTAAACAAGAACTTTGCAATCTGAAAAAGAGAAAGAAAAGTAATAGTTCTTATATTTTTCGATACAACTATATTAAATGTTATACCATTAAAGAGGACAAAAAGAAGTTTCCTTTTGAGACTACAGTTAACTGTAGTTTCCATTTAGAAAACGCATGTTGTTTTATATACCTAGTATTTCCATAAATACTGTTACAAAATTAAACCTACTCTTGCTTTACACTGCATAGAAATATTTATGACTTTAACATAGGGTTGTAATTGGCAAGTTTTAAAGTTGTAAATTACATTATGTTTCTTGTCAAGTTTGGTTATTTACCGATAGAGTGGGATTACAAAGAAAACCGTATTACTGTAATAGCGTTACATAAGTGTGGATTTGGAAAAGTATAATCCTTATGAACCTGTTTGTTTGTATATGGATCTATAAAATTATTTAATGAGACTGGAGATGACACGAACTGTCCAAAATGTAGAAGGCAACGTTCAGTTCTGACTGTTCTGAGTGTCCTAATTAAACAAAATCCCCTTCGTCAGCAAAAGAGATGCAAATTTTAAAAACTGCGATGTCTCCTACTATTAAACAAGATCTAGGACTAGCCGCTTACAAAAGGCATACGGAGCATTTGCTGACAGATGCTTTAAACAGAAAATCTCTACTTACAGATGAGAAAATTTTTACGGTGAAGAAATATCTTAACAAATAAAATAACAGGGTATTCGCTAAGTCGTCCAAAAAAACACCTAAGTTTTCTATACATGCGTTGTATTTTTATTTAATTAGCACACGGTCTATTTAATTCGTTGTTTTACCATCAGAGCTTTTCCGAGTTTTTTTTTATATATTTTTCGGTGTTTTAAGAATGTTGTTTTATTTGTAGTTGTTTCTCTAAAGCAAAGTTAATTAATCTCTGTCTATTTTCATTTCACATATTATAATAGATAAAAATTCTAGATTTCCGGAAAAAATGTATTTAAAAACTGTTCAAATTACAACTAATTCATAAAAGTGGTCAATAATTTTATGCCTTATTTCTTCGGAGATCGATTTCTTCTTTCAAAACTTTGAAAAATATTCTTAGCTCGGGTGGTGTACAATATCTTTGGTTAGACATCATAATGAATAATCATCACAAGGATTCAAATGGAATGAATAGAAAGGACAATCAACTCTTGCTTTTATATTTATCATTGTGCCCATAGCAATTATTTTTGGCCCAAAGACTCCTGAGGAAATATTTACATTTTCTTAAGTTCGATTGATTCTAGTACTATCTGGACTAAATCAGAATCCACGTTTTATCAAATTACGATATTGATTCTCAAGTGCTCTGTTATTCAACCGGTGCTGATTTTGTATTTTGCAAGTGAAAAATTCTAATTCTGATCTGACTATTCGATAAAGAGAAATTCTCTTATTTTCGAACTCTTTTGATGCGTTTCTTATTGAAATTGTTGGAGTTTATTGGTAATGTTTTCAAACTCCTTTGGTACTCTCTTCAGTTGTCACTGCTCGTAATCTACTAGTTTTATCTTCATTCTGAACACTTCCGGTCAAAATATAAAATTTCAATATTTTACTAAATAAAAATTAAAATTATCAAGTTTTAAAAAATTATTACAAATATAAATAATATTAAAGTTCGCTTACTGATCACTTCCGGTTTATCTTGATCGTCCACAATTTGACGATTTCGGTGGCGTTTTTGCAGCACCGGTACTAAAATTTAATCATTTATATTTTTTCGAAGCTCGAGTATTTATCATTCGGCAGTGGCACTTCAAGCAATCTAAATCGCATATTTTGTTCACCAAATGCATGTCAACAAAACAATGAAGAATATGATCAAACGATTTAGGGATATTGCAGCAAAAAATGATGATAAATTTATGAGACACCTTGTAATATATTTATTAAGAATATGTATATGTATATGTTGGAGCTACATGTCGTTTAGACGTAATAAACTTAGTAAGAAGAGTTTAATATAATACTTCGTGCCCAATACATAATACGATACTCATGTTTCTTCAAATTGTTAGTTCTGATCAATTTATTGCTCAAAGAGGCCATTATCTAACGTAGGAAAGAGTACATTAATCAAAATATATTTCATCATTACTTATAAGCTTTTCCCGTTTTTTGTCCAGCATGACGATGCCATGTCGAAAAACTAAACGATGTTTTGGGTGAAAAAATTCAACACTTTTGCACTTTTTTGAAATTACGAAAGTGCGTCTTAAATTGGCTAAAAAATATGGTAATTTGTTGGGTCCAGGTTTGAATAGTACAACGGGGTGTAGGCGGATTCCCCATTGAAGCTCTAGCAGTGTGTTTTTACCGCCACAGCAACATGAGACCGAGAGTTATGGTGCAAAAGGATCACTTTTCAGTGTTTGTTTATAGTAGACCACGTCCTCCTGTTCCCACCAGATACAGAACATAACTTTGTAGCCATGGATATTAACCTTTGGCACTGAAGTAGACAATTGTCCAGGGTTCACTCATAATTTTTTGCACTTGAATTTATTGAATTAGATCCATTTTTCATACCCCGTTACAATAAAAAATAAAAAACTTTTTACGCTACTTATCTATAAACAAAAAATGTAATGCTCAAACGATTTGCAATGGCACCTTCTGACAATTCACGTATCACCCACTTTCCTTTCTTCTATCGCATATCATTTCTATCGCATGTAAATAGTCTAAAATAGTTGATTTACCAACATTTAATGTTTTTGTAAGCTTCTTGGGTGTTTTAATCGGGTTTTTATCTGATAATGTAAAAATTTTGCGTCTTCGATCTTTTTTGGTTGACCTGAGCGTTCCTTGTCACTCACATCAAAATTACCACTTTTAAAACGTTAAAACCAAAATCTGGAGTTGAGATATAATGGAGCTTTATCACCATAATTTTCTACTAGCATTTACTGATATTCGACAGCTGATTTTTACAAATCAAACATGAAAATGCACTTTTGAATGTTCCTCCTTTTAACACGTAAAAACAACAAATAACTAAATGAAATTGAGTGAAAATTGGCATACGTTACACAGAAATGTCAAAAATATCGACATAATATCTATTTATATTAGTATTAACAATTAGCTTCTAATTATTTACAGTAGATGCCATGGATCAGAATTAACAGGAACACCTAGTAGAAGACTGGTAACCGAGCTGAAAGAAAACGGAGGACTATGCAAATTCGACAATTTGGCTTCAGGCAAGAGAATTCAGCAGCAAATGAGTCGAATGCAATCCTGAATATAAACTCAGAACAAAACAATCTAAACAACTAAAAAGTTATATCTAATGATAATGACCTAATGTAACAATAAAAGGAATAATAGATGCTTTATAAGAAAACGGGATACAAAGATATTTAAGTAGCTATGCGAATTAAAATGACAGCTAATGTTCCTTAGAGATCTATACTTTGAGAGATTATTTAAACGTCAACTATAAATGTATAAGTTTTTGACTTAGCGCTAGTAAAAACAGCAAAGTAGAAAGAGGAAATGAGGCAAACTATAAGCAAAACATAAATAAAAAACATGAGGCCGGCGAAGGGATTGCTCTGTAAGCAATCCCAGAGCTAACTTAAAAAAACCTTTCGATTTATCTGGAAAATTATTCGACATAGAATTTTTTCTTCATTTTCGAATTCAGCCTAAAATTTCCTATAAGAATCACATTTAAAATCGTAATGTCGAAAATTTTCCCGAAATTCGAAGTCGAATATCTCGAAAACTATTCGACATACAATTTTTTCGGTTTCATTATTGAAATCAGCGTAAAATTTCCTATAAGAATCCATTTTAAAATTTTAAAAAATCCATAATTTTGTGACAGCGACAGACAGACCGACTGACCGACAGACCGACATACATATAGAATTCAGTAACGAACTTTTTAAGTTCGTTGATAAAGGGTTGGAACTGGTACCAGAAAAGACTAAAACAGTTAGGTTAAGAAGGTAAAAAGACATTCGTTTTATATACGCAAAAAAATGAAAAACTATGACAATAACAAAGTAGTACTACGCTTGCGGTGCGTAGAAAGCGAAAAGAAGAACACCGGCAGCAATAGAATAATGTATTATACTGTGTGTCATCTTAGTTTCGTATAAATGTAAAGAGCATTCGATAAAAAAAAACGGGCTTAGAATTGTGTGAATGTGTGTCTCCTCAAAGAGCTTGCGAATATTACCTAAAATGATACTAATTATTAGTGTAAAAGTTGTTAAAGAATAAACAAACAGAACTAGTATAACCAGACAATTTAAGAAAAAAAAAGTAACATATATAAAAAAAATATTACTAAATTGCAGAACAGGTAAGAAAAATGTAAAAAAACTAGTATACTAAGAAATTACTATCTAATATATCTAAATGCAATTTTAGTTTGATATGTGAAATAGTTTATAAGTTACGGCAGTTTGTTTACATCAACATTTTGTTTTTTTCTCATGTCTAATATTGTTGAGCTAAGAAAATTAAATTTTGGGTTAAAAATTAAATTAATGCTACTGAAACGTTCAAATGGTGTACAAAGCATTCGATGGTCAATATTTATCCAGAAAAAACATACTATAAGTATTTCAGAAAAGGTTGTAAATCCCTAAAGATGAACTTTGTTCTGGTTGTCTATCAACATCAATAACCAAAGAAAATATCAAAAAAATTAGAAAAAAAAATAAATAAAAAATTATTATTTGACTGTAAGAGAGCTTTCTGGAGATATTGGCATATTAATAAGTTCAGTAGAAGCAATTTTAAGTAATGTTTTGGTCTTGAATGATTTGTCAGCAAAACTAAGCAATCATTATTCGTAAAACCCGATTCGACTCAATTGAATGATAGAAATTCCAAAAAGTGAATATGAAAAGTGTTTCTAAGATTGGATTAAATATTAGTTTATATGTATCACAATAGAAGGATACTATTTTTAAAGACAAAATAAATTTAATTGAAAAATATGTGTTTTATTTAACAGAATTGTGTATGCAGAATCAAATAACTTTACAAAATACAAATGCAGATGCAAGAGACTTTCTTTTGTTTGCAAAAATATATGTAAGACCAACGCGCGCATATATAGACAGATTCCTGTGGGACTTTTAGGGGTACTTTGTATGATGTATGAAAAATATGTGAAATCCCTTTTAAAAACACAAAATACTAATAAAAAATAACCAAAAACTGCAACTAAAGATAAAAGTTACGAGATTTACACTTAAAAACATTTAACAAATTTTTTATTGCATACTGCCTTATTTTTATGCCATTTATATGTTATGTATACTTAAACAACTATTAAAACTATTTTTTTTTGCAATTTAATGTTTTAAACAAATGTAAGTGTTTACATTGTTAAACACCGCAAATAAATGAAATAATTCAATTTTATAATTGCTGTAGATACTGTAAAAGTAAATATCAACCACCCTGTATAATTATTATTAATTCTTTTCTTAAATCGCAGGTAGCGCACCATGTACGACGGAAGTAGGCATATGTTACAGTGCGTCATTGTTGGTTTATCGTAGCAGCGTGCGCCACAGCTCGGAGCGTTGTCTAGGTAATTTGGTATTTCTAA